>OY829505.1:6733118-7247411 GCA_963691665.1 Clepsis dumicolana | reverse complement strand
AGTGGGTGAGCTGCTTGATTAAGCTACTCATAGATGGCGCTGAGGAGAGATCTTCCAAATAAAATATGACACAAGGCATTGAAAAATTCGTTAGGTACACCAACGTTAAGTATAGCTTAATTGGTGGAGCGTGGTACGGATTACCGAGGTTGCTGGTTCAAGTCCAGCTGCTTAACGAATTTTTCTTTGCATTGTCATTGTATGTTGAATTTCATTCTATGAATGTTTCATAAAAATAAAAACAAAAATAATCAATAAATCGGTTATTTTCATTGATTCAGAAAATAGCTCCATCTCTTGCCACTAATGCGTAACTGTAGAAGTTCCGTAGTGGGTGAGCTGCTTGATTAAGCTACTCATAGATGGCGCTGAGGAGAGATCTTCCAAATAAAATATGACACAAGGCATTGAAAAATTCGTTAGGTACACCAACGTTAAGTATAGCTTAATTGGTGGAGCGTGGTACGGATTACCGAGGTTGCTGGTTCAAGTCCAGCTGCTTAACGAATTTTTCTTTGCATTGTCATTGTATGTTGAATTTCATTCTATGAATGTTTCATAAAAATAAAAACAAAAATAATCAATAAATCGGTTATTTTCATTGATTCAGAAAATAGCTCCATCTCTTGCCACTAATGCGTAACTGTAGAAGTTCCGTAGTGGGTGAGCTGCTTGATTAAGCTACTCATAGATGGCGCTGAGGAGAGATCTTCCAAATAAAATATGACACAAGGCATTGAAAAATTTGTTAGGTACACCAACGTTAAGTATAGCTTAATTGGTGGAGCGTGGTACGGATTACCGAGGTTGCTGGTTCAAGTCCAGCTGCTTAACGAATTTTTCTTTGCATTGTCATTGTATGGGGAATTATGTTGTTTTAATAATAAAAACTTTTTTTTATAGAACCATGAGGTCAAAAATATGCTAAAGCTAATTTGAATCCTGAAAGGAGTTAGTTATCTTACTATTTACTTTTGAAGAAACTGCAACGAACGCGCGAACGATGATTTGAGATATCATGCTAAGCATTTACCGTAGGTATACCAGAAACGTATCTTCTGTTGGCATAACTGCGTGTTTTGAGAATGAAAATTTAATTGGTACAAGGATCATGGAAAAAATTGCATAAAAACCCTGACAGTTACAAAGGAACGGAGGGTCAAAAAATTTAAAGCGACGCATTAAAATAACTCAGGAGCGATTCTTAATGCGGTGACCAGGATAAATCTATCAAAAGATTTTGTTGTCCAACAACTTCATTGGTGGCCGAATCGAAAATCCGATAATAAATTTTACTCAAGTACGACAGCGTAATCCAGTCGCTGTGTCGCTCTTTGTTGCTTAGGCCTTTCTGATATAATTCCACTTTTCTGTTACTACAAATAATCGGACTAAGCCGTGACGCGGTTCTGCATTTATTCGGATTTATTGGAACGTGTAATATGTATTATCGGTTAAGGTATACCTGTGTCTAACGCCAATGACATGTTTGTTTTGACACTCAAAATGATGCACCTCTCTCTAGAAGAGTGAACTGATCATAATCTTAAGGTGTACCTACACGTTTACCCTTAAATTTAATTTACTAGAACATCAAAACAAGACAGACATTGTAGGCCTAGGCACAAAGGGCATGTGTCATTGGTATAATTCTGATTCAGGTGCTTAAGTTTTTAACTAACCTAAATTATTTTTCTATGTATTTGATGACATTTCTAAATACTTGCCCACATAGGCACTTTCCATAAAAATTCCAACTTTTAATGTTAGCCATAACAAGATTTTCAAACGTCGAATTCGGCTCGAATCAGCATCAAACATGATCTGTGGGTTAACGGTGTTACGTGCACGAGTGGATAAAACAGCACCTATCCTACTCGGATTTAGTTGACTACAATATATTCGTCTACTTAGGCGAGCTTGTTTTAAATACTCACAAAAAAACTTTTGCGACTTTTGTACAGAACTACCTTTGAGTTTTGTCGACAAAACGCGTGCACTCTTTTTTGTTTTCGATATACATATAATTATACCATAACGATTTGCGAGAGCCAATTACAAAATTGAATGAAAAAAACACCGGACCAAAGCGTGTCGGACACGCCTAGGCTAGGGTTTCTAAGTCATTAAGAAAAAGCTCTGCCATAGATACCTAATTTAAAGGTATTTTCATCACACCTATTCTAAACCAGTGTTAGCAGATCCCTACTCCAAAGCAAACTGTACGCAGTGTGGGGTCAATTTATATCGGTTACTGACATAGACACACAAAATTAGCTATTACCCCCAAACCTGTAAAGCCTGCTTATCTTTGATAGTTTTCCTTTTAAATTCACTATATGCACTACTGCTCTGATTTTTTTCACATTTCCAAATATAACTGTTTCTCTGGTAGAGGGGGGGACACTGGAGTCCAACAAAAATGAGCACTTCAAAGCTAAATATTTCGCAAACGAATAACTTTATCGAAAAATTATCTTTGAGCACCTGTAACATTTTTGAAAGACCTATTCAACGATACCCCACACTGGGGTAGGCGAGAAATAAAAAATCATCCCCACTTTACCCCAAGAAAAAAATTTTTTTTCAAGATTTTATCCCAGCATTCTTTCGGCCTAATTAATATGTACATATATGTATGAAAAATTACAGCTTTCTAGTACCAATAGTCACTGAGCTATGCCGCGGACAGACAGACAGACAGATAGACGGACATGACGAAACTATAAGGGTTCCTTTTTGCCAATTTGGTTTCTTAACCCTAAAAAAGACGTTTTTAGGGACCTGGATAAAAATGATAATAAAAAGGAACGCTTATTGTGTGACGCGGTCTGGATGTCTGTTTTTTGAGCCTCATAGTTTTCGAATAGTAATGAAAAATGTTGAAAACCTTTCTCCCGCCACCTGTCTCCGAAAACGTTTACAATTAACCCCCGAATCCTTATCTATGTACACAAAACGCTAGCAAAGTTAGGTGTTGATGGTATGTCTTTACAAAAGATGAACCAGAAACCTTTCTTGGCGAGTTACGGGAACAGAAAAAACTCTACGTAATTAAGTAAAATACTTAATTAACCGGAACCTGAGTATGAAGTGATTGCCTAGAGAGATTCAGTAGCTCGGTGATTATAACATTTTATGAAGTTAGCTACGCCGTTATAATTATATTTTCATACACGTGTCAGAATTGTAATACACGGGCCGAATAAAAAACCACCTACTTTTGTTATAAGCATTAAAAATATAATGAGACCGAGCCATAAACCCACATTAGTATGGTGAACTTTATTTTTATGGAACAGAAAATGTATATATAATCCGGCAAATGATTCAATGGGCACGCAAGGGCAGTGAGTAGCAGTAAACAAACCAGAAATGGAAAATGGATTTTGTCGCGTGATGTTTTAAGATTTTTTTACAGTTACAGTAGTCTAGTATGCCTATATTACGAGCATTTCAAGTTGAAATAAATAGACTTAGTAGCAGCGGTTTGACCTATGGCGAGTAAGGCGGAGGGTAGTCGGTTCGAGCTCGGGCTCTTCTCTCCTCTTTGAGTTTTTCGGCAGCTATGTGCGAAATTACATTTGTAATTTATCATGTGCTTTTCGGTCATCGCGAGGGGAAACCTGCACACTCTTGCGAAGCAATTCATTGGTGTGTGTGAAGTTCCCAATACGCACTGGGCCCGCGTGGGAATTATAGCCCAATTCCTCTCATTGTGAGAAGAGGCCTGTGCTCAGGAATGGGTCGTAAATATGTACGATGATGATGATGATGAAGGTGAAACTGATTTGTAATCACTATTTAAGTGTCTTCATATCAGAAAGAAATTATGATCACAAATCCGTTTCAACTTCGTCTAAATTCTAAATTATTATATTTCAGATTTTGAGCAAACAGCGGGTAATTATTCGAGAATTGTAATCGGAAAAACTTAAAAACATAAAAAAAAACAAGTTTTCATTTGAAATAGTTGACCACGCAATGCTGGTTGTTTACTTTCACAGTCATAGCTCTAAACCTATCCTATGTTTGTTTTCAGTATTCAACTCGCGTACAAAGACACGGCGCACAACCTCTCCATAATCTGACAACTAATTCAACACTACAAAAACAGGCCATAAAAACACAGCATTAGGATCTATCCTTCACAGTAAAAAATAATAAATCGTAGTCAAAATAAAAGACGTAAAAAAAAAACACGGAGGCAGGATCCCATTGAAGGCGAGCGTCAGGCGGGCAAGTTAACACTTTCGCCACCGATGATATACGATCATATCTCCATGAATGATTGAATCATCTGCCGGGACACGTC
This sequence comes from Clepsis dumicolana, assembly GCA_963691665.1. Classification (NCBI taxonomy): domain Eukaryota; kingdom Metazoa; phylum Arthropoda; class Insecta; order Lepidoptera; family Tortricidae; genus Clepsis; species Clepsis dumicolana. The sequence goes on along the minus strand of OY829505.1, from coordinate 7,243,096 downwards.
CACGACCCCACCTTTTAACACCTTCCTCCAAAGTTTTACTACGCGCCATATATTACGTACCGTGGCTACTTTCATGATGTTATGATCATTATCATTCAAAGTCACTTCCCACACGCGACTGCGGCCGAACCACGCCAGCGGCAGTGGCTCTATCCTTTGAACCACAGTTTTTATTATAACCGTGAATTGAACTAGATGCAAAGAAATCCATATTAAGTGCTACTAAACGAAAATGGAAACAAAAAATAAATAGGTTATTTGTCGTCGTCCCGATAAATTAATTTGACGAAATATCGTTTTCCATAAGACGGGACAATTTTTTTTTTATTAGTGCAAAGTGAGTTTTATGAAAGTTACATTAACACGTTTCTTTTCACTTTTAACATAAAAATACCGTAAGACTCAATCATAGTGAAATAAACGGATCACTCACGTATGTCAGTCGAGTATAGCTAGACATGTTTCGGACTAATCCGTAGTCCTTCCTCTGGGAACCCACCCACTTTTGACAATAATAAAAATGACGATGAAAACGAGGGTAGTTGTGAATCGCCGTCAGCTGCGCCGAGCAGCCGCGCGAGCAGAGCCGCGGTGCGCAGTTTACGTCTCGCTACCGGCGTGGCGTGTGCTCCCAGAGGAAGGACTACGGTTTAGTCCGAAACATGTCGAGCTATACTCGACTGACATACGTGAGTGATCCGTTTATTTCACTACGTTTCTTTTCACTTCACTGTAGGCATAACAAGACTTAATCTGTGATGAAGGAAATGTCGAACATATAAAGTCGTTGAATCCGCCCCGTTTTTATGAAATAACGGACAAAGATCATACATCATCGGATTACGATTCTAATTTATACGTGCGCTTTATATGGTAAAACTCTTGTATGCTTAACGCGAGGAAGGACGCTCGAATCCCGTCTAAAAAACGGACTATTTTGACATCCGATCCTAATTATTTTTGAGTAATGCCTTTTGTTGAAGGTGTCAAGAAAGAAATCAATAATAAATAAGTAAGCTGCTGCGCTTTAGAGACTCATAATCTTCCGGAATTAGATGATATCTCGTCTCGACCAAATTTAAGGTGCAAGCTGTCGTGATTATAATTATTTTAAGTCGTAGCTTAATAAGATTTGGGCGTCATTAACAGCTTAATTGTGTTAGTAGAGTGGCCGAAGCTTAATACGATTGAAAATCGAATGTGTACGCAATTTGCTGGCGTGTTTTACACAATGCGCCCTAAATCTTGTTTTAGGTTTCCCAAATTCAGTGTTTTTAGACGGCGCTTAAGATTTTATCAATGACACTGAAATCCAACATACAATGACAATGCAAAGAAAAATTCGTTAAGCAGCTGGACTTGAACCAGCAACCTCGGTAATCCGTACCACGCTCCACCAATTAAGCTATACTTAACGATGGTGTACCTAACGAATTTTTCAATGCATTGTGTCATATTTTATTTGGAAGCTCAGCGCCATCTATGAGTAGCTTAATCAAGCAGCTCACCCACTACGGAACTTCTACAGTTACGCATTAGTGGCAAGAGATGGAGCTATTTTCTGAATCAATGAAAATAATCGATTTATTGATTATTTTTGTTTTTTATTTTTATGAAACATTCATAGAATGAAATTCAACATACAAAATTTTATTATTTTTGTATGTTGAATTTCATTCTATGAATGTTTCATAAAAATAAAAAACAAAAATAATCAATAAATCGATTATTTTCATTGACACTGAAATCTGTACTTTTGCAAATGTGAAACTGATCCGATAACACTGGTTAATGTTTTCCCTTGATTTACCAACGGAACTAAAATTGACTTAGGCGATACAAATATCTCAAGTTAACCCCGGTTTAGTGTCTAACCTAGGTCGATGCAAATAGGCCTTAGGCAAATTTTAGAGCCAAAAACTTCTCGACACGCAATCGCGTCGAAAATTCAGGAATTAAGTTGTTAAAAAAATCTTGAGTCTTCCTTACACGTTCAGGAAAGTCTTTGTCAATTTCTCGTAAAGTCGTGAAGGTATTGTTAATGTTTCGCGAGCGTAGACTTAATAACATTACTCGTATCATGTATCGGATTAAGATGTGCCTATGTTTTGAGGCATTTTGCCGAACGTTCACTTTTGCGGCTTCGAGGTTAATCTTCCTTGTTTTAGGCAGCTCTTTGCCTATTATCCGTATGGACGCTTAAAGTGTATTAAAGTAATTGCTTCTTGGTAAGCATATTATGTACTGAAATGTTTATTTAAAGCATAATAACTTCGATATACCTAAGCAAGTTGCTACCTTGTAATTCTTTGTGCCTTATTTTCTGTTAAGCATGTTATGTGGTGTTCTATAAAGAGTTATTGTGTTGTATTGCAAGTTCAATCTGATGGAACAAAATGAATAAGGTTTTAATTTTGATAAAATGTTTTGTACGCTACATAAATAAGTTAATAATGATTTTGGGGAACTCTTATTCCAAAACAGAGTGAACAGAAAATGAATATAATGAAGTCACTCATGGGAACCTATTACGAACTCCGTGTTCAGTGCCCTAAGCACGACTTGTCGAATCCTGCGTCACGTAAAATCGAATAGTAAACTATAACGAGTTTTAATGACGTTTGGAACAGCGCCCGCCCGTGAGCGTATTTGGAACTAAAATTTAGTATGAGATTTCTCGATCTCGATACGATAACCGTAACGTAACGCAGGATTCGACAAGTCGTGCTTAGGGCACAGGCTTCAATCATTGATTAGAACATGAAAACATTGTATTTATTCCCAGGATGAGATTCACCACTTACATAATTTTTATTCGATTTTGAACTTTTCAATAAGATGTCCCTAATTCGTAATTCACACAATTATGAATTAGAATTAGATTATAGAAAACGGGTTTCAAAATTATTTGTTGTTTTTTGACTAGAGAAATTGGTTATTGGTTGGTATTGGTTGTAGTTTGGTTTAATACTAATGTAATGATTATTGGGGTAGTTAGAGTAATATTTATGAACTAAAAAACAATTACTTTGCTCACCCGCGACCACTAATGACAAATAGTTATATCTGTGCGGCAAATGTATGTTTCCATGCAACACCTCCGCCTCCACTGCTACACGAATCAACACACGCCACACAGACCCAACTATCACCACCACCACTATACTAAACGCTGACGCGTTTCGGCACTCTCCACGAGGCCATTTACGAAGCACAACAACAACCGCTCAACATGCCACCACTTCCACTACACACAAAGTAGTAGTTTAGTGGAAGTGGTGGCATGTTGAGCGGTTGTTGTTGTGCTTCGTAAATGGCCTCGTGGAGAGTGCCGAAACGCGTCAGCGTTTAGTATACATTTGCCGCACAGATATAACTAATTGTCATTAGTGGTCGCGGGTGAGCAAAGTAATTGTTTTTTAGTTCATAAATATGGACCTCCGCAAAGTAACGCCTGATTCAATAAATTAGAGTAATATTTATTGTTTATTATCGTGTGCATATATGATCTAGTTCATAACTGTACCTAATATCGTATCGTTTACTCTGACACGTTTGTAAATTCACTTCTCGGTAGCAAATTGAGTTTAAGTGAGCATAAATGAATACTAAACTGCATGCCCAGCAGGTTACTCTACATGGCTAATTATATTGTCTTTTAAGTGTCCTACCCGTTTGGCGAGGTTTGTGTCTATGTATCGTCTAGCTTTATTTAGACGCAGATATTTTTTATATTATTTAAATACATATATTTACGACGGGTTATTTGGAGAAAATATTTTTCATATGGCCATATTATGAACATGCTCTAAAAAAGATATAGGTCTATAGTATAGACTCTATACTCCGTTTATTTTAAGATTTGAAATAACGGTCAAACTATCAGACATAAATGTTACAACATTTGTTTAGCGGTAGGTGTGTTATGTTTTCCTGATACATATCATACAAGTTAACATAATTTTTAATAGTGTCATCGTTTTACTTAAAAACGGGTGCGAATATGGCAGTAAAAATTCTAATCTTAAAATAAACGGAGTATGAGTACATAGTTGAGTGACACTGGAGAGTACCTAGATACCTGAAACATAATATCGATTGGTAATAAATATAGTACTTACTGCATTGGTGTAGAAAGGCGGTTGGTCGGCGGCGAGCGCGGGGAAGTAAGCGGCCATGCCGGCGGCAGTGGCGGCGGCCGCGTCCGAATACGGGGCGCTGTACATGGACAGCGGCACGCCGGACGCCAGCCGCTGGTAGTTGAGGAACTCGTACTGGCATGAGCAGACCGTCTGGCCGGTTATAGGGTCCTGGAAGATGGGCCGGCCGGTGTCGCAGCAGCGCGGCGCGGCCGGCGCGGGCGACCCTGGCCGCGCCGCGCCGCCCGCGCCGCCACTCATCCCGGCCGTCGCCGGCGGCGGACTGTTGGAGGCTGTCGATATGGTGCTCTGTAAGTTGTAAATTTTGAAATGCCTTTATGGCGCGTTTTAACATTCGCTTTTGCACATTTACACAGATTAAAGGAGGCCTCCGAACGCACAGCTACAATCGCACAGCAGATGCATCATAACAGCAAACATTGTAAACGATCGTGGTATGCTTACGTGGTTACGTACAAAAAATCTATTGTCATCTGTTAGCGAGAACAAATTAACGATTAAACTCTATCGGTGAATGAAGAGACAATGTGATTAGCATTACATCGGATGATGGATAGTGCATGTGAATTAAACGTGTATGCTAAGGGGGAGTCGCGCCGCTGGGCGTGCCGCGCGTCCTCAGCGGCGACCCTCTACTACCCTTTTGTATTGTTATGTGACAGAATTAGATTAGACGTGGAAGCAAAACTAATATCCTTTGAAGAATTTATATTTAATAACAATAGGCCATTATTGTTGTAATAGATTTATTCGCCGAGTACCTGAGTCGATATCGCGGCCGCAGAGTAAACATCCGCCCGTTGTCCCGCGCACAATGCGGGACGCGCTCGCACGGCCTTTATTCCCCGTGCAGACTCGTACGCGGATAAATAGCTTTCTAAATATTTGTCATTCGAATGAAAAATGGTCTCCGGCTGTCCAAGAATTCATTGTAACTTCAATGGGATTAGGAACCGAGAAATGCCACCCGACCGCTTATGATACGACGCTCCGTCAATTTATTTGAACGAAAATCGTAATTAATACGTCTTTTGTGTCCTGTTCGGTTATTATATTTTCGGAATTTATTGTTGTACGGAAATGAATTCCGGACGTGTATAAGTTGCGACTGAGGGTATCGTAGTGATGTAGATATGATTGTGTGCGTTATGAGCATTTAATAAGTCAAAGAGGCATTGTTTCTCTTGAATGTAAGCCTCGTAAGTAAAAGCGCGGTTGACTGTGAGGGTGGACTAAGCCTCGCCGTGACCCGTCTGCCGGCGTATGGCTTCGTCGGCTCCCTAAACGCGCGCCACCCGCCTATTCGACTGCTATTCGCTCAAACTTTTCCGTTCTATACGTATGAGATAGACAGTCTGAACACAAGTTTACCCACTCATTTCATATGGAGGCTAAAAACATTTGTTGTGCTCAGGGAATTATAGAGGTAATCCTGAAGCCGTTCAACGACGAATCCCTGAATTACCTACATAACATACCCAGCATTAAATAGTTGTTTAATCCTTGCTCGCTAACAATGTACATGACGGGTTCTACAGTTCAACTGCGCGATTGTCGCTCATTCGCCCTAACGACCATTATAATAGAGATTATATCGATCTGCAGCAGTGATGCGGCTGAAAACGACGCCGGTGCTTAAAAGGGATTCAATCCATTCAAACGATACGAGCACCAATCTATCTGTCGAATAGAACGACATAATTTCTGTAGTACTGGGGGCTGTTTATGCGCCTGCAGCGGCCATTGTGGAGGTCGAGGTATCTACGAATTTTGATCGTCTGCTGATCGCGGATCGCGTTGATTGATATTATGTTACGTTAATAATAAATAATAAGTTGCAAATATGACATTCGGAATGGCTAGACGTCGCATTTCTAACTAACGTGATTCAAAGACAGCGATATGAAGCGATAGCTGATTATAATAATGAGCTTAACGCCTTAGCTTTACTTCCATGCACAGTGGAATCAGTTTATAAAGCTCACTGTGAAACCTGACAGGAAATCATTGTGACATTTGCTGTAAGAAAGTTCAACAGTGGGTTTTGAATATGTAGATGTAGACACGCCTATACCTTCGATTACCTCGTTCACATTTCTTCCAATCAATTTAAAACTAAAACAGCATGAAATTAGAATACTAAATATAAAAGCTACGTGCCAAATTAGTTTCCAACGAAGTTTTACATTATTATATTTATTATGTGCAGAAATAATATTGTGTTAAGCATCCAACCGCGAAGATTAATTTGAATACTGTTGCAGTTCACGCTTCACCAGACGTGCTTGACTAAAACTGGAAATGTGTATTTTAAATGTGCGCTTTCGATCCAATACCAAAACCATGAGGCGAAAAAATAAATGTATGGTTTACATATAGGTATTTAATGATTTTATACTATACGCATGTCTAATGAAGTCACTTCAAAGTAAGCGTTTAGTACCTACGTTAAATCTATCTACCATCGCACCGGTGCGCTCCCGAAAGAACTATGTCGAAAATATTAAAAAAATCTGGCATTATTTAACCGGCAAAGTGCTAGTCTTAAACTAGACAAGGCAAGTATTAGTTGACCATAACTATACTCAACACAATTTTTAAGTTCGAACATGAGCAGAATCAGTTCAGGGGTTACCGACATCCAGATCTTGAGAGGATAGAGTCTTTGTTTGACATAAAAATATGTTTGCTAGTTCATAGTTTTTTGGCGAACCTCTGGTTAATTAAATTTATTTTTTATTATTATGTTGATTGATACATATAGCGGCCTTACTAAGACTCGTAAACAGCTGACGTACGCAACGCACAGCTTAGGAAATGGACTTGTTATGTTTTGGGTACTGAACCCGTAGTAGGGTAGTTTCATTTTGATCAAATAAAATAATTATTTCACGCAGTAAGTGCAAAATAAAGAGATAAACGTTGCAATTATCCAATTTAATATTGATTGACTAACAGGCTGAGTCAATTGGGATTGTTATAGTATGACTGAATTCGAATTTGTACTGAACCCTTTTTTTACCTAGAAATTACTGTGTAATATCTAAAAACAGACTATACAGAACGATTACTTTCAGTTTACCTCTGAACTGATAGATGGTTTGCCTTCATTTCATTTTCAAACTAATATCGTACAAATAAAATACTTATTACAAAATCTGTGACATTTTTACAGAATTTTGTAATAAGTATTATAAATACGACATCAAATTTGAAAATGAAACCAAACCATCTGACAGTTCAGTGGTAAACTTAAAGTAATCGTACGGTACCTCTAATGTAACATTCATAATTTAATATTCTGCATACTTTTTTCCTCAACGGTCGACGTCAAAAGTTGTCAAAATCATGGCGTCATAACTAGTTTTCTTACAATACCTACCTCAGATATCCTAATAAGAATTCGGGAAACCCATGACCAAAATGCATAGAGATACTAAAAGTAGATAATTAATCTATGTATGTAGGCATTTATAAAACATACGCAATCTTTTTTTTATTTAAGTTCATTTTTAACTATTAAAAACCATCAATTGAATAATTGGAACGAAAATGCAAGTTCGTCTATAGTAATGTAGCAGAAACTTTGTGTTTATCAATATTCTTATTTTAGTAAGTAGGTAGGGTCAGCGTCAAAAGTTGCTTGGCGCTTTTGTACCTTTTCGCTCTACGGCCAGATACAGCGCGTCATACGTGATTGACAAGTGTGTTATTGCGACAAGGTACAAAAGTGATGAGCGACTTTTGACGCTGACTGTACTAGGCTGTGTTTTTTGTACAGAAACTGTAAATTAGTTATTATTATAGCTATGTATACTAGCTAGGTTATCAATGATGTAACCGCGAACTCATCGCATAAGGCAATTAAAATCTCTCGCTGCTTCCATAAATTTAAATATGTAGGTATTTCTTTGAATTTGAGCTTTGAGCAAAATTTTAATAATTCTACAGTAACACTACACTAGCAGAGCAGATCAATGAAGAGCTTAAGTCAGAACTGAAGCATTAGTGAATAAGTTGTTTTCGCCGTCTAGTAGAATTTTATACCGTGACGTCTTCTCAAGGCATTATTATTCAATTCTGCGGTCAGGGTCACAACACATAAATACTCATTTGGTAGGGTTTTGTAGAAATTGTGTGAGCTAGTCAACCTACTTACCTGTATTGTCCGGTGTACCTATTAGGCGATATATGAGCATCGATTAATTAGGTTAAGTCTTCAAAGCAGTAAGGTGCGATAGCGGAGGCGGGGGCTAAGTATTGGTTGCGCACTTATAGGTGCTTATTAGATAAAGAACACAAAAAAGTTGTCATCATATCCTTTTCAAATATCGGACGGTTCGAGGATTAAAGTGCCGCTGCACCTTATCTACAGCAGACATCTTTTAAAAAACAAACACGAGAAGTATTCTCTTTTTGTCGTATTTTTTATCGTAACCCGCAGGATGTGTTAGAGTCGTTAAGCCCTTTTAAGTGTTAAACCATGTAACTGAATATTTGAGCGTACAAGGGACCGATCTATTTGTTAAGTAATGTAAAAAATCTTAATCTTAGAGAAATCGGACCCAATGACATGAATTTCGTTAAAGACATCAGCCGGGCAAAAAATATCGATGACATGTCTCTCGCTTAACTAACCGTGGTGACGGCGACCAGGCCAGGTACCGCGGCTTTTTTACCGGCGAGGCTCTTTGGCAGACGTCATTAAAGTATTAAATTTACGGTTAAACAAATATAAATTGATAATACGTTCGGGCATTCACGAGAAGCAACAGGTATTGTTCTGTGGCTTGATTTTCGAAGGACACAGTCCGATATTAATGTTTGACCATGTAGCCTAGCTTAAAGTGGCTCTCAGAATTGTTGGAATGTTAGCTTGCTCCTCTTATCCTCGCTGATAGTCGGCTAATGAAAAAGTATGACAATTTGATAGATGCGTTGATAAGGCAGAGCGTCACGCCAGGTGCACCCACGTTCGTTCATCGGCCTGAGAAAATTGCGCGAATAATTCCGATCTCATTTTTTTTCCATCAAACTGACATCAGATTTATTATTAAGATCGGAATCGACAATAAAATCATTTGTTTTACAGCAACTGTTTGTAATTTAATTATGACACTCAATTGTTTTTTTATGTCTGTTACGCTTTCTTGCAGCGTCGTCCGGGCACGAACAGAAGTTCTGTCTAAGCACGGCACAGTTCCGTTATTTGAATAATAAAACGGATACCCCGCAATAAGAATGTTGGATAACACACATTCAGTAACAATTGTTTGTGATATTCAACCGGAAGCTTGCCGCGAATGTTCAGATTGTTTTTTCACTCAGAACTAGCAACTGACTACATTGTTTTGTAGACGATAAGTATAATTAAATACGGATCGTTTTGCTGGCTACTAGCACACATGTGTACTGTGCATGTGTTTATTGGGGGAGGTGGTAAGCATCTCGAGACACGTAAGTGGCTATGCTCATGATTAAAATAAAAAGGTGTCTAAAGGAAGAAGAAGAACACAGTAAATTTTTTGCCTCGTGGGTCTAATTTAACTGAGTGTTCATGTAACACAAGCGGAAATTTTAATAGTTCCCGCGGAATTCCGTTAACCGAATTCTACTCGGTGAAGTCACGGGCAACAGCTACTTATTATAATTATAATACACAAAAGGTTAGGTGAAAAAATACTTTTTTTTATAAACTTTCATAAACTTGTCAAACCTCGAAGTATTGCAAAAACAGTTAGGTACCTATACCGCATAAACCATTCTTAATATACGCAGGCTTAAAATTTTCAAATCAAGACGGAAACGAGCTTTCACTAAAACACGACAATAAAAAAAACTACATTTATATAATCCGTTGGACTGATGCGATTTTAATGTCATCAGTGGCAATTACATAAAACTAACATAATATAAATAAAAATATAGAACAGTTTTATTAGCTCTCGACATCCATTTATATGATGTAGAATCAGAAGCAATCTGTCATTCTTTGTTAGGATTAGCCGAGCAATGAATAAGGAACGCGTCCTGTGATCTACTCCTAATTACGTACCTACTACGTGCCGTCCCGGATCGCGTGAATAGGAAAGCACTAATTAATTAACTACGCGTTCGTCTTTTTTCCGATGTGTTTTCAACGATCTAAGATAAGTGCGGCTGATGCGAGCTGCGCATGAGTCTGTGTCCGACATGTGACTTTCGCGGCGCTAATCCTGCCGGGTACTCTCTTAATGAAGTGTCAGTCAACTCCGACAACCGTTAAACCCGTGCGTGATGACGGAACACCTTTCCTCAAACGTATAATTCCGAGATCGATTGTTTTCCTTCAAATCTTATTTACATAAAATTGTGACTCTAATTGGACAATTACATGGTGGATCACGAGCGGGGTCTATTCCGGCCGCATCCTGTGTCGAGATATCCGTGTAGATAACGTTCGTAATTGGCCCACCCTCGAAATGCATAATGCCTTTGAAGAAATTCACACCTTCCCTAATTAAGGTGGAATTAGGGAAGAATAAATATTGAAAGCGAACCGCCGGCCTTATTCTAATGCCCGCAAAGCAGTAATGTAAAGATAAATACGTAATTATGGTGTATAATGATAATGAATGCATATTAATATCATAAAAGTTGTCCGCCGGCCGCGTTCACGGCCGCAGCCGCATCTACAGGCGGTTGCCGATAGCGGATGACGAAATTTATTCATTCCATACCTTTCCTAACTTCTTTATCTTGAATTTTTATTATTATTTAATCTGAGAACGAGATGTGTGGGCATTTTACGCGCAAGTGCTGCGTTGCGGTGACTAAGCTTTACAACCATCAGATGTTCGGCAATGAGTATGGTGTCCAGTAAGAATCGGCGGCAATTCTCACTGTCTGCTCAGATCTTATTAGAAATATTATGCGCAACTTGCGAACACTCTATATTTCATCTTCGTTACAAAGTTTCGGGTGAAACAGAAAAATATATAAAACGTGTCGGCGATTTATAATAGAGCGTTATCAGCTGTTGATCAGTTAGCGATGTGGGTATAAAGTAGGGACTTGAATTGTTTCTTTTTATTGTGAGTGTAATTATTAACAGTTGGCTTTAGTTAAAGGGCTAGTGATAGTCTGAGAGTAATTTAATGAGATATATAATATTATTTTAAAGAATTTTAATGATATCACAGTCACTTGCTAAGGGCTTGCTGGCCTTGCTTGGGTGCTTGTAAGGGCTATAACATATATTTTAAGTTTGCTTTGTTTTTCAATGTTCTAATGCAAGTTAAACCACTTTAATATATGAGGTTGAAATAATAGTCTCACCTTGATCATTCACTGTCACATTATTGCAAATATGCTTTATACAAATGATTCGAGGAGGGAAGTCAATTTGTATTTCGCATACGACCGAAACCGGTATATTATCTCCGTGTCTCAGTGTTCATTTTTGTCATGTTCGCTTTAGGTCAAGTTTACACAGGCGTCGAGATATTACGCTTCAATGATTATGTAAAAACCACCAGCTTTTCTAGCGTTTCTTGCCTCGTGTGATGGCTGATACCCTGTCTGTTTTTGCAAGATACATGACAGTAGGTATCCAACCTCGTATTTGCGAGTAAGCTAACACGCAGTTCCTACTTGCAGCGTTAAATAAATTCCAGAGTAGGAACCTGTTCGGCTTTAAAGTATGACCGATTATTATGTGTTTTATGGGCCTGCTGAAATATTTTACGTCGTTCCAAATATTATAACGCTCTTGAAAAGGCGATTTGGAGTTAAAGTATCAACACGTGCTTTTCGCTGCGCTCCGCCCGCCGTCTTATTATAGTGTTTCATTCAAACAACTCATTCATAAAATTGCAACTCTTTTGCGAGCAAATGGAGAGGCTGCCTCGCTCCATCGCCCGCACAAATGCGAGCGCCTTTTATGCACCTTTTAATTTTAATCGCATTTCGAAAAACCTTATACTTATGCGCTGCTGTTATCCAGCCAACGTCCGACCGATTTATGCCTCTTCAATCATTCTCAGTGCCGCGAATGAACGTTGATTTCGCTAATGAAGTTGTTGCATATTGTTCGCCAAGATTTATTGGCCAGTGCAGAGGAATAAACATGTGCTAGCCGTTTGCTTTCCGCCTAATAATAACTGAAACTTTATAGTGCTTAATAACCCTTCGGAACGATCCAAACATTCCTACATCCATAAACGCCGAAATTAGAATGGCATTCATAATCGCGACGCGTACAATACTTGCAAGCTTTATTGGTAAGTAGTTCCAGAACACATTGATGTTTGAAATAAAGCCATCAACTTGGACACGTCACAACACGTTTTTCTCAGACTCATTGTTTTGATTTTCCTTCTACATTTTTTAAAGCAATTCGTCTCCATAATCTTAGAATTTAATTACGAAACAACAACCAGGTTTTATTATTTTACGGTCGAGACAAGGTTCACCTGTGTTGCTACTTCGGATCTGTGTTTTAGACTGCCATAAAACAAAACGCATTGTAGATAAATATGACTGAATGTGGTCGTAAAGTGGGCATCCCCGTATATTCTAAACCTAGCCACACAAGATTGCTTATTTGTATTAACTAAAATTCCATAGTGAATAACACCTACTAAACTAAAGTAATAAATTCTATTAACCATGTCAACTGCAACTCATTAACTCGAAAACTCAAGTATTTATATCGTGAATTTTAAAATTATCAGTCGGCTTGACAATCGGTATCAACGTACTTACTTCATATTATCAATACAAAAGGCAAGGCATAGAATGCCGCAAGTCAGCCTCGTAGCTGGGCACTAGTACTTTTATCATATTAACTAACAATGCTGCGACATAGAATGTGTATGAACAGGCGCGTTCGTCGAATCTTCGCTTCGCACCGACGAATGAAATGGTTAAATAAATAAATAAAAAAATATTAATAATGATTTAATCAAATTAGCTAATTTAAATTAGCTAAGTAACTGTACCTATCATCACAGATTTAATTAAAAGAGGCTCCAGCCACTATTCAATGAAATACGCAATGGTTACTAAATGTATTTTTTATTTTATTTTTAAACATGTTTTTTTATTTATAGTAAGTAGTTTATGTAACTGTAACATAAAGATGGTCACTAAAATAGAAGTGTAGTTTATAATAAGATCACACGGGTGTTTTAAGGCCTAATTATGTAGAGTTGCATACATTACTTTAGCTACGCACATAATTATTAGTACTCTAAGATGGGTTCAGAAGTCGAAGGCATATTATGATACCCATACCTGTCACAAATTTGACTGTTTTTTTTTTAAATCATAGTCAAACTACAGAGCTGACGTTTCGTATCGACTGTTTTTTTCTTTTAACATGAAACTACCATGAGGTTCAATCATAGTGCATTAAACGGATCACTCACGTATGTCAGTCGAGACATACATAAACATGTCGGGCTATACGCGACTGACATACGTGACTCCGTTTATTTCACTATGTTTTTTCATCATCGTCATCATCATCATCATCAGCCTATTTACGTCCCACTGCTGGGCACAAGCCTCCTCTCAGAATGAGAGGGTTTGGGACTATGTTTTTTCTTTATTGTAAATTATATTGGTTTTAAATTTGAAGCTCTACGGTTTCTGAACGCATAAAAGAGAAACTATGCTCGTGTGTGTAGATAAAAATACAAATATATGTAATTAGTGTCAAAATAGCCAAAACCTAATTTACAAATGCCTTTTTCAAGTGTACGAGTATGATCAGCGTTATGTAACAGCCAGGCCCCTATTTCATCAACTGTACATTGTCAGTTTTCAGTGACAATTCGGTGTCAACTGCTGACTTGAACAGCTTTTGTGTTAGCGCACTTCATATTGTCAAAGAAATGTAGTTCGAATTGTCATATAAAACTGACAATTGTAAAGATGGTGAACTAGGGGCCAGCTCTACAACATAACGTCATACCCAAATGTCAAATGTATTATTAAAAACTTATGACACAGCTGAACAACCTTTTACTGCAAGAATTCAGTCATGACCATAAGTTAATATTAACTCCAAAATTCTTTACCAGCACTGGTACATCCGCCAGCCAATTCGACTGTGTATTACCCGTAGGGTATTGAAATTCGAATTACTGGTTATTACTCGAGCGATCAAATCGGTGGCGATTCAAAACATCCCGTGCAGCCGAGCCTTTATGGCTTGCCTGTAGCTCCTTAATCGATGAATGTGTTACTAAAATAACCGCATGTTACCACCTTCACATGTTACATTTGCTGTGTTATCCCGATGGGGCGTCGTGGCGCTAGTTCTTGTATGTAGAAGAGTGATCACGGTAATAAATTTCAACGATAGCATGTAAGCATCATTTTTATGATGAGGTAAGTTAGGTGTTCGTAGTTGGAGCGAAGGGAAGGCCCTGTGCTAAAGCAAAATGACCCGTATTGCGGCTTTGGCGGGGCCTTCGTTTTGTGACACGGCTAAGTATACAGGGTGTGATTGAGCAAGTCCATGTGAAGTTTTTTTTGTAAAATATAGGTCACATCCATTGCCTTTACTGATCGACAATACGAGTTGAGTTTTTTTTTTTTCTGTTAACTTATTGTTATTGTTATTGATGTCAGATGCACATACGAGTACGTAACAAATTCGAAGAAAATGGGGCAATATACAAGCAAAGTACCATCGTACCGATGACGATGATGACAATATGCCTGTAAATCTTATTGGTATTGCAAGAGTAAGACCAATTCTGGGTAAGATATTATGTCTGTCAAAATTGCCACAGACTGGGTCCCTCAACATGGATGTAGAACCAAACTGAGATGGCGAAATAACGGGATGTCAGCAACATGTGTCACAAACAGGAGTGGCGAAAGTGATCTTTTTTTTTAATTAACCCCCGACGCCAAAAGAGGGGTGTTATAGTTGTAAGTATAATCCCTGTATGTGTGTATGGGTGGATGAACCGATTTCTTGTTTAAAAGCTAAAGTGATATATAGTGTGTAGTATTATAATGGTCTCATTGACAAGTTGTTTCTGGATAATGATCAAGACTACTTAATAATAATAATAATATAAAAAATATAAATAAAAACAAATTAAAGTATGAAACAAAAAATATTAAGTACGAAGTATTATATTAAAGTTAAATAAATACATGATAATAAATAAATATCACGGGATAATTGACATCAATTGACATACTCCCAAACTAGGCAAAGCCTGTATGGGTACCAGACAACATAAATATACTTATAAAGATAATAAATACATACTTAAATAGGTACATATTAAACATCCAAGACCCGAGAACGAACATTCGCATTCATCATACAAACATCTCCTCGACCGGGGATCGAACCCGGGACCTCAAGCTTCATAGTCAGGGTCTTTAACAACTAGGCTATCCGGTCGTCAAAGTAAAATATCGTAAAGGACCAACCAACACATTTTTTTTTTTTACTTATGCAGTTTTTTCATTACTTTTTGGAAGCTTTTAAACATTATTAACACAATCACGCCTGATGTTAAACGAAGATGTTGTCAAGATGGAGCTCTCTTACCTTTACTGGACTCGAAATAGGTAAATAGGTCATAAAAATATCTAATTGTAGAGTAACTGGAATCTGTACAAGTCCTTAAACAAATACATTACGTGGTTCATTGTCTTAGTTGAAGTACCTAGGAGCGTATATTTGCAATTACAACAGCGTTTGATTTAGCCATAAGCCATGACTAGCGTCACTGCATAAAGTGCATCTTGTATAATCACCTTATATTTCAACATTGCTCGTTTACAAACGCAGTTCGTTTACATACTCTTTGTAGTACAAATACTTTACATAATATACTTTACTGCTCTAGTGTTTCGCCTCGAACTAAGCACTCGTGTTTATCTTTTATATCAAACATTATGTTACTTTTCAGCTTCGACGGTGACACCCTCTATTCTCTCCAAATCTGTATAACAGTAATCGCTGAACAGATTCTGCTCATGTTCAAACTTAAAAATTGTATTTATGTCAACTACTGGCCTGTAAATTTTTATGAAGTTTAGATCAACGATACTTATTCAAGTTATCGTCGAACAAACATTTTGACGGCCACTTACATACATACGTACATACAAACGCCAGTTGGTCCTCTTTCTTGACTACAATTAATTACTCACTCCCTTCACTCGCTCGTTCAATAAAAGCTTAAATCTGGAAGAACTTTAAAATAAGTAAGACATACACTTAAGTTGACCTAATTTATATTGTTAACCATTTGAATAAAACAAAGAAAAAGTTATTAAAAACTCCAAAAATTATTATGAAATGGTCGTACGCTAAAAAAAATGTAAGTACCGTCAAAATTATAAATTTAAGCTGGAAAACAAAGAATCTGACTATGAAGGACTAAAATTAGCAGAATGATACATTACATTACCCAATTGTTATATGGAATAGCACAAATCTGCGGTACTTGCCCATGAATCAATAGCAGTGACGTCTTTGTTGTTTACACAAACTTCGTCATTCGTCACCTACTCCGCGTATTTTTCTCCACATGCCTATCAGTTTACTAACTATTATACCTGCGCTGCGGCGCGGAGAATATTTCGGGAGCGTATTTACAGGATATTTTGATATGTGTAAATGACGCGAGAGACACACTGCCAAGAACAGCGGCGAACATTCCTACCAAAATTCATGTTTGCAACAACAGGGCCGAAATACTTTGTTACGGTGTTTTTAGGGTTCCGTACCTCAAAAGGAAAAAACGGAACCCTTATAGGATCCTTTGTTGTCCGTCTGTCTGTCTGTCCGTCCGTCCGTCCTTTTATATAATTTCTCTACAAGGATAGCGTCTGATTTATTTTAAGTGTGTAATAAAAAAGATAATATAAGTATTCAAGAAAAAAGATGCTGTTAAACGTTGTCGTTAGATTCAGAAGTTTTTCAAAGTAGAGGGCCGTGTGTGGCGGGACGCCCGCGTTTTGGAGGCGACGAGGTGTGAACTAATGGTATGTAGGCACCTCATCCGTCGCGACGGCCCACGTCGTAATTGTCCTACATGTGTACCTATTTTAAGTTCATATAATAAACTTCCACGTCTGTGGCACGTCTGATTAGGGGCGAAGTTGAAAGATCTGTGGTCTTCACGCGACTCAATGGCTGTTTATTGTGTATTACAGCCGCCTCGTGTTGAGTACCTAAGGATTTTTTGAAAATCGTCTGACGAGAAGAGTCAAGAAATTACGGCGAGGAAAATGAACGGCTGCAGCACCGATCTAGGTGGCCAGGACGATAAATGCTTACAGAAATAGAATGAGTCCTATCGGCTGTCTATTGTATAGTGTTTATGAGTCATTAGTGGCACATCGTATTACAGTACAAATGAGCGCCGGGCATCAACGGCGCATACCCCGCGCGGACGACCTCTGCCCACATACTTGCGAATGCCTTACACCTCACGAGATATAAATATACCGTCCCTTAGAATTCGCAGTATCCTCCGAGTATGTAATGCTAAACACGATCTTTTCATTGCCGTATTTGAACGCGAAATATCTTATTAAAAGGGTAATGTCGTAACACGTCGCGAGTGCCGCGTCCCGGCTCCGTCAGAGCGATTCAAATTAATCCCTATTATAAAGAGGAAAGATTCATATTTAATAGTGGCCGAATGTTACAGGAGGCTCTTAATATGGTTTGAGTGTACGCACACACGCGCGGAGAGCCGGTTGGCGTCCGCGGTGTGGGTAACACTATCACAATCCGTTGCCGCCATAACGAGAGACTACAAAATATTACTAACCGCGTGAACAGCACTCCCTTCATTTCGGAGAAATTAATTAAAGTTTCCGAGAAGCGGGAGTCTCATTCACCTAAGTATCTGATTAGGGGAGCCGGCTGCGTTACGGGCGAGAGCCGCGAGGTGTCGGGTGCCGCTCCTGCCGCTTTATCTCCGACACAATAGCTACGTGTGATTAAGTTACTCATTGAGACCTTCTTTAGAGGTTTGTTTTACAACTGTGTCATTGCTTAGCTAAAATAGAATAGGACCGTACATGTTGATACGCGTTGAATAAAGGAAACGTAAATCCAATGGGTCCAACGTATATGAACCAATCTACAAAAAAACACTTTGACACTTTGTGGCATTTGTTAATGGCATAAAGTTGTATTTCAGTGGATTCGCTTTTATACGTAGGACCCATCGATAATAACGTAAAATATAGCGCTACACGTTCACATCCACCTCATTAATAACTTTATACTAATTACACAATGAAATCAAAATTTAACATACTTCACGCAACCAAGTTGTGGTGGTCTAAGGCGCATATCATATTACATACAAGTCTATAAAAGAAACTTGCACAACCTTTGACTCATTATGAAGAACAATAGCTCACCATACGAGCGTTTACTTATTCATGGTACTTTACTATGCTTTATTAAAGCTGAAAAAAAAGGTAAGAGTTCCACCAAACGTTAAATTACGATTCCGAACAAAAAGGGGTCAGTTGAGAATCAACGGTCGAATGGGAACTGCAAAAATGACGAAGATTGTTCATGGCTCATTATGAAGTTAAATGAATGGTGTTGGTTTCGTTTAGCAAGTTACGTGTGCGAGGCCGAGCACTCGCGTAGCCGCGCCCAAGTGCCCGAGAAAAAATGCTTAATAGCTTTTCTCGGACCCGGCACTTATGGCTCTTACCCATTTTTCTTACAACCTACAAACTATAGTGAAAGAAACGGATCACTCACGTATGTCAGTCGAGTATAGCCCGACTTGTTTGGGACTAATCCGTAGTCCTCTGGGAGCACACGCCATGCCGGTGGTGAGACGGTGGAGTTTACGTCAGAGGAAGGACTACGGATTAGTCCGAAACATGTCCGGCTATACTCGACTGACATACGTGAGTGATCCGTTTATTTCACTATGATTGAGTCTCACGGTAGTTTCGTGTTAAAAATCTACGAACTAATTTACTTACTTCAATAGCTTAGCCACAACATGAAAACGTAATTTTTCTCTATTCGGCAGCACTTCACGACTGTCGAATATCCCAAAGGCTGCTGACAGAACACGTCCTTTCTGATTTTTTTTATACGATAAAGAAGGCAAACAAGCAAGTGGGTCACCTGGTGGTAAGTGATCACCACTGCCCATAGGCACCCACAACACCTGAGGGCTTGCAGAAGCGATACCAACCTAGACAGCTAAGATGAAATGCCTCTTGTGTCCGTAATTGCACCGGCTGTCTTACTCTCCACACCGGAACACATTTGATTCGGCTCAAATACCAAAAGTGTACCTACCTAACTAAATGACCAAAACGGTTTTCTAGAATGCACATTTTCAATCAGCTCCATTGTCCACTACGCATCCATTAAGCTTAATATATTTATTCGCCTCTTTGTTTCTCTTTCTGTGGTGATTCAGACTGAACGAGAGCCTTCAATTAGGTACTCAGCGGTGTAAGGTCGGCGTTCACAAAATATTAATCTGCAACTCGACACTCGGCAAACAAACCTGACGAGACGTATGCCCTAAATAAAAACAACTTAGTCCACTTTTGTTCCAGCTTGTTTAATAAATGAAATCGGTTCATGCAACAGCGCATGCAATTTAATTCACAGATTAGCGGCTAACCAATTCTTGTATAATATCTAGCACTAATAAAAGAAGGGCAGGTGATAGTTGATAGTGAAGTATTTATTAGACTAAGCATTACGAGCTAACATGGCGGACGGTAGCCATTTTGATTAGAGCAGAACTTGTTTTTCATAAGGGGTGACGGTACATTTATGGTTTATTTAATAAGTGAACTCGTTCTGCCCGCGCAATAAAATGGGGTAAGTGCGTTTTGTTTTTAATTAACTATTTCTCTTTGTGCAATAGTGGAGACATTTACGTAAATATTAATTTTAAATTGTCACCTATTAATTGAAACAATTGTACTGTCTGCAGTTGGCAATTTTTTTATTATTATGTTACGACTTGGGCATGTAGGAATACTCGGCCAAGATAGTTCTTTCCACCACTGGCAATTATATATATTTAAAAATAACAAGAAATACATTGGAGCCTAAAGCGGTAAAAAATATTTAATCTATAGAATGTATGTATGTACATACATACACCTGAAAACGCAGTTATTCTATTGTTAGATGATGAGACAAGAAGCACTCTAAAGTTCGAAGTTTTTATTTTTTATTAATATTGTATGGACAAGACCATTTGATGACATTTTGACCAGTCAGTCGTCGTTTACCGTACAAGCATTCGTACCCAAGGACAAAATGTTCCGAAGGGGTCACCTATATTGTTTCGAAAACATCTATTCACCTAATGTAATGTTTGGTCGAATGACTGTTTGTCATAATTTTAATTATTCAGGAAAATAAACCTAACCTAACCTTTTGGCATGAACTAACCGTGAGTGCTGTAACCTATCCCTAACATTTTTTTTCTTTGGATAAGAAAATAAACTAATTATTCCTAAGCTAACTTATTCTGTGTAGCCCATGCAACGATTTTGTGAAATATTTTCAGTTTCATTTGCAGAAAAATTATGGCTAACGGTCATTCGTCCAAACATTAGGTATAATTAGGACTAAAAAAAATATACGAGACAAAGGGACCCGGTACCGGTGTCTATCAATTTTATACCATTCACAATCAACGGATTGGCCATAAAATACGCGGTAAAATGTATAAGTGGTATATAACTCTATATATACGTACTTGTAATTACTTTTGATTACTTTTGATTTTTGAATTACTTTCTGACTTCAATTATTTTCTCTAGAAACACGTGGGTGTTTCATTATACATTTAATTTAGCAAGTAAAACGACACCGAGTCCTGCACTGTTAAACCCTGCACACAGCGTTTACAGCCCATTCTTATACTTAATTGCTATTTAAAATAAAAATGAAAACTTCAACCAGCTTCGCGGATCCTCGCATTCCTTCGCCAAGCTACTTATAATATTATTGCAATTACTTTGGTTTTTTCTTGTCACTTAGAATACGTAAGATATTTTTTAAGTTTAGAAGTGATAACAAGAAGTGGTAAGAAGTGATAGTTGAAGTAAACCTGAGCATTTAGGAACAACGATTTACCGGAAAGGATCCTCAGTGCCATCCGTTGAAAACAAAAATATTCATGGAAAATCACTGCAATAGAGGATTAAATATAAATGAACGCCTCTGAGTACAGCAGGTGCTTATAAGCAGCCATATTTTTTATAATTAGGTTAACTATCTTGTTATAATAAGGTACTTACCTAAAAGGTTTCATTTAAATAATGAATGTAAGTAGCCTTTTTAAATGGTCTTACTTGTACAAACCCAACCTGAAATTACAAGCTTTTTATTATTATTGTATTGTATTGCATAGATTAGGACAAATCTTGCAACTAAAATTTGACCTACTTCCAGTCTCCGTATTGACTTGAAATTTGGTACGGATATGTAAATTGTATGACAATGTTCATTTCCTGCAGTAAACAAAAAGTTTGTATTTTTTTTATATAAAAATCTCAATGAGTATGGCAACTCCACTATTTTAATCACAAACAACACAGTAAATTCTTAATCTATAAATTACATAAAATTTTGATCCTTACGTTCATCCGAACTCTGCTATCGTAGAGATAGTTTTTGTGTTAAAAAAAATAGAACCTTTTTTGCCGACTGTAGTTTTTGTTGGCTGTACTTTAATGTCATTCAAAGTACATATCCATATCCTTCAAGTCAATTCGACTACTGAAAGTGGCTCAAATTTAACTTGCAAGATTTGACCCACACCACTCCATGCACATAACATAGGCCAATAAAATAAGAATTTTTCGAAGAATTAATTTAAGGCACGCTGGAAATCGTTTTAATACCTTCATTTGGCCCTAAATGTGTATAATCCGAGTTTGCCCATTCCCAGGAGGTGTGCATAACTTTTGAGAGCCAAGCTTACACCACCTGGGGAGCTAGCACGCGCGCCATTTTGTCGCTTGTCGCTCAGTGCGTCCTTCACTGATTCCATCACTATAAAGAGACACACTGCACGACAAACGACAAAATGGCGCGCCGTGCTACATGTGCTGAATGAATGACCAAATCCTTCTGGGGGGCCACTCTTGGTCGCTTAGCTTGCTATGACCCTAAGCGGTTATTTGGCTCCCAAAAGTTATGCACACCTTGGATTACCTACACACATTTAGGGCCAAATGAAGGGATTGAAACGATTTTCAGCACATGTAGCACGGCACGCCATTTTGTCGCTTGTCGCGCAGTGTGTCCTTTTCATAGTGATGGAATCAGTGAAGGACGCACTGAGCAACAAGCGACAAAATGGCACGCGTGCTAGCCCCCCAGCTTGCTGGAAATTAGTTGCTCAAAACGCTTTTTATGTATCTTATTTGATGGGCCTAGCACGGCAAGTTCAATAAAAGCTTGTAAAAATAATTTACTTTCTTCACATACGAAATTTGCTTAAATTTATTAGTAGATAATCTGGAGTTGGTTGGGATGTGGCGAATCTACGATAAATGGATTTCATATATCGACCAATAAAAATTTACATGATAAACAAACTTTTGTTTTTTTTTTTTTATTTAATTATCAGGTATACGCACACTTCTTTTTATACTTCAGTATTTAAGTTCTCAAAGTTTTCGATCGTTTTTCTTGGCAATATCGCAGTCTGAATACATATAGAGTTTAAAAAGCTAAATATTTTATTGAATCAGGCGTTACTTTGCGGAGGTCCGTATTTATGAACTAAAAACAATTACTTTGCTCACCCGCGACCGCACGCGGTCTCGGTCACGGTGTGGTCGCGGGTGAGCAAAGTAATTGTTTTTAGTTTTAAAAAGCTATCTGAATATAGGAACTTAACAAGTTTTCTAACAGCCTAATACCTACTACCTGATATCACTGATATTGTAATGTTCAGCCACTTATTTACATCCAACTGTCATAATATATATAAGTAAGTCATCAGTTAGCTCATGATTGAAACACAATAAAAAAAAAATGATGTAAATTTTTAATATGGTCAAGTCATAAAAATAGATAAGGCTTGCGAAGAATCTTTTGAGGTCCTGCAAGTTTTCGAGGTCAAACGCCTTTGTTAACCTAGCCAACAACTGGCTGGCATAACCCCGGACTGAGATACCTAAAATTTTATTCCACACATGCAAATATGTCCCGAATGTTTGGAATTTCTCCCACGTTGTTTCTGCCTTCTGCGTTTAAGGTTAAAGGCATATACAGGGGGTCCTGAACTGAATAAAACTTGATGATGATAACTACTACAGTCGAACAAATTTATTAATTGAGTGCAACAGAATGACAGTTTCAGTGTTGTCAGTTTTTGGAGAAAAAAAAAATGGGACTTATTAAACGAATCAAAAAACGAACTATGTAACGTGGTCCAGACCCTATACATCTCCTGCTCAATTAAAACGTGCTAGTAAAATAAAGTGTTCTGGTTTTGCTGTTCTAATAATTATTTCTTACACTTGTTTCTAAAATACTGTATTCTTTTTGCTCTCTTATTTTTTTTAATGATAGAATGAGGTTTCTTTGTGTACGTGTCGTGTTACGTATTGTAAGAGCTAATGTAACTTATTTCTAGAAAAAATGACTTTGTGCCAAGTTTCTTGCGGCGCATTCTTCTTGGCAATCATGGTCTTTCCGAAAGCGCTGGTAGACTCAAAAAAAATTACGTGTAAAAGAGCATTCAACTGCCTATTTGCTGAATAAAATTTTGAATTTTGAATGTATGAAAAAAAAGTATTGATTTTATTTTGAAACTGGCTTCCTATTATTATTTTACTATAAATGCGAAAGCAAGTTAGTTTGTTTGTTACGCTTTCACGCCCAAAACGCTGATTTAATTTAGACGAGTTTTCGTATACAGATAAACGATCCACTGTAATATTTGTAACGTTTTGTTGGAACAAAATGGTCAGCTAAAATATAATACTGAATATACCTACTTAGCTAATAATGAGACATTCTTAAAATCTTTAGTTAATTAATTGATCATATTATTCTTTACGTGAAAGGGTCAAGCACTATTAAAATAAATGTGTTATCATTATTTCACAAAATAACATTTGGATCTGTTATTCTGTTGCAATAATTTTGTTCAACTACAGTTGTAGGTACAGGTAGGTACAAGCCTTGTGTGGCATATCATAGGGAGTTGAGCTACGGATGAGTAGGTAACTCAAGTACCTGCCTGCACCTTTTAAACCAACTTTTGAGTATAATTTTGCAGTTAACCATTAAGTTAGCTAAGAAACCCACTTCGGTCCGTCAGTCATGGCAAGAAAGACTTAAGTAAGTACTTACTGATAAAGCACAGAAATAAAAAACTTTAATTAAGCTATAAACACCTTAAGACGTAGATACGAGATGCAGTAACCCTATAGTGTCAAGTAAGCGTACCTACTTATAGAATATCCTAACGAAAATTTATGCAGTGGTACCGACCTACCCAGGTAGACTTACGTTTCTGGGTAGGTACAGTACTTTCAAAAAGTTAAGTACATATAAGATGTTGATATTTAATTTATGCTACTTTCATACTAGAGCCTTATTAGCGAGCTCCGTTAACAGACTAAGTGCAACAGTCATCACCGTTAATTACTCAACATCCTGTAACGCGCTTTATTATCCTACAAGTGCGTGTTGCACGCCCTACAGAAAACTGAGGAGTTAAAGATCAAGAAAATATTGTATTGTCAGTCGTCGAGGCGAAAGCCTGGAAATAATGAGGATAATCCCCTTTTGTTAAGGGAGTGCGTCCCTCGCATGGAGGCTTCTTATCAGCGCGATAGTGAAAGTAGTTCGTGCACGCACTCGCCCGCTGCCCAACGGCATTATCTTTATTAACATTCGACTACTACTCACTTAGGATTTCACCGTTTTAATTATGACCTCCTAAACTAAGTAATTGACAGATAAGTCTGACGAGTCCTATATTAATTCGACAGCCGTGAAATTTAATAAACTGTTATCGCACAGCAAATACGGGTGAGCGTCGGCTTTAATAATTTGCCAATGAATTAACCACTCAAAGATAATGTGGGAGCGATTCCCGAATAATGAATTTATTGGATAGTACATTTTCGCACGACTGTGGCCGGCACGCGGCGTGGTTCGCATTTTTGCGAGCTATTCAACTGCGGCCCGCGGCTGTGCGATCTACGAGGGACTCCTTCAGATTACGGCTTTTCAAAGGCATTGCCGTTCTTTTAGTTAGACACCAACGTATTATACTCACGCCTTCACGCAGGAATGTGTGAAGTGGTTATCATGATTTTTTGGTTTTAGGTGGGTAAATATCCACGTAGACACGAAAGAGTACCTACGAGACATCTGTAATAAAAAATACCACCAGCTAAGCTTTTTTTTTTAATTAGCTGAGTGTGTATGAAATAATTATTTTAGGAGTGGGATGAGGGACTTTTGAACCACGACTTACCAAGGCCCTAAGAGAACATAGGTAAGAGTTTACCTCTGACGACTACGGAATTAGGTAGGGACCAACATGAGAAAGGCACATTATTTTGCATTTTTAGCAGAAAACGAAAGGGCTCTATGTAGAGACATTTTGCATTAAGTACATGTCAAGTTTAACGTTTAAGCGCTTTATAAGTATTAATGGGTCAGTTATAAGGACTCCACCACTAATCGTTACAATAGGTTCACCACTTAGGTGTTACAGATTTGTTAAAACTGTACACAGTTTTAGTACCTTATATTCGTTAATAATTAAAAATGACTGAAAAAAAAAACCGTTATTTTAAGACTTCAAATATAAATATAACGCTTGCAAGCAGTAAAAATATGTAATAAACTACTTAAGTATTTAATTTTTTTTCCATACTTAGGACCTAGATACCTATTATGATAATTAGACTTTTTTCATATGTACCTAGCTATTGTAGGCTTAATTAGCTATCTACATTACACATTTATGAAACAAAAAGTCCTAACCTAGGTAGGTGTAGGTACATCCCGCAAATATTATTGAAGCTATCACCTTATCTTCTGAACGGCTTTAGTGCAAAGGGTTTATGTCTATAAAAGTTCAGTTTTATAGCTAGTTCTCGATAATTATTTTGATATATAGAACGTTTCGTCTCCTAGGTACTGTTATTATTTTAAAGCAGTAATAAAAATATCCCCATATTAAAAATTGCCTTAAGTAGGTACCTACCTACCTATCTAAATTATTTGACATTCAAAATCACAAATAATTTAGTGCTAATTAATATTATGTAAGATTCCATGGACTGGTCAATGAAATGAACCTTAAGTTCGCAAGTGAAGCAAGTAATATCCAAGTTATAAATATCGCCTGGAGGCAGTGTGAAATTTGTTTTCTATAATTTTAACGAACCGTGAAAAATAAACATGGCCGGTGTTTTTAGTGGAATGACATTGCCATGTCAACTGGTCAACTTATCTGTTTATTCGAATGACTACAGAAAATCGCTACGTGACGTGGTAATCAGTAATTTATAAATCAAACAATAAATGGAGAATTCGCGACGTGGGCGGCCGCGCTCAACAAATAAGAAAGAACATGAAATGTTCACAACTACAAGCAATAGGTAGGAACAATTGAAATGCAGTTGGTATTTTAAATGTTTAATAATTTGCCTTTGATTTTTCTCGATGGGTGCTTCACACATTTAACACTAAATGATAGGTTGTTAACTAACTTTGTATCGCAGTGTCATCCATCACCTCGCTGCCACGCACTGTGTTCGACTTAATCGCGGCATTGTACCGCCATTATTGTTTATCAAACGCGAAAATTCACATTCATTTGTACGTGATTTGAACTAACATGAATCGTTTATTAGGTACCTACTTACTACTTTGTTTTTTGGACTGTAGATAAAGTTAGTTCTGTTTAAACTCGAGTTCACTGCGATGAACTAACCAAGAGGTACGCATCGTCGAGATGTAGAGAACATCAACATAAAAAGTTTAATTAACAAAGGCTTAAGAGGATAGATTTCTTTATTTTTTATTATTGACTCTGTAGTTTTCTTTCTTCATCCCACCAAACAGTCTTAGGCTTTCACTTGCAAGCTCCAGGTGCGATTCGACATCTAGGTAGGTACCTACCTACTTTTTCTACAATATTGTAAAAATAGCTAAAAAAGACAATGTTATCCTGCTTCAGATTTCTAACGATTTTAAAATTGTTATTCTTGAAACTGTGGCGGTGATTAAATTAGTCCACCATCTGTTATGTTACGGCACTGGATGATAGTTTAATTACTTCCTAAGACAAATTGACATTAGAATCGTTTTACGGTTATGAAATCTTGTGACGAATATTTAACGTTGTATAACAAAATACATGGTTTATTTTTAATTTTATGCTGCGCGACCTTTTAAAATACATATTTTTAGTAATTTAAGGAACTCAAACTCTGCTGTAGGTAAGTAGGTACCTAAGTATTTTTGGTGACAATATTTTTAACTAATTCTTGAAGTCAGTTAAATACAATCTAAAATAAGTGGTTTAAAGGTTGTACCTAATTAATATGGGTCTATTCCTTTAAAAATAAGTATCTGCTTACATGAGAATTACTTACCTAATTATTCATATAGGTAGGTAGGTATAATGGTGCAAATTGTAATGAAATTAAATTTTTCTGTTAGATGCTAATTGGAATGTTTCACATCTACTTTTATAATTAAGACATTACAATTGTTTGACAATGATGGATACAGAAGAAAAGTTGTTGCATTATACGAAGACATGTTACGCATAAACGTTGCTTTGATTTGTTTTTCTTAACGATAAAGTTTATTAAGGAAAATTAACTCAAGTCAAATTGTTAGGTAGGGGCTTTAGAAATGAATAACTTCTAAAAAACTATTGTTCTCAAGGTGTCAAGTTTAGTTAATGATGTTTAATTGGCTGCGCTTGTTTCCAGATGAAGCGAGATAGGTACCTATCTGTTATCGAGGCTCGCTCGTTCACTTCAATTTTTATTTTACAGGTAATCATAGCAGTCAATTTAAGTGTTACGAATTGTAACTGATAAAACCAGTAAGTACTTGCGCATGTCTCAGTGACATTTGAAAAAGATTGAGCGCTCGGATTGATACTTTATTTTCATATGTGACTGTTGATTGAAAACGTTCAGTACCTGTTATGATAGGAATTTAATGCTCCTAATTTTTTTTAAAGGTAACTTGAAACCATGTAAGCACACCACAACAGTAATAAATGTGGATATTTATTACCAATATACACCATTAACTGACATCGCTTCGCAGAGTTGGGAGGTCACAAAGTGACTTGATAACTTTTTGACAAAAGTTGTAAGTACTGAAGTTTGTATGAAAATGTAAGTTTACCTGATTGGGCGGAGATCCTCGGAAGGCGAATTGGGACGTCATTTTTCACCGTTATTATTGTAATAGTAAACTATAAAAAAAATCCACGTAATGCACAGGTTAAGGTAGTGTCACTGTCCGTGCACTTCACAGCGGCATCGCCGGGTGCCGGGTGCCGGGAGCGCGAGCGGCGCCGGGCGCGGAGCCGGTATCGATCGCGGCGGCGGCGGTGCTGGCGCGTGGTCGCGCGCGCGGCGGCAGTGGGTAATGCGGTAGCGGGCCGCCAGGTGATAGTAATTGGCGCCGCGCTCTCGCTCTGGCTCGACCGTCCCGCTCGGCGCGCACACGCACACTGCGCCTGTGTGCGTGACGCCGCACACCGCTCCTTCTTTTCACGCTCGCGTCGCCGTTTGACCCGCGCCGCCGACGACGCTCTCGATTTTTGCGGTGCGGTGGGTGGCGCCCGGCGAGGGGCGGCGAGTGGGGGCGCCCGGAGTGGGGGTAGATGCACTCCTTTTTTAAAGCTTCTCTTTCTTTTCTCGTATTTTCTATGTTAGTATTGGTAAGGAGCGGTCTCTTTTATTTTATTTTACACATATTTATTGTGATAATTAACAGTGACGACGCGTACGACGAGCGGGTTTGCCGAAGCGTCGACTTAATGATAGGTTTGCATTTGATTAAACGTAACCATGTCATTTGTGTATTTTTTTTTTCTATTATAGACCGGGACTGGATGGGGCGGCATGGGAGCAGGCGCTGCGGCGACATTATACCTAGCTTACCTTACTCCCCCCTCCCGAAAGCGAAGCAATCCCCGAACTTACTCGTAAACAATTATATTTCCCTTTAACTAGGTTACAGTAAATCTGCATGAAAGCGTTGTGAACAGTAGAGCCAATGATAACGGCAGCCCCTCGAAGACGTCGGTTTCTTGCAGTTTGACCGATAGCTGGGTTAACTGGCCATCTAGGGCACCACACATTCATGAGTTTGTTCAAATCGAATGATACCTACTTCAAAAGCTACTCTGCTCCTTGACAGCTCCTTTGCCATTTTTTCAAACGCAGTACACGTACCAGGTACCTAGGTATGTAGGTACAGGAAATAAATATAGGATGAAGTGAAGTTATTAAAGAAGGACTGAGGTAGAAGGCATAAAAACGACAACCGTTGCATCCACCGTCGTCGAAACGGCACTAAAGCAGCTCGTGTCTACATAAACCCGACATCCTGCCATTAGAACGTTACACGGAGACGCCACAAACAACGACACCACAGATTATCGAAATAAAAAAGCGCAACGTTCCCGATCGATCTGTTCCCCTCTTCTTTCTTATCGCGCGAATATTTCACACTGCACGCATACCGACCGAAAAAACTCACACACATATAAAATATTCAAACGGTATAACATAAAATAAATTATCTTAGGTGAGTATGAGAGTGTTTGCGTGCCCCCTCCCCTGGGCGGGCCGGCGCGGCGGCCAATGGCGGCGCGGGTGCGCGCTGCCGGCACCGCGCACTCGGCCGCCGCCGCCGGCCCGAGCGCCCGCTTGGGTCGCTGCGCTTGCCGCGCCAGCCAGCAACCATATCTGCACAAAACAATTCTTCGAACATAGTACAGAAGTTGCCAACACTTTTTTGTTGGATGATTTGTGTCGGTTGCATGTCGCTGAAACAAATGACGTGTTACAC
This sequence comes from Clepsis dumicolana, assembly GCA_963691665.1. Taxonomy (NCBI): domain Eukaryota; kingdom Metazoa; phylum Arthropoda; class Insecta; order Lepidoptera; family Tortricidae; genus Clepsis; species Clepsis dumicolana. The sequence continues at coordinate 7,212,859 of OY829505.1, read as the reverse complement.
TACACTATGATGATGATATATTATGATGCTCACTCCCTTAAAAACTACCCTCAGTCGTGGCGACATAGCCTGACTATGACATTTTTAGTTAATTGACCGAGAGAGCTTGGGAAAAAATGCGGCCCAACTGTTTTCTACAGGTTGCATTTATTTCTCAACCGATTGTCGTAAAATTTAGTGAGCGGGTTCAATAATATAGCATATGGAATTTGTCGATTCAGTGTTGAAAAAAACGAAAAATCGCAGTCTTAACTCTGGGGCTTAAAAAACAATTTAACTACACATCCTGTGTAGCAGCGTTAATTTGTGGTTAGATTCGATGGGTGACCCATTCTTTGACCAGTTTGTTAAAAAATTGGCGTAAGTACCTATTGTTTTTCACTTCATTTAATTTATACAAGCATAAGTATAATGAACTTATCAGATGATATTATTATACCTACTTAGATAATCCAAACACAATGAACTAAGTAAGTATTGCAAAACTATACAACATAACACTCAAATTGGACTTGATTAGTCACTGGACCTAGGAATTAGAATGATTACCTCTGCCTGATGATAAGGGTCGAGCGGGTTGAACGACACATCCCATCGTACGACGTGAGCCAGCGCGCCGGCAGCCGGCACGGCACGGCAACGCGCCGCGACCTGCTCTCTCATTTAACTGCGTACGCTCGATCGAACAACCTATTGTTTCAAATTTTATGCTTTGAAAATTGCGCACTTGGAACCAAATGAACTGTGACCACAATTTATTCTGCTTTAACAGATGTTTGAAGCCGTACGTAGGTTCATTCTAACGGGGTCACCTCGGCGGATTCTCGAAATTGAGAGCTATAAGCGACCGCCAAATGTTCACCTCTTTAGCGCTTGCTTTGATCTGCTCCTTTGATTCAGCGCCACGTGTGGACGAACCCTGTCGTCGCAATAACAGAGGACGTCACCAGCATTACGCTCTCAACGACAGATTGAAATAAAATTAGAAGACGCATCGGCATCTTAAAAGGCGCGGGTAAGAAAATAAAAAGAAAGCGAGCGTTGTTTGTTTTAGTCAAATGAGTTTCTGGGGTCGGCCGTCTCATACATATCGAGCCGCTCTGGCTTTATTAGCGCACCTACGCCTCAAAGACACATCGCATTTAAATATCACACTGAAAGCGTCAATCTACATACGTCCTATCGAGCAAATCCTAAAAGTGATTTATACTGAGACCCTATTCGATTGAAGCAGATTACAAATAATGAATAAAATTGCATACGAAATGAGTAGACCGTCCGTGGGTGTTTGGTTGTTTGCGCGGCGAGGGGGGCGGCTTATTGCCTGCGCTAAACTTCATCCTCATCTGATGTATGCTCAACTTCCCTCGCAGTTTACACTTAAACTATTAAAAGCGAATAACAAGTAGACATATACTCAAAATGTTGCCTGGGTTTCTACCTCTCATAACTGATGCCTTAAAGAAGACGATGATTATTTAATTATGATGAAACTAATTAGGTGAAGAATGTGACAGACAGTTTAAATGAAGCTGTAAGTGTCGACAAAATACAGTAAATCATGTTTTAAAAGTATTTTTCTATTAAGTACCTAGCTATTGACAGTAAACTAAGTACACACAAGACGTATAGGTGAAGAAATAAATGAAGAAACAGTTTCTTAGCAGAGGGAGAGGACAAGTTGAAACGGTATAAGACAAAAGAGTACCGAAAACCAGAAATGAATCCGGGCGGGCGGGAGCGCTTCCGCCCGGCAGAGAGCGCTCACGGGAGGCCCACAGACCTCCGCCGCTGTAGACCCTCACTGATGTAAAATGTACATTAATTTACTTGTTCAGTCTACCTAACTGACTACGAGTACTAATGATGGGTTTGAGAGAAACTTAAAATTTGAGATAGGGTGGAAATGGAAATAGAATTAGAAATTTATTTATGCAAGTTGTAATTTAAATTATCTGTGGTAGTGGTAGGCATGGTTGTTGTATGTCACATGTAGCGACACACTTTGCCTATTTTCAAATCAGATAGTGAACCGTCAAGATTTTAGCAAGTTAAAGGTGAACATTGTGTGAAGATTCAATGTGACGATAAAAATAAATTCGGTTTATGACGGCATTTTCCGTGACTAATATCTGAGTGACGTGATTGTAACCTTCACTAATCATTTTTACGTCGGTGTATTTAGTATATTTAAAGAAAATCGTATAATAGTTACCTAAGTACTTAGAGTATTAAATAGTACACAGTGAGCTTGGCTAATAGGTACCTACAAAATTCACGAAAAGTGTCCAGGGTATCTACCACTGATTTATCACAGGATTCACTCTCCAGTCAAACACAAAATAAAGAACTACTAGTACTTATTGTTTTACAGGCAGGCAAACGATAGCACCATTCACAATTTAAGTTGTACGCGACAGCGACATCTAGAACTGCAGAGGCCGGGAAGAAAGGAGTTGTCGGACGAAGGGGTAACACGAGACCCCAACACCAAAAAAAAAATTACACCAGAGTAATTTGTGTGGCACTTTTTCATAAAAAAATACGGCCACGCAAATTACACCAGGGGTCTACAGTTTGGAAATCCACCCTTTTATGTCTGTCTGTATATGTCACAGAGCAATATAAAATGACCCACGCTGCGTACAACTTAAAACTGGGGAAAAGCGGGAAAATCTTTGTACGGAACCCTAGGCGCGCGAGTCCGACTCGCACTTTGCTCTTTTTTTTAAAGTAATGCGAATATTAACTTCTATGTCTTATAAAAAATAATTAACCAGATGAGCAAAATTTCCTATAATGCCAGTTCTAGTAGCATCGTAGGGGTGGGTTCGCAGCGCTCGCCGAGTATACTGTTTGTGGATACGGTGGCACGGGTTAACAGGGTAGAGGGATGGTCATTTAGTGGAAGGTACCCCCCCCCCCCCTCCCATGTCTGCTGCACAGACTGATTAAACGATCTGCTGTCTGTGTCTCAACTTGTTTATTTTGTTACTCTCATCGATTCCACTTCAGTAAAGTGTTTCGGTTCGGTTTTCTTTACAGAAATGTTGGGAAAAAAATCTCATTTTTGTGTTTTGTTGCTGTGACTGTTGCATGTGAATGTTTCAGGTTATGTCTAGGTATACTATAAATATAAATGATAATTATATTAAGTAAACCATAGGTATATTGGAATAAGTGAGCGTTCATTGGCAGTAATGGTTGCTAACCTAAAGCGACCGGATGCCATAAACAAAAAAGCAGAAGTTGAAGTGAAACAATTGACTACTTAATTAAATGATTATTAGCCTAAATAAAAACAAAAGCCTTGTATTACTGTTATTTAAAAAAACCTGTTGGTATAATTTTCACGTAACGATCAAAACACTTACTGCCCCCTATTTTCATTTGAGTGGTAAGTAGGAAGGTATATCTTTATTTTGAAGCCCTTTTTACGCTGTTTTTGTGTACAAAACCTATCCTTAATGTACAAAGAGTAGTTCCGTTATCTTTCATGCTTTAAGTAAAAATAGAGCTAGGTAATTAAAACTTCGATAATATTATGGAAATTGCAACATAATATTACAATATTAATTCAAATGGCATACGGCTTTGAGACGTAATATTAGTAATATCGGGTAACGAACTAATTAACCTACAGATACGGAATAAGAAAAACCGGCCAAGAGCGTTACGGAACCGGATAGAATTCCGTCTATATGCATAACCTAATTTGAATTTATTTTTTTACTATCCTTGTAGGTCCACTGTACAATTTGATCAAATCAATCAGATCAGATCAAATAGTTTTATCGATTAATACTTGATTAATCGATAAAACTATTATTTATACGGTTTCAATTCATTCATTCAGCTCGTAAGGGGGGCGAACAATGTGGCTCTAACAATAATGAGCACCTTAAAGTTAAATATTTCCCAAACGAACCCCTGAATCGAAAAATAGTCTTCGCACACCCCCAACATTTTTAAAAGATCTGTCTAACGACACGCCACACCATGGGGTAACCGAGAAAAAAATATCCACACTTGCCTTTACGTGCAACTTTACGTATATTGACGGTTACTCTAACACAATCTCGTATACATATAAACTTTGACGAAATTGGAATAACCACCTTAGGTTCGCGGTCTGGAGTGGTTATTTACGAGGTTGAGTCAGAGTACCGTCGATATGTACACAATTTTTTTTTTAAGATTTTATTTTACCACTTTGTCGGCGTAATTCGGGTCGGGTCGGGTTTCTATTCCAAATTACAACTCTATTATTAAGTAGGTACGTTGTTTTCAGGGAAATAAAATCGGAGCATCTGTACTATTCTACATTAATTCTATATCTATACTAATATTATAAAAGCAATAGTATCTCTCTCTCTCTGTCTGTCTGTTTGTTGCCTCTTCGCAATGAAACGGCTGGACGGATTTAGATGAAATTTAAAATGGGCATACCTAACGTAGGCTATCTTTCATGCCGAAAAGTTGCACAGTTTCTGCGGGGAAGCGATAACCGAATTCTACGAGGACGAAGTAGCGTGCACCAGCTATAGTATATACATACCTACCATTATGGTGCTATCCATAGCCTGGCAGAAAGGTGTCCAACCAGCCACCAACCACTAACCAACTGCCAACTTTTTTTTATACGAGGAAGGCAAACGAGCGGAACGGGTCACCTGATGGTAAGTGATCACCACTGCCCATAGACACCCGCAACTCCAGAGGGTTTGCAGATGCGTTGCCAAAATGAAATGCCTCTTGTGCCCGTAATTAAGTACACCAGCTGTCTTACTCTCTACACCGGAACACAATTTTAATAAATATATCTGTAACCACCTACTTATATACGCTACGTTTACCTACAGGTCCATCAATAAAGCTATGTTTAGATGTGTAGCTATACAGTATTATTTTATCTTGATATAAGTAGTTTGTCATACAGTTCTTACCGCTCATAAAATTGACGCTTGCCTGTTGTGGTAGAGATTTCCTCTCTTAAACCCTGTTAGCGGGAAGATATCTCTACTTGGTCGACTATTACTAATTGTATTTTTAATTTTCATATATTCAAGTTTTACATGGATAATTTACTTATTATTTCATTTTTCTGCATATCAATACCCACTATAAGAATACTTATATTTTTATCAAAAGCCTGGCATCGTAGTGCTGTAGCCAGTATAGTCAAATAAAGACAGGGCAAGTGGTAATTGACAAAATAAATAGAGCCTAGCTGTATTCGGTTACAGCGACTACTTCCCACCACTGAGAGCGGTGTTGCTGTGCTCTCTGGGTGGCTGAAGTATCCAATTTTTGCAGTGAACGTGCAACTGTACTAACTGCACGTCAGTACACCTTCGTCACAATTGTAAAATATGGCCGGATGTGGTCTGGCCTAGAGCTCGTCGAGCTAAGCATGGCTAGTTAGGCCACCTTGCCTCAAATTCGCGCACGGTTTGTCTCCACTAAGACCATTCTCCGCCAAAGTCTCCCAATTTAGGGATCTTATGTGAACTATTCATCCGCTTCAGTTAATCACTGTGTATACACCACAAGATCTGACCGCAGTTTATTAAATAATGGTTTGTCTTTGTCTGACACAGGCAAATGTCAAACAGACAGATAGAGATAAAGTAATGTAACGTTAACATAAACTTTGTGCGGTTATTATAATTAAGTATAATATTTGAAAATGCAAGTTATCGAATAAAACATTTACGAGTAGCAGAATTCCCCGTCCAGTTAGCTTACAAATAAAATTATCTGTAAACGGATTTTGGAAACGCGGAAATTGCTTTTGACGAGACAGAGTTACTTGTTATTGCTCATTACTAACAGCCGTTCCCAATATTTAATCTATCTCTTGTTTTGTTCTACCGACGATAAAACATCTAAGTATCTTCAATTTTGCGTCTCAATAAACATTCTGTCAATGTGTAATACAAAATGTGTATGCTATCTGTCGATAATTATTACGGTAAGCCATATACAGGTAGCAAATTGTTGAATTGTATATTTATTAAAATCGTCAGGTGATCAACACAAGATATATTTCGATTGAAAATTGGGAGCGGCCGTTAACTGTTCGATTGATGTTTGATATAATTTACCCGAATGACATTGAATAAAGCCACAATTTTTGCATGCTGGAAAATATAATTTATTATGGTAGCTTAACCTGTGTTTTCATGTAACATTGGGGATGGTGCTTTGGTATGGTACCTATCGTCAGTCTTATTCTACCGGCGCGTCGAACTGAACAATGCTATTTATAACAACGTTAAATTAAACATTAAAATTAAACGACTGCTGTTGGATTAATAACAATGCAAATATTCATAATTTTCATAGTTGGCAATTCAAATGAGTATTTTGTTGGTTCGGGTCGGGCGGCTGACCCCGCCAGCTAACTCTGTCGCTGACGAAACAATGTTACAACCACAACGTATAACATTATTACTCGATTTTAAAACGGATCAACAAATAGTTTGAATAAAATTTAAACGGTATTGGCGGCTGTTTGACACTGTGACACCGTTTATTTTGTCTTTCGAATTAGCAAAGGTCATCCAGAGGCCAATGTTATTTGTGCGACCACCACGGCCATGCTTCGATTTGTTTTTAAGTATTGCTCGATTCCAGAAAAAACATTCAACCTTTTCATACTAATGATAAGAAAAAAAATCATTATACACTATCTATAACGGTGACTATCACATGTAGCGACACATTTTGGCTATTTTCAAATGATACGTACGCACACCATACATATTAGATACAGCACCTTAGAGCAGGAAAGGAATGGAGATGTTAACGCGCGATTTCCCCTCTCTAACATTAACTTTTGGCATTTGTGTGACAGTTCTGTTTTAGTGTGCGTTTGTAGGTAGGTAACAAATTTTGACAGGAGCGTAGACGTGTGCTGTACGTGTGTGTTCCTCGTCCCCCTCAAAACGTGGCAGAAAAATTGTAGCGCATAGATAAGCCAAAGGCGCCTCCCGTCTGTCTGCTTTATGTACAGCACGCTCAATTCTTTCGACAGTGACCCAGTGTGGAACAATTTCGAGATAACTGCATGGCATGATGATAATAGGTACTTACAGTTTGTAAATATTGAGAATAAGATTCGGGTTGTAGAAATACTTCGACTGTCAATGCCGCTTCTTATGTCAAGAGATGTCAATGGTATTATGGGGACCTTTCAGCCGGGTACAATGCGGGATGGGGGGTTTTAGGTTAGGGTTTTGACGAAGCATGTTCCTGATGTTTTGTAAATTAGGTCAAGTTCGTTGAAGAGGCCTGTTACTGATGAATTTAAATGTAAATTCTCTTTACTTGATAAGAATTGTATTGCAAGTGCGGACTGTATATTACCAATGCCTCTAATGGTATCACTATGACTTTTACCGTGAAAATGTTTTCAGAATCTAACGACTTCAAATATTGAAATGTTTAAACTGTAGGTACCGTACATTCCGAAAGGCTCAGAATTTCCAATTGGGATTAGTAAATAGGCATTGTACCTGTTATCAGGGCTGTTAACTAAACTGTCACACTGAGAACGGTACCGATATACACAATCATCGATAAACATTTGTCTATAGTTTTTATATCGTAGACCGTATCCGTATCAGTGGAATCGTTGAATGAATGGACACGGACTGATATGAAAAAAAGTTAAAAGTCGACCCTTCTTTGATTAATTTAGATGCCTATGATCCTTGTACAGTTTCCGTTTAGAGCATTTTAATGGGACCGCTTTTTCATTTCGGATCAACTTTGTGCCTGAGTTTAAGGCTTATCTTTAGGTTGTTAAATAAGAAATCGTAAATTAAGATTTAAATAAAAGACGTCTTGTTAACAACAAACCTTTTGCTAAAAGCGCCCATAAATTGCCAGAAAGGTTGATTTTTTACAACGTCCCCGTTTTCCGTTTTAGCGATATACTGCGTGTAATTTTTTATAATCTTGATGTGGTTATTTCGAATAAGTATTGATCGGTGATTTCAATATATCCAATAGTAAAGTAGTATTATTTAAACCTTTCGAAGGAACCCTTAAATGATCCTAGTGACCCTTAAGAGTCCGATTGCTCAACCTTCCATGTGGCCGTTTTTCTGTGAAAAACCTTTTTCCAAGAAGGAATTCGAGTAGCCTAACATAATTTAGGAAAAAATTTGGTCATATCATCTTATCTCAGCCTAAATTATACGCCCTACCCCTGGGCTAGAGCTCTTTCTAGTTCTCACGTAGACTTATCACGGACTGGGAATCTCACTCACCATTAAATCGCTTCGCAAATGTAGGGACACCGTTTCACCGAAATGATACATTTCGTATAAATTTACAAATATTTAACCAAAAGGTGCGAGACCCGTGTATTGTAAACTAGCGTCCGAATTCGAACGTACTCAATGTCTACACAACAACAACACATCTGATTTATTTAAGTCGATTGTAAAACAATGGTGTCCGTGATTTAAATAAGCTCCGCTCATGTATGCCAGCAGTTAATTAACATCGAAGTATACATATTTAATTAGTAGGAATCGAAATGACCCAGAACAATGGCGAGCGCCTTACTGAAACTAGCGAGTTGTTTTCGATGAATTCGATTAAATACGTTGACAGAAATGAACTTGTGCCTACTTTACAGTCGTCACGTGATTTCGTACTTAAGTTGATTTTCAAAGAGATGTAGATTGGGCACTGCTTAAAGGACGAAAAAAAATTGTTGCCGTAATATTGTGTTTCTGCTAATGATTTTATATCTTCAAGAAAAAAACATAAGGATAATTATTCAATCTTGTCTTGTCGACCAGCAATGGTAATGAACGTGGAGGAGTTTTTTAAACCTCCCAGGCGTGTTTCTAGACTTAACATTTCATCATCTGACACCTTGCTTAAATAAACTTGACTAAAATGAATGACGTCCAGCATTATTAAAATGGTGTTTTTAACAACAAAGCGAAATAAATACACACTCTACATTTTAGAAATCAAGTCAAAAACACTAAAAATCGACGCAGTCAAAGACCGGTCCTGTTTGCATACACATACACATTGACTTTAAAGATACGATCCTCCTATTAGGAGCAGATCACTGGGCTCCTCTCTTTACAAATGTCGTCCTGATACCAAACGACGCCGATAATATACGAACGGTATGCCACGGCCTAGCAGCTCTAACGCCGCACTAGTATTAAACGTCGTTCAGCCAATCTTATCTTGAGGGACAGTCAGTTCCCGACCTCCGGTTTATTGGTCGCCGTTTATTATCAAGATAAGTTATCTGTGAAGAGCCAATTAAATTTGAAAACAAAGGTAACATAATAAGGCGCCAGAATAAACCGACGAAGGAGTGGGGGGTCACTGGCACTGGCGTAAGATGAAAGAGAGCGTTTGTACAGAAGCGTCACTGCTGCGTCCTTGATGAAGCCCTTGGTGAATCTTTGTCTTTAAATCAGTAGCTCAATCTTTCGTTTTCCTTGTTTCAATTGAATGATTAAAAACGCAAAAAGGTAAGGTCAATCATCGGTTGAGCCGTTCACGAGTCAAGTACAGTTAATAACGAAAACTATAAATTTAAATTATTTTAAACAAACTTTAATTTTAGTTTTTAACCGACTTCAAAAAAGGAGGAGGTTCTACGTTCCACTGCATGTATTTTTTTTTTTTTATGTATGTTCATCGATTACTCCGTCAATTGTAGACCGATTTTCAAAATTCTTTTTTTATCGAAAGGGTATACTTGTCACCAAGTCATGATCTGATGATGGGATCCTAGGGAAATCGAAGGCAATCCTCAAAATTTTACAGGCACGTACTATGTGTTTCATATGTTTTCTAAGGTTATTCAAGTATTTGCGTCTGGTAGTCATCATTTCATGATGATGACCTGATGATAGAAGGTACAACTCCTTAGCGGTTAGGAGTTGGAGGATAATTCTGAAAAGGTTAAATCATTATTCGAAAGGGTATACTCCTTAGGTGGTCCCACTGTCACCAAATCATGTTCTGATGATGGGATCTCAGGGAAATCGAGGACAACCCTCAAATTTTATAGGCACGTATCATGTGTTTCATATATTTTTAAGGCTATTCAAGTATTTGCAGCAAGCATCATCTCATGTTGATGAGCTGATGATGGAAGGTACAACTCCTTAACGGTCAGGAGTTGGAGGATAATTCTGAAAATGTTAAATCAACGTAAAATTGTGAAATAAAAATCTTTTAACAAAAAAGTAAAACCGCCTTAAAAAAAAGACCTCAGAAAAAAAACGTAAAATAATCCTCTAAAATAATGATAAATAAATAAAATAAAATAAAATGCGTTTATTTCGGATAACAGAAACTAAAGCCTAAATGAAGTCGGTGCTTCATTCAAAGAATATTCCGCTCGCATCGCACCGACTTCATATTTCTGCTGCTTAGTGCTAGGCCATAAAACTTTAGGCTTTAGTTTCTGTTGTCCGAAATAAACGCATTTTGATTTAGTTTACTTATTTATCATTATTTTACGTTTTTTTTCTAGGGTTTTTTTTTTAAGGCGGTTTTATTATTTTACGTTTATTGAAATTAACATCCTAATCAAAAGAGATAAAGCAATTGGTTAGGTACAAGTACATATTAAATGAACACTAACAAAAATATTATGCTCTTTTTTTAATTGTTGTTTTATGCCATTTAACGTTGCTTATACGAGGCCTCTAGCAATTTCATTGTAAGCCACTACGAGTACAAACCACTATCGCTCTATAAATGATTTAATATACCTCTATATACATATATATTTCAGCCCAATAATGACGTTTAAATCTAAAACGACAGAGTCGACACGCGACAAGTGTCGCTTCTGTTTCGTTCGTTTGTATTCTCGTAGCACTGCGTAGGCGCACCTTTGTGGCTCATAGGGAGCGGGTACAATGAGTGGAGACGGCTCGCGTGTGCGACAACACCCACAACACGCTATGCTCACTTATAATAACTATAGCCCAGTAGAAATTGACATTAAAATCGCAAAGCTTGTAGTAGTTCAGGTTTTTCAGTATGTTGTAAGGACCAGTAGGGCTAGCACGACTGGCCGCGACTTTGTTTGTCGCGCGAGATTATGTTACCCGTCCCGTTGCATGGCACAGTGTGTGACAGAAAAGGACGGGCAGATGTTCTCGCGCGAGATAGAATTCGCACTGTGAGTTGTGCTAGACCTATAGTTAGGGTAGTGTTAACCCAAATAACAGAATAACTTCCATTGCAATTTCGAAAACTAGTACTCGCTACGCACCATGCGAAAAACTGTATTATTCATTACAATAAAAATACATGTTTTCTTAAGTTAATCAAATGTGATTATTAAGCCCAATCGCAGCTTTACCAATGGCAATTTTAAGTTTTGCTCTCTTCTGGATCAACATATTGGCAAAATCGCTAGTCCTCAGAAAAGTCATCAGAAATAACGTTGTAGCACTTACATTTGCTGTAATTGAAGCATATAACGAAGTCTGTCACACTAAAAGTTCACTCATAATCTCGAAAAAAGGTAAAATTGGATTTTTTTAAGAATTGAGACAAAACCCTTCGAAACCTGTTTTTGTGTATAGTGCCAATAAAGAGGCAGATAATCATGTAAAAACGATAATTACTTTTTATTTGCAGGCTAGGTTATATTACCGGGCCATAGCGTGGTCGCTACAAGGTTTAGTGCCCTAAGCACGACTTGTCGAATCCTGCGTTACGTTACGGTTATCGTATCGAGATCGAGAAATCTCACAAAATTTCAGTTCCAAATACGCTCACGGGCGGGCGCTGTTCCAAACGTCATACAAACTCGTTATAGTTTACTATTCGATTTTGATGATGATGATGATGATGATGTGTGGGGACGCCTGGCTGGATCAGGCGGGCTGTCGATCGTCTTGTGCGTTCATTCAGCCCAGTTCCCCGTGGTTTGGAGCCGACGGTTACTGTCCCCAGCGGCGCTCCCACGCAGCATCTCTCCTCGAGTCTCCTCGTTCTCCTGCTGAACATAAGGACATCTTTTAGGTTGACATCCTTAAGTTCGTCTTCTCTCAGCTCATCGCCTTCGAATGCCTCGCGTCACGCGGCCGCATACATGAAGTACTCGGCTAGGACATGCTTGCTCGTCTCCTTCTTCCCACAGTGTGGGCAGGAGGAGTCGCTTTCTATTCTATTCGATTTTACGTGACGCAGGATTCGACAAGTCGTGCTTAGGGCACTGCGGTGCGATTGTTAACAGTTTAATTAACTTAATAGTACTAAGCTTTTGCTTGTCGAATACGCATGGTTTTATGACTTTTAGAAGAGCAAAAAGTGAAAAAGGACCAAACTTTCACAGTTTTTCACGTAGTGCGCACACCGAGTATAAGTTTTTCGAAGTAGCAAATTTAAAGATGTGATAGGTACGTTCCAACACACTAAACCTAAACATACTAAAAACCAGAGCTATTTTATTTATTTGAGTCTTTTTTTAAGTGTCGATAATCTAACATTACTTTTTCAATCAGTTCTTGTTTATATTTGCTAAATTTACAACTTTATCTTGCCGAATTTTATCAAAGCTGCCTCCACACTGGTTTAATATTCTTCCAGTACCTCAATCGGTCCACTTTATTGGCCTTATTTCTTCAAAACGCAGACACAAAGAACTGTGTTTATAGCTAATGATACTTAGGTGTGTATTTTAACACAGGACCCGGGCCTCCAAAAGAAGCGCATAAAAAATATTCAACACGATATTATAAGGATTCGACTGCTGTACATCGACTCGAAATTCTCTTTGGTGGCGCCTATTTTTTGTTAACATTTTTTAGTCGCATTATCAACTGAGAGTTGGCAGCGTAATAAAATGGCAACAGTAAGAAATTTAACAGCCACTTTCGGGAAAATATTCGACAATAAAATGGTCGCCTAAGCCGTGGGAGCATTCATCCAGTTTTCTAGATATATATTTTTTAATGTTTTATTAGCGAACGTTAAAAAACACAAGGCGGTCGATTGTCTTTAGAACCTGATTAAATTTGATAGCGGCGGAAATTCCAGACGTGAACTTTTTCAAAGTGGGGGGACGTAGGCTTGACTGTCGACGACGGCGCAGCGCCGTACGTGCAAGTTACAACGAGGTATTTACTTAAGTAGGCGCAGCAATAAGTACTTCAGTCAGGCTATTTGCAGAAGTTTTATGGTAAAGATAAAAAATGAAACCCAACTCAAACATAAAACTGAAACAAAAACACAGTAAAATAAAATTAGGGTAACAAGTCGAACTCTTGCTTTGACTTACTTTAGTATGTCACGCGACGCAAGGACACGGCGGGTACCTACAGGCGCGGGCGGCCGGGTGTTCTGTGCGCTGCTTAATCAATGGCACTTTAAAATGAAATTAGTAATAAATCAAAGCTATCTGAACAGGAACTAATATCATGCAAGTCAAATGCAGGTAATAGCTTACTGTTTCACTATCTCGTACGCCCAACAAAGGCCTCCGCGTGTAGCGACAAACGACGAAGCATCGCTTTGAGATTAACTCCATCAATTTAAGATAAAACTCTGATCCTACTGTTTTCTTGTGTGGCCTCTTGAAATATCGTACCGGAGTACAATATCCGCTTTCTAATGATTATAACGTATATATCTTTGTCATGTTCTGGTGGAAGGGAATGGTCATCAATTTAATTCAATTTAAGCACTTAACTTAGACTGCGTTTTTTCGAGACAATGCACTTCAGATCGGATCGGAGGTGGAACTTTCATAAAAAGTATTTATTGTGAGGTCTTAAATAACTTGATTATTAGGTAGGTACTTTTATCATGTATGTACTTGATTGATATTTGCAGCTTAATAACTATTTATGTCAAATGTTACAAGTGAATTGGAAGGCCATAAAATATAATAATGGTATTAATTTGAATTTGAACAATTTCGCGCTGAACCTATCCGTGTCGAGACGTTCACACCGACCGCTGTAAACCGAATGTCAATTTGAATACGCTCGCGAAACTCAGCAAAGTGTAAAATAAATGAGAAATGTATGCTCATATGACCAGCGAAAAAGGCAGGGAGCAGAGCTAACGAACGATCTTGATTAAACTACACAATACGAACTTAGCGCCGCTGGTCCATTAGTGAAAGAGTAGGTGTCACGATTCTCGGTCTCGCACGCCTTTCATTATTTATACCCACTTTCGACACCACGCCGAGTCTATAGAACACAAACAAATGAACGTTTGTGTACATCGAATAAATAGGCAGGTGAGAATTTTATGACGTGGATCGCTATGAGCCTAATACTCTATCGGTGCCGCTGTTTGCTGTCCGTTGTGCAATGTTTGGGCTGCTTGATTATTTGGAAAGAAATTTTGACATGTAAAGGGAAGAAGGGAATAAAGCTTGTTAATTGAATTAATTTTGTACCATTATGTATGTCTTAAGATACTTCTTTCACAAAACCGATTTCATTTGATCAAGTAGGTAAACCAAATGGAATAATTAATAGGCTGAATATAGGGGCCATGTTTCAGTCTAATGAGTAAGAATCTCAAGCTCAAGCCTGCAGACGTTCTTCACTGTCCGTCAGGCCTCAGACTTCAATCAGCTCGCTCGACGATCAGCGCCCTCCAGTTTATTATTATGAGTCGTATTTAAATTGCAGTTTTAGATTTCAATACGTTGCGGTTACAGCGACCAGTCGTGAACTGTTACCTGGTGATGAACGTCATCTATGTAAAGCTAACATGAAAGAGGAATAAAACATGTGGATGCCGTAAGAAAATAATTAAAAATAATCTTATTGTGTAATAAATCTTAACCAGAAACTATAATTTGCCTAATTAAAGCCGTAACCGGCGTCAATAAAGCTCAATAATTATATACACCTTAATGAGCACAAACGCCGGCAATAAGACAATTTTTCTTTTTCGATCCCACGCGTTTTTGAAAACAATGCCGCCTAAACTGTTTAATTTACATCGGAACAGCTAAACAAAAAGGCCAGAGTGGTGACATGCGCGGACACACTAAAAGCCTAGCGTCGCGAGCGCAGCGCGCCGCGCCGCCGCAAAAAGGACGAATCATTAGAAGGCGCCACACGAGATCCCATTTAAAAGTATGAGAATATTTTCACAAAAAGCCTCACATTCAACTCCCGGCACATTCATTTCATGAGAACAATGAGTGATTTTTGTATTTTTCTTTAATTCTATGTCGATTTTATCCGCGGCAGCGTCCAAGCGAGTCTGTGTGGTTGTCGCCTCGTTCCGTCTTGGACTTTTTGCCGGGGTGCGCGGGCGTCGGCGCGGACGACGGATTATTCCCGCGGAGGCGCTAGCCCGCGCCCCCGCGCCCCGCGCCGCGCCCCGCCAGCGCCGCAGCCGCCACATTTCACGCCGCCGCCGGCCGCCGCCACCGGCCAGCAGCCTGCATTGTCAATCCCCTTAACGAGCACCCGATGTATAGCCACATGTTCCAATAAAATTATCCGAATCTCGAGGCGCCATTGCGAAACCTGAATTTTCTACAAACCAACAATGGCTGCCCGTTCTTCATCGGAGCTACTCGAGTATTTCTCAAGCGTTAAATTATTATTGATAGTTTATATTGTGAGTCATCTCTATCAGAGAAGCTGGTAATTGCATTATTTATTTAAGAATGGAAACTTAAATGAGTGGCATTGAGAGATCTAGTCGTTTGTTTGTGTTATTTTATTTGTATTAGATGTATGAGGGGTCTGCGTAACATCTCGACGTGACGGCATAATGGTGCGGAGACAATGGACTTTAAGACTTGTTTATTGACTGGATGGAGTTGTTTTGAAGCAGAGTGCGCAGGAGTGGAGGCGGCGCGGCGCCGCGAGCCAATGATCGCCGGTGGGAGGGACGAGCAATCATGTATCGAGACAACCGCGATCTTATGCCGAACACTGCTCACGGATGCCGCTTTTTGGTTGTGCAGAGGCCTCATTCCGCTATGGAACACCCTTTAATTTCCCGGCCACTCCCATAAATAATAATTAAGACATTAATATTTCTTCGATCTCTTTATTATTATTCTGTCTGCTTTTTGCCCCCATAAACTTGCTTGGCAACGTAATTAACACACAAATGAACTAGTTGTATGTAAAGTATAAAAGCAAACACTAATTAACTGACCTCAGTTCGCTGGACTCAGTTCCGTTGCCATAAGAAATCTTGAACAAATCTTTTTATCTGTTACTTTAATTTCGATCTATGATCAAAAAATATTTTTTATTGTTGCTATTGCTAATTAGACAGGTATCTCTACACGCGTAGTCGGTGTTGTTTTCGTTAATTATCATAGAAAGAACATCCTATTCAGGCAGTAGCGATTGTTTATTTTGACATTTTGCATGATAAAGCGATTCGGCATTATATAAGATGGGACTAAAGCAATATGTTAGTCGGTTTGATGAAACAAACTAAAAGACGCATTGTTCTGCACTAGGAGTTCGCTTAAACCAAACAAATAACTTTTTTTTAAACACTAAATTTATCACATTGAAAATGTAAATAAAATTTTAATTTACGAACTGATTTTAATAAATGTTGTCTTACCTCTGAAATAAGAGTCTTAGCAATGAAAGGAAGTGCCGGCACCGCATTGCACAATAACTCTTCAAAGCACAAAAAAAATACATCTTAGAAAGGTACGGGTGAGGGGTGGAGTATAAGGGTAGGTATAAAAGTACATGTAGCCCTTTCATTAGGGTCCAAATCCAATTTGGGCTGGACAAAGTTATCTTGTAATTAGATTTAACAATCTTTAATAGCCTTTGCATGCACAGTCTTGTACGCGACATGTGAGGTATAAAAAAGTAGGTATAGGTAAAAAGTATGGGAAACAATTAATTTGCTCGTCCGCAAAAAAAACACACACACTTTAAAAAACGTTTGTTTTTAATAATTCATGTCATCTACCAAAACATACAATTTATCACGGTGTTAAACTTATCACTTTAATATTGGCTTCATCGCAGCCGAGAAAGTATCATTAAAAATTACTACAGCATCAGTGTTATAATAATATTTCCACAAAACGTCACCATTTAAAACTTCAACATTTTGGCCCGATTCACAATCGTCACGTGACAGAACCGAGGCCCGAGTACGAATAATCGAATTCTGCGTAACGTAACGTTATCGTATCGAAATCGAAAAACTTCGTACTACATTTTAGTTCCGAACACGCTTAAGGACGGGCGCTGTTCCTTACTACTCGATTACGTTACGCAGGGTTCGAATATTCGTACACGGGCCTCCGTTAACAAAACTTTTTCACCCGGCATGCAACTAGTTTCCCTGTCAATTGTTACTGTCAGCAGCTAATACGGATATCGTATGAATTATAACAGGCAACCAATAAAAACTGTCTTCGGATATCGACGTTACATAAATAAGGCTGGTAGCGCAACATCGGCGATCTCTGATTAGCGTTGCGTGACCAACTCCTATTTGTACGATCATTGTCTTGACCTGCATCCTCGCGCCAAGCGAGCGGGGCACAACGGCTCATTGATTTTAATTAAAAATTTATATGGTAAAAAAATAATAACTACGACAAAAACCCGACCGCAAAAACAATTACTAAAAAGAGAAAACCAGCTCGCTATAGATAGGTAACTTAAATATTATATGGAGTGCAATACCATGGAGACCAATATCCATCGCATGTCACTGCTGTTTCGTTGTCTGTTTCATCATGGCTCCTAAGCGGATGGATCGATTGCGATGCGGCTTTTTTTTAATCGAAAGCTAGTTTAATCCAGATAGTTCTTAGCTAAGTTACATTAAAATCGGTTCACTCGTTTCTGATTTAATGAACTTTAAGATGACAATGTCGGGGCTTTTTCAACTTTTCTAAGTTGGTTATAAATAATTTTGTTTCATTTAAAGCTTTTTAGTCATATTAACTGTTTGCGAACCAACTTTAAATCGCTATAGATCCTAAATGATCCTAAACTCAAAATGAAAAAAAAAAAAATTTAAAGGAACCTAAATTTGATTTTGATTGATACCCCACTTGATATATAGCTTGTAGATTTTTATTTATTTATTTTTCGCAATATGGCGTCTGATGGTCGCCATATTGGATTTAAATTAGTGTCATGTCTTTAGTGACACCCGCAAGATTAACACGAATCGATTGACGTAAGAATTATTAAAATCGGCCTACGCGTTTGGTCTCTAGAGTGCCACAAAGGAACAAACATACATACATCCCTGTTCCTCATTAAAGGCCGGCAATGGACTAGTGACTCTCTTGGGGTTGCTGGTTCTCATGGATGGCAGTGATCGCTTACCATTGGTGACCCGCTTGCTCGTTTGCCTCCCTCTTTCAATAAAATAGAAAATAATTTCGCTTAGAACGAGCACGTGTATCACTATCAATACTCCTTGACGTTGTCTTCTAATAGCTAACTAATGAATGCTGTATTAATTAAATTCGAAATTTCCTTGGCATAGCCCATTGTGCTCGAAACTTTATTCTTCAGCCTAATATATAATAACTTCGCGAGTGTGTCGACGCGGAACTCTGGCAAACCAGCATATGTAACTGTTAAGGCATTTCGCTTTAGTATTTTGTACATGGATTATACTGAACCGCAAATTATGTTCTTTGGGCTGTGGGCACAGCCAGCTTCGAAAACATCATGTTGACGGCACCACGAAGACCGTATAGAGCGGTTAGAGACCCTGACTATGATGCTTGAGGTCCCGGGTTCGATGTGCAGATGATGAATATGAATGTCTGTTTTCGGGTCTTGGATGTTTCATATGTATTTATCATATAAGTATGTTTGTCTGTTGCCTAGTACCCATAGTACAGGCTTTGCCTAGTTTTGGTGTACAATGGTTCCGTGTTTTTTTGTCGCCTGTACCTATCATGTCGAATTAACACATTTTCTAAATTATGTGTGATAACGTCAAGGTATAAAATCTATTTTTGAAGCTGACTATGTATGCTGTGCTAATGCCTAATGCTGCAGCATCAACCCCTGAGTAGCTTTCAGGAGATATAAGCTTTGTTTAGGCTCATTAGAATGATCTTAATAAGTAGTTTGTTAATAATAATAGGATATTAAAAGTAAACTCCTTTTAAAATGTTTATTAACCGATTTCAAAAAAGGAGACGGTTCTCAATTCGTCGAAATGTTTTTTTTTTATGTATTAAGGAAGCCGATTTTTTTTTTAGAAGTGTTTTTGTGTCAGGGTTTATTTTATAAATAGGGTCTACCAACAATTCGAAAATTACTTGTAGCTAACGTACAGGAAAGGATTGGATACAAAATGAAGGAGTGATGGAGTATAAGGTTGGAAGGAGCAATCGATACACTTATCTATGTTCTCATTGAAAATAATTCAAGTTTAATACAATCGAGAAAGACTATAAAATTCATTTTCTTATCTCATTCCATTGCAATTATACCTTTGTAGTTTGTAGTTTGTTATTTTTTTGGAGTTCTATCCTCATGCACTAAAAAAAAAATAAGGAAAAAATGTTTAACTAAGCTGCTGAAAACTGCTAGCTTTCAGTTTCTTTGGTCATGCGGGCAGCAAAGATTTAAAACGACACCTCAAATTTAGCTCCGACGATTCGTCATTTTAATTAGCTATACGGCACCGAGGCGCTGCTTTGAGCGCTATTTTATTATCCATTATAATACTTTATGCCTAGCACTCACCACGAATACTTTAGCAAGTGTCGGGGAATAAATTGTAATTAGTGCACCGGTGGTATTGTTTTTGATAAAAACACATAATGACGTTCCCCCGTCTCGTTGCTGTTCCGCTTAATGAGACGCAGAACTAAGTCGTGCTCTCGGCGATTCCTCATTCATTCTATATCGGATTTTTATTTAATTTATTCGGTGTGAGAGAAGTGGGCAGGTTCCCGATGCCTGTTACGATACGATAATCTCGGCTTACAGGATGTTTGTGGCGATTTAATTGGCACTCGAGATGCTTCGATGTTTTGAGCTTACCTTTTATTGTGGGCGCACTTATGCTTCATGGTCTCTGCGCAGTGGGTACGCTATCGCTTCTTCTTACTTCGAGACATTTCCTGACGTTGCCTTTAATACTAACCATCCTAATTAATATTATAAATGCGAACGTAACTCTGTCTCTTTGTCTCTCTGTCTGTCTGTTTGTTACCTTTTCACGGGAAAGCCGCTGCACCAATCTAAATGAAATTTGGTAAGAAGATAGTTTAAATATTGAGGAATAACATAGGCTACTTTTTATTCGGGAAAATTGTATGGTTCCCGCGGGATAGCGATTACGGAAATCTACGCTGACGAATTCGTGGGCAACAGCTAATTTTTAATATACTAGAGATTCGTCGCGTACGGCGCCTTATGATGAACAAAAAACAATATTCATGAATGCAAATACCTGGCTTTTTACTGATAAACGGTACTGTGTTCCCTGAACACTATAATCTGGCCGTTTTCAAGTCTAGGGTGAATGGGCATTTGCTAGGCAAGCGTGCTCCATCGTAGACCACATCTTTGCTTACCATCATGCGTGATTGTGGTCAAACGCAAGCCTATAGTGTATAAAAAAAAACTCGAAAGTACATACGCTATGTATTAATGAACAAGCTTTTCACAGTTATTTAGGTACACAATAGAAGCAAGCAAGTCATTGATATTCTGAATTTATAAAATAATGTTTTTTTTTTAAATTCCTTCATTAACGATAATCTAAATTGCTCTCAATTTACTTACAACATTTTTGCTTTTTTGCATCAACTTTTAGTGGCTATTTTCAGAAAGTAACTGTGTTTTTTCAGAATCCAGGGTCTATTCAAAGTCGTGAAAGGTGGTCATATGTACCATTTGAGGCTTTAATGCAACGAACGAGCACTCAGCACGAACTCCCGCGCACACATACATTGTAAAGAAGTTGAAAATTGATATCATGTGGTCCTTGTATCAATTAAAGTAACGTTGAACGATTTTAGCTATAAATATTGAATTGCAATTCGTTTCATAAATTCAGGAATGCAAGAAAATAGCTGCTTAATAGAACAGTGCTTTTTGAAGTCGGTAACAAATGGTTTGCATTCCTTTAAGGTATATGAAGAAGAATTATCCATAATGATGCCTCTACCTGGTCACATCGATTATTGAATAGTTAATGGAGCGGAAGGCTCTCCCGGCCTTTAAACGGGAAACGGTCGACAATCACCGCATACGAGCAAATCCCACAGTACGTTTCAGCTTCATTCTACGCAACGAAAATGAAGTCTGAAAATCATCAGCCTAAATTAAGCTAATGAGATCTTTCAATGGCCCACTGGAAACGGGCCTCGGCACAGCATACGCCTTTCACAGTGTTTTAAGTTCAATTCCATGAACGAAAATTGACAACGAAAATCATCAAGTCAAGTTAAGCTAACTAGATATTTCGGTGCATTGGTGAAACCATAATTATCACACGCGTATCACATTACTTTTAGTTTAATTGATCCTGAATTTCGTCCGTTTAAATGTAGCTATAGCTATATTTTGATGCCCGGGCTCACGCATCATACATTTTACTACGATTTCAGATTAATTAATATATTACGACTTTCGTTTGTTTTGTAATGAAAATCAAATTTGTATAACAATATGGATATGGATTAGAAAATATGTTTTTACCGGTTGCTTATCAAAATTGGAACATGAGTATATTTTTTACAAAAAACTGAAAAGCGATTGACCCCTATTGTCACCTGATGGAAAGTGCAGATTGTTTAGTAACAGCATAATTATTTACTCTTGCCTTGAAATGTATATATCTGTAAAAAGATAGGAGTTAGTAAGAATTTGAAGATACAGTTTAAAAAAACTTAAGAATCATTATATTTATAAAAACTAAGTCCATAACTAATACTTGCGTAAGTATCAGCAATAGTTTTTTCCAGTTATTACAACTTGGGACCACTACGAGTATGTATTTTAACTTGCGTGAAAATTGTATTAAACAGTATATTAAAATAAGAGAAACAATTGACTACTTCATTATTAAAATATGATTATTAACCTAAATAGAACAATTGCCGTGTATTACTGTTATTGTAAAATATATGTATCACTGTTTAATATAATTTTCACGTAACGATCAAAATAGATACTTAGTTAGTGACCTATATCTTCTTTTGAGTAGTATATATTCTTGTATTCACGAATAACTATGAAAACTGCATTTTGATTAAAAACCGGGCAAGTGCGAGTCGGACTCGCGCACGAGGGTTCCGTAGAAAGATTTTAACGCTTTTCCCCACTGTTTTAAGAAGTCCAGTGTGAGCAGAGCCCTGCTCTTAAGCAAAATGTACGCAGTGTGGGGTCAACTTATATTGGTCTGCGAAATCTACAGACAGACAAATATTTTGAGACTTTTTGGAGTGGTTGTGCTATAAGAGCTACCTTCATACCAAATTACAAGTTTCTAGGACATCTGGAAGTACCCTTAAGGTTTTTGAAAATCGGCACCTTGTATGGAAATAGCCTTTTTAATTACTGTATCTTTTGATTGCGTTGACATAGAAGGTTGATTTTTTCACTGCTTCAAGGGACCTCAGGCTTGAGTATTTGATATTAATTTCAGCATGCTACCTCCACGCGTTTCAGAGAAAAAGGGTCTTGACAGACAGACAGACATACAGACAGACAGACGGACAACAAAGTGATCCTATAAGGGTTCCGTTTTTCCTTTTGAGGTACGGAACCCTAAAAACAGACGAACGTAGTAATCTCGCAGCCAAATCTTAAACTAATATTTTGCAACGAAAATTGGGTCTGAAAATCATAAAGCCAGGTCAAGCTAACAGGATATCCCAACAACACGGCAGCAAATGAATCCGGAGGAGAGGCGAGCTAGGGTCACGGAATAAGTAGATAAAACTACTTTTATCACAGTAAGTACCTATAAGTAGATAAAACTACTTTTATCACAGTAAGTACCGATACTGTAAAGTCCGTAGTGATAGAAAGAATTTTGATTTTATGATAAGCAGAAAATAAACAATCAGATAAAATAATAAAACGCAAAGTTCTAACACTCTCCTTTCGTTGAGGTTAAAACTTAAAATGAGATATAATGACACACCAGATTTTTCTGATCTTTTCAAGACTCAAACTTTCTCTTTACATAACGCGTAGCTAGTATAAAGCTGGAATAATATGCGAATAATAAAAAGACGAAAAATGCCACTTCGTAGGCATTAAACTATGTACTTTCATTGTGGACATTTAATTACAATTGTCGTAAACGCGGTTTTATTTATCCGTTTTTAATCATATTTAACGAAGCGTGTAATGAAATCAGCAGGGTAATTATGTATTCAAGTTTAAATATAAAACATATTTTACTATTCAAACGCTGAGGCTATAAATTTTCCCTATTTAAGTAAGTTGATTTGTAATTAAGCTCTGTCGGTACTTGCGCGGTATGTTGCGGTTGCGAGATGTGCTAATTACCTTCCATCGTGTGCACTTGGGGCATCCATAAATGGATGTTATGTTCGCTGTTTTGTTATTTTTTTACGTAACTGATATGATAAATTGAAGTCTTGAAATGTTTAATGAACGTTTTCTACGTCTGAAACTCTAAATATCAAATGGCCACATCTCGACGTCCAGTGATAGCGTAAAGAGAAACACTATGAACATTTAAGAGGCTCACAACAATTTCGAGAACTTAATATAATTACGAGTATAAGTGTAAGTACGTTATCGTGAAAGAGTGATGGTATTCCATCCCTAAATAGGTAGCGGTAGGTACGTCACAATACTGCGCGAGACTGAGATTTGGCATAAGTAGTTAAAACGGGGTCCTTTTGTTTCGACGAAATTTTTTTGTCTTAATGTAATGTTTGTCATAATCTATCACCAGTCATAACTCTCTTTTTTTTTATGGTCATCCTGTAGAACTCAATAGGTTAGGTTAGGTTTATTTTATAATAATCCAGAACAATTAATAGTTTCAGCGAAAAAAAATAGTTACGACTAGAGATAAATTATGACAAGCATTACATTAGGACTTTCGACTGTATGGGAGAAAATATAGACCCAGTTAAAACTTACAAATATGGAGAAGAAGTGCGGTGAGCATTTTTTTTATTAATTTTACCATTGGATTTTAACCTCTCGGCTATCACTAGTTTAAATTAATCTACACCAAACAATATTACGATTTCGAATTTTTCGTCTGTGGATGAGTCTGTCTGCCCATCATATGACTTCAACATCAACACTATAAAAAGTAATTCTCTACGAGCACGACTAATAACTGGTAAGTAATAATTATATTTGCTTGACGGAGCGGTGGTGATGACAACTAAAGTAGGTACTTGGCGTGAGAATATCAATGAGTACGTTATCGCGCTTAAACAGGGAAGCTTAAAATAAAGTCGTTAGGTTCATAATCGCGTAAACATTATGTAGCGTGAGACAAAACAAAATTCCTGCAGGTTCACACTGTTAAGAAACAACTCATTAGAATGCCTTTCGTCACTTGAAACTCGAGTTTGAATCAGTTTTAACCAATCAGCGACAGGCATAGGCCTACCAAATCGGAACCTAACTTTATAGCCGGAAAAAAAACAATAAAAAAACTATATGCGTATCCATGACGGTTCAACGCTTTATTCCAGCGTTTATTTAATTTCTATCTAGGCCGTATCTAAATATCATTGCCATTCTGTAGAGCAACAGCAAATACGATTAAACTACCACTCGTAACATTTTATTTGATGTCATATAAAACGTGAATGTACAGTTTTATGAACATGCATTGTCGCGCCATGGATTATGTGAGAAGCTTTTGTAATAGTAAATCAAATATTATTCGCTTCAAACTTTTGTTTAAATACAATTTTAGTAGCTGTAGCTGTAGTATTTTGTATAGAAGTAATTGTGATTTTTATAGAAGTAAGAAGGCAAACGGCAAGGTCACCTAATGATGGCAAGTGATCACCGCTGCCCACAAACATCTGCAACACCAGAGGGATTGCAGATGCGTTGCCAACCTAGAGAGCTAATACGAAATAGGATTCCCCGGATGTAGGATGTATTAAGTACTATAGTAAGCGCAAACAAGTAGGTACGTATACACTGCTAATTTCGTATTCATATTTAGATTTTTTTTGTCTTCTGCTAAGCTCTATGCTATCCTTCTTTCGGAACTAATAACACTGTAAATAAACAGTTAATGCTTTGTTAAAAGTTAAAGCGTAAAAATCTTCCAGCTTTTCATTCAAGTCCGATTTCTATGTCGACACTTTTTTCAAACAAGTAAAAAGTCGAGTCATCCGAATCCCTATACAATGAAGCTGTGAAAACATTCGAACGTCACCTTTAGAAAATCAGATTATATTGACAAAGGATCTCAACTATTAATTCATACATTTATGATACAAGACCGAAAATAATGGGCAGGGGATATCCGCGTTCGTAATGCGAGGGGTGTTAGGTTGCGCTTACACCAAACTATGCTAGATAGCTATAAGCGGCAGGAAAAGTCAACCAATATTATAGTTGCGCTGAGCGATGCTATTAACGGTTTTTTCATCTTGCACCATTTAGCTCTGGTACGTTACAGTTCGCCACCGATGGCAGGGCAATCCGAAGTGCTTTCGAGTCTATTAGTCCAAATGGGTGCCTTCTACGTAAAGATAGTTAGTTTCCACCACTGAGGAGTAGATTCCGGAAGGCCATCATGCTATTTTGGTGGGATGGAAGCGTCGTCAGTAAGGGTCATTTACACGTCTAACTTCTTGTCTGGCAAGGGATCCGTACCTATGTCCGTGGCATCGTATTTTCAGACAGGATATACTTGAAGATATCTATCGTAACTTAAGCTTTGTCGATATCTACAGTGTAAACTAACTTTTTACACAAAGAAAAAAAAATTCTATCGATACAATACCAAACGGTAACAAGTCATAAATTTTACCATCATTATTAATTATGATTTCGTTGAAATCACCATTTTTTTTTATACGACGAGGAAAGTAAACGAGCAAGTGGGTTACCTGATGATAAGGGATCACCACTGCCCATAAACGACACCCGCAACCCCGGAGGGTTTGCAGATGCGTTGCCAATCTAGAGAGCTAATATGAAATGCCTGTTGTGCCCGTAATTACACCGACTGTCTTACCATGAAAGCATCCAGAGAAACACTAACGTAGATTAAATAAAACCCATACTGTTATTAAAACCATTTCAGTTTCTTCCGAGCATTACACCAAGCTTCCAGTTTCCGTTTACAACAATAAGGGTAGATTAGTAACGCTAAAAAAGCTAAAAAGCACTTTCGGTATCCCTATTCGCGACCCCTGCACATAACTCAGGCATGATCCTTCCATATTGGACGGTCCCTGACAATGGATCGGACAACACGCATTTGAGCGCCGCAAGCGCCGTAAGCGGGCGTAAATCATTGGCATAGCGGAAGTGCGTGGACTCTCGCGTCTGTGCACATTTATCCCGAGTCCACGGACGTTTTGAGTAAAGCTCGATACACGTGATGGACGGCCGCGTCCCGCCTGGCGCGGCTTTGCAGTTACTTAGAGCGGCGACTAAACGGAAATGCTCGTATTTTGGCGTAATAATTGGTCAAAATGCAGTTTTACAAAAGCTCAATTAATTGATTAACACGGTCACCGGCGGTAAGCGTCTATAGCCGTTGTAACGATAGGAATTGTTTTGTGGCTTACCGCCGGCGAAAGCATTAATTGATTGGACCAGGCGTTCCTCCAGTCCATAACCATGAACTAAAATCAATTAATTTGCTCACCCGCGACTTGTGTAAGATGCATGTTGTCATGCAACTCCTCCCCCGCCACTGTCACACGAATCAACACAAATGTCACACACACCCAACTATCATTACTCTCTGAAAAACCCATTTTTAAAGCACCAAAACCAACCAACGTGCTACTAGTTATTCTATTAACAAGTAAACCATAATAACAATTTACTTGATTACAAAACCTAAGTATTCACCAATATTTTGTAAATACCAAACTGGTTTACCAAATTTGGATGAAAATCAGCCTAGTGATAGGTAGGTAGTGTGTAGTGATCAGTGCGACCCATCTGCGCTCGCCGTTATGCAAGTAACGGCCGCGTGTATCACAGGCTCAATAGATAAATTAAATGCCAACACTTTCAGGGAGCCGCGCAGAGGCGCGCTTGGTATGCCCGAATAAAAATTTTGATAAACACACCGGAAGCTAAACCTATTACGTGACACTGCCCCCGTTCCGTCTTGCGCCTCTCGGCTATTGTTTTTCTCAACAAGAATTCGGACAATTCTATGCTTTCCGCCGGACCGGCAGATGGGTAGCGGCGCTTTGAATCGATAAGATCCTATCATCTAGCTGTAATAGGTCAGTTTTGTGTCGGAATTAATCAAGCGTCAAAGGGCTGCCTATAATGGAGCGCCCAACGTGTCGTATTTCTTCCTAATTAATGGATTTGCTAGAGACGTTTGTTTTTATCACAAAGGACGCCGTTTGGGAAAAAAACTAATTGGCCGAAAAAGAACCCGTTTTTTGAGCACATGTCGCTCGTGTTGAAACGGTATCAACAGAGACATTGAAATTAGCATTATCGAGTACAATAATTTTGTCTGTAAGAGTCCACGTTGGGGCGGAATTGGTGCGTGCGCGTTCGATATAAAGAAATATTAAATCGGCTCGGCCGTAAACAAGCAGTAGACGATGATAATTCAAACGCATAAAACAAAGCTTTATCTACGATCGCTGGCGGCCCCCGGAGAGTTTAGTGTGAAATGTGTTCTCAGAGACACCGTTTAGCGGCGTAATGCGCGTGACTGTCGTACAAATTATGCATTTCGGAGACATGTCGATTTTATTACCGCGGAACTTGCGTCAATAAACCACTGTATACAGAAGTTTAATGCTCCACTCGTATAATTTCCGATCGGATCCTTTCACGATACATCACGGTTTGACATCGAATATGCTTCAAACACGAAAACACCAGGTACTTATCTATTTTCGACGCCGGAACGGGGTGAACTACTGGATGTAAGCAAGTCGGGTTACCTTGTTTAGAATTTGATACTATCTAAAGATGAACAATATTTTCAGCGTCTATTTTTCGTAGCCCGTGCAATGCCTGTGATTATTATATTTAGATAATATTTTTGACGTAGACCAAGCATATTAATGTACTAAAAATATTAAAAATATTGTTCATCTATAATGATAATATTTATTATTTTATTTTATTACATAAATTTCAAGTCATTATTGTCATATCTCGAGGTTCATAACTTAACATACCTAATAAACAACGCTTACCTACTTATAACAATGTATTGAAATTATTCACATATAATTAAAGCAATACAATGGTAGGCACTGCTTACTTTCTGTACTCGTATTATATTAGTTATTTTAAATCTAAGTTATAAAACTTTAACTGCAAGTTGTCTAAACGAACGTTATAGTTTTTCCTAATCCAAACGTGACTGACACAATCTTGTAATCTTCAAGTAGGTAATCCTACTTTCGCAAGTATAGGTATGCACAATCTTACTCACGACGTCACTCATATCTATGAAATATTGCTATCAAAAACTAAGGCGGCCCAAACCCATGGGGTGTGCCGCCCGCGCGCCAAGAACAACGTAAGGAATTTTGTACCGACTCAAAAAATGATATAGTCCGGACCTTATATTGAACGAGAAATAAATCGTACCTATACTTTCTTTAAGTGCCAATAAAAGTTGGAGTAAATCATAAAAGTATCACTCCTCGAGAAACGTCTATAACAAGTGTGTTATTGCAGAATAATTCAGCAGCGAGGAGGGTGGTGTGAAGGATGGCTCCCTCAAGATCCGGGCGTGGCTCGACCTGGGATACCGATCCTCTATCGAAGCCTTCAATTATTTATCGGACCCATGTCTACTTTTCATTTTACTCCTTTCCCCGGCAAAGCTTTCAGTGGTGGAAAATAAACATGTCACCCTACAGGGAATTCGCTTTACATCTTGTGACTACAAACTGTATTGGTTCCAGTACGGCCATTGACAGTGACAAATGGAGTTTGCTTATTAATTATAAACACTGGAGCCATTTCGCATCGCAAAATGTTAAATAATCTGATATTGAATCTCGGATGAGTTGAAAATTAAAGGTGTTAATGGAAGTTTTAATTATCTAAGTGAATTTAATTTATGGTCAGATAGATGAGGTACTATAATAGGTACCCGTGATGTTATCTATTAGGTAATCTAGTATTAGGCATGAGCTTGTGCATCATGTAAGATACAAGCTAAATTTCCAGTACAACAAAAGGGTGATAATATTTACTGAATATTCTAATGTGAATTATCGTAACACTCGGGACTTAATCACATAAAAATATGTCTTATTTAAATACCTCGACGATTTGGACGCGACTTTAAGTCCCCAGTGTCATGATAATGTGTGAAAAATGCGAAAGTTTAAATCAATACACTAATGTGAAGTTTTAAACTATAGTTTCATTAATCCTGACATTTTCTAAGATTTTAAAAGTATGCTCAGTTACTCGGCTGGTCATAGCGAGAACTCGAGAAGATAGATGCAGAATGAAGAAAAGTATAAATTGGACTTTACGATTTCTTTCACTTTCTGCCATACTTGTCGAGCAATCTGTCAAAAAGACAAAACTTGACCCAACACGCAAGTTCCAACTTCACCAGAGTCGATGACATTCTTTTTGAGTTCGGCCATCTGTATTAGGTACCATTTGATATAAGCTCTACCGTACCCAATATCAAGTAAGATACGTATTATTTTATACTAGTTAATACTCTCAACCGAAGTTATAATTGGGATACGTTTATAATTATCTCACTAAAACTTAACGCTGCTGTTGTTTAAAATCTCCAAATTGCGCTGTATGCAAGCAGCCCAAACATTAATTACTAATAAATCAAAAGAGTAATTTATTATTACTGTTTGCAATAAAAAATAGTATCATTACGTTAGCGGTAGAGGAAACATAAAAATTATATTATCTTTTCACGTGTTCGCCCGATTCTTCGTTTACTGCTAGTAAATATCGTGAATTTTGTGGTTGCCGGACGTAAAGCACCCGATATTTATTAGTTTAATGTTAAACTTATTAATGTCGTTACTTATAGATCGATTTTGGATCGTTTATATGGGGTAAGCACTTACGTAAATTATATCTAATTATGTATCTATTCGATACCTAGTTTCCGCACCATCAAAGGAAAAAATAACGTGGCAAAATGATTTTCTCAGAAGGTATTCAGTAGAACGGAGTGAGCATTAGTAAGCATTCTAAGCAATTTCGCGATGGGTTCAACGCCCGTCAAATAACATTTCATTAACGAACGCCTAACAACCCAACATCGGGACAAAAACTCTAGCAATAGTCGCATCGCAATTTATTTATTACCGCAAATAGCTCTATATTTCACGTCACCATAATATCCGAATCCCTAATTCCTTCCAAAATTCCTGACCGCAGAATGCTCCAAATATTCTTGTATTCGACCGCTGCGGCAACCTAAACATAAGTAGATAGGTACTTGAAATAGCGTATCTCTTTAGTTGGGGTACAATGCGATGACATCTTGAGGCTGTGGTTAGTTATGGAGGCAAAAAGCTATGATAATGACAGAGTCCATCGAGGAGGGCGAAGCGACACGCGTTTCGAATAACGATGGCCGGCGTAGACGCGCAATTCTTACAGAGAGGACTACCGGCTTTTCTATATCCATGGGATGGGATGCTCACTTGTAATCGAAGTGTGCGAAGATCAAGTACACCATGGAGTGCTTGGGGCTGCTGGTTTACTTAAATAATATTAATTTTATAACAGTTTATTACATGTACTAATTGATGTCTCATAAGGTACATAATATTTGTTAGGATAGTTCAAATAAGTAAGTGAAATAGGAACAATGTTAATTACATAATAACTTACCTACCTAATCCTACTCTGGGCACGTATTCTGTTTTCTCATTTTATTCGCCGATTCCATGGATATAGGAGCCTCACTTACATTGCTGAAGATTGTTCCTCAGTGATCTGCATATTTTTTTACTGCAGCTTTAAAGTTTCTAGCCAAATAGACGGGTGTTTCTGTTCCGCCGGTAACCTTTTGAGCCATGCAAGGTCTACGAGCACCGCGTTCTGCGTAAAATCGTTGTGACTCCCTCACTCAGTAGCGCAGGCCGGTAGTAGGTACTCGTAGTAGAAACACGTCGACATCGTTTGGGGGGCACGTAACGCCACAATACACGGAATTACCCGCTCGCGCAAACTGGTCGCCGCTGCCCAGGGAAATATGGCCACGAGATAAAACGTATTAGGCCAAAATAAAGTTTTATAGGGATCGCCATGGGACAATGGCCAGTCGTTGTTTTAATGGATAGATTTGAGGTCTATAACGGAGGTTGTGATGTTGGTACAGGACGTGCTGACGCGTGCTGTTAATAGTTTGTCAGTAGCCGAAAATCGATGACTTGACAAGAATTTCTCCGATAGGTCAATTATTCTAGTACGTTGTCAGGGCAATAGATGGTGATGAAAACAATGTATCAGTATTGACATTCATGACAATAGGTACTATTTTACGTCAACATGGGTGGGTTTTCCTCAGATCTATTTAAAATCCAAGTGTCTAAAATACTCTAGCGAGTCGTTATTCTCATACAACTTTTCTTTCCTTCTGGCAACATTGTCAGCGTTACTGTTACTAATGTATACAAATCAAAACTCATGTCGATATTTAGTGAACATAAAAGGGAAGTTAATAAAAAAACCTGATGTAAACTGTTGGTTCAAGGGTGCTGCCGATATAATTTTCACGAAATTTCCCAAAAGAAAATCTGCCGCTTTCCCTCCCCCTTCTTTCGATAAGTTCCGTGCAGGTTTTTAAATTTTTATTTAAACTTTATAAAATAAGTGTCCCCTCGAAAGGGGTCCTGATATTATTGTGAAGCCATCTGTGACGGAACCCAGCGTGGCATCGAAAAGACATATTTTTAGATTTAGCTCGTAAATTGTTTCGATTCAATCTATTGAGGAAATAGAGTATTATCTATCAGTGTGGCTGTTTATTGCGATCGCCGGGCGCGGGTGCGTAGGGGCCGCGTTGGTAACGGTTATGAAATAACTGTTATCGCTATGGCAAATTGATTTGTCAGTTTATTTAACTTTGTAGGTATAATGTTAAGCTCTCAAAATTTGGTTACCTTGCAAAACATTTGGATAAACAGTGCATTTTGTTCGCTGACGATCTAAATGAGGAAACCATTCAATGAATTTCGTTCTGAATTCGGCCAATAGTGCTTGCTGGACTAATCTGTGTGGGATAGAGGCATCGTTGCGGTAGCATGAATTCGCGTGCTACAATACGTTGATGAGCTATTTACACTACTCTTTCAGTGTAAAGAAAGAACCGACCGAAGAAAGACCGAGTCGGACTCGCGCACCGGGGGTTCCGAGCCATCATCTATGTAATAATGATAATATTAATGCTGTTTTACGTGCAGTTTGTTCAATGCCGGGACGCGACGCGGACACGAGGACAGCGCCAACTCTTGCCCTATACAACTAACATATTTTTTATGATTTCTGAAAAACTATGCTATTTGAAAGCCATCGTTTTATTTTCCGGAAATGTTTTAATTGACCTCCAAATGTTATATTGTATGATAATTGTAGATTTCATTTGCTGTATTACTTACTTAAGTGTAATGTTAGTAGCTTACGCTGTATATTTTTACACAATCGTATCTTAGATCAGCACTATACTAATTATCAGTCTGCTGCAGTCCACTACTGATGAAATTATTTAGCTTACATTGCCTCAAGCGCGTAGAAGCTCGAATATGTGATCAGTGCCCTAAGCACGACTTGTCGAATCCTGCGTTACGTTACAGTTATCGTATCGAGATCGAGAAATCTCATACTAAAATTTAGTTCCAATACGCTCACGGGCGGGCGCTGTTCCAAACGTCATACAAACTCGTTATAGTTTACTATTCGATTTTACGTGACGCAGGATTCGACAAGTCGTGCTTAGGGCACAGATCAGTTAACATTTACTTACTGTCTGGGAACTGAAACTAGACAAAATCAGTTTCATTTGTTTGTACTAGTAGCTCCAGACACAAGTCTCCTGAATCAATAACTCAGTGTTAATGAGACTTCCCGTCTTCAAGCATATAGGTACCTTACAAAATTAATTAATAACATGAATAGTATGAGTATGAGTTTGAGTATGAGTATGAAGCACAGCACGTCGCCACGCGGCTTCGAACCGACCTAAGCGTGAAACCTGTACACTCTGTGAGCATTTAGAATAGGATTCGGGGTTTAGAAATACTTCGTCTGTCAATGGCGCTTCTTATGTCAAAGAAAGATATGTCAATACGTTTCACCCTAACTCAAATCTTATTCTAAACCTAAACGCTCACCGGATTATCCAGTTACAATACAACACAATGTAAAACTCTTTATTGAAAACTACATGTACAAAACAGAACAAGGGTGCACATAATTACCGGTAGCACTAGGCGGCCTTATCACTACAGAGCGACCTCTACCAGGCAACAATAGTGGGATGAAGAGAAATAACAAAACAAAGCAGGGTGGTGCAAATTAGAAAATATGTAAATGTGACTCATTAAAAATGAAAACCCTTAAAAGCCAGCTATTGGACTCGTCCACAAGATGATAGGTATACTCCATCAGCATAGTTTTAAACATAGGCAAAGATTTAGCTTGCCTTAAGCTTATAGGTAAGGAATTCCACAGCAGTAGTTATTAACGTAACAAGCACACAATAAATCTCCACCGAGTATTTCGGATGCCTCGAACCGAGAGCCGCTGACGAGTGTAATAAACATCTTTCTGTGCCGACTTTAACTTTCTTGACGTAACCAATTTAAAAATTATATTCATGTTTATTAACGTGACAATAAATTAATTTACTTCCATAATATAATACAACGCAGCCGCCATAAAGTGTCTGTCACCATAATTTTGAACACAGATTGCTGCACTAATGCGTCCTTTTAAAGGAAGGGGTATTCGACCCCTTCTGCTCGATTTTCATTCGTCACGCACAGAACGTCAAATGGAAGTTTAACTTTTTAAAATTGGATTTTTATTGCGCTCTGAATCGGAATAAAATGTGGCAACACTGGCGAGAGTAGAGCGACGCCGCTTGTTCTGACTGTTCGCACTTTACAGCCGTGCCTAGATCACACACTGCCTGTGCCTATTACCAAGTATGTACGGTACGCGCTGTTGAATTATAGTTTATAGTTGATGTTAGGGTAACCTAAAGATTTGTAGTAGGTACTTAATCCACTTTTAAGTTTAATAAGTTGAAGTGCAAGTAGACGTTACGAAAAAGTCCTTGAATAACTAATTTTAATATTGTGTTTTTTTAACTACGTATGTAAATTTTATAAGTTGATCAAATGGTCAACTTTTACCTACTTCGCTGTGATAGTTTTCCTTTTAAATTACTTTATGCACTACTGCTCTGTTTTTTTTTTCACAGTTCCAAATTCAACAGTTACGGTAGCAGGAAAGGGGGGAGGACACTCGACTCCAACAAAAATGAGCACTTTAAAGCTAAAGATTTCGCAAACGGAATTCCTAAGTGAAAAATTGCTACTTATCTTGGCACACCCTCAAATTTTTTAGAAAAACCTATGCAACACTACACCATGGGATAGATAATAATAATAAAATACCCCCATTTTGACTGTGTGCATAATATAGCATAGCATAGTTTGCAGTTTTTCGTCGTGATTAATAATTTCTAAGTATGCCAAATTACAGCTTTCTGGTATCTAATAAGAGTCTTTGAGCTACGCCACCGACAGACGGACACGGACAGACCGACGTGCTGAAATTATAAGGGTTCCTTGTTAACTACCGAATCCTAAAAATGGCCAATCGAGTGCTATGCTGAGATTCTTAGAGTAGAGGAAAAAGAACCTGAATTCAAAATTTAACTGAAATACTTGTACGTTATAGATGTACGTTAAATATGCGATTAAATGTAAGATTCCTATTCACCAGAAAGTTATTATTAGCCAAGCTCGAATATGCACGGGTATGCTATGAAAAATTACAGATATCATAACAAATTTATATATCAAGTTGTGAATCAAAAAGAACGAGGGATACACTTGTTTATGAATAAAAAGGTGCTCGCAACCAAATTAAAAGTTTTTATCGAACGCTTACCTAATTTATCGAAGGTTCCCGAAAACTTCGTCGAAACGGTCACAAATTTTACTTTTTATGATCTTTAGAAAACTGCAACAAGTACCTAAAATCAATACGCTATAACCTACCTATACTAGCTTATGCCCCGCGGCTTTGCCCCCGTGAAATATTTCAAAATGGGTTAGTTCCCTATCCCGGGGGAATTTCGAAAAACCCCTTCTTAGTGCACCTCTAGGATACTCAAATTTCAAGTCTCTAGGTCCAGCGGTTCAGGCTGTGCGTTGTCTGTCAGTCAGTCAGTCACGGTAGTGTTTTATAGGTATAAAAAAGATATTGAATCTGACAGTAGATACAATATCCTTTGGTACGTGATACATTTTAGCACAGTACCTACCTACACTTATTATAATTACGGAATAGAATGCCAAGGTTTCCAGTATAGCATGCTTACAACAATACCGCTCGCCCTCCCGCCGGTAGGTTAACAAGTCAGGCTGGGCTGTTCTAAAAGTTGGCAGACATCCCTTCAGTTGGATATACTTTTGATCCCCGACGCAAAGATTAAAGCCTCTGTTTATTCAGTTTTGTGACTTTTTCGGGCGGAAACGGGTCTAGTCATTTTATTATATTAAAGTTTTTAGCTCCGGGGTGTTAGTCTCTAAGATTATTCATGGCTGTTTAAGCGTCGAAGTGTCAAATTAGCTGTCATAACTAATTATAGTATTCAAAATTTTACACTTCTACGCTGAGCATCAAGAAAGTGAATACTTAGTTGAGCAACTAAAAAAACTGCTGGAATCGCAAATACAAACACTTTATAGGCAATTAAACTGTCTCAAGCACAGTTGTATTAGATTTTCCGCTACATTTAAAAGTACGTCCAGGATCTTCAAATAACAGCACTTAGCATGACGCACGGCACGCGTACCACAGCCTAATAACAGGGTAGCGTATCAGCTCCGATCAGGCAAACTGCAGGAGAAATCCCTTGTTAATAACATAATTGCCGGTATAGCATGAAGGATTCCCTGTACAGTAAGGAGCGGTAGTGGCTGAAGATATATTGGTGTAGTCGAAATACACAGACTAGTGGCTTTGTCATGTTGGCATGTACCTTTGGAGTTTGGTCATTCCTTAATGCTACAGTAAGTAGGTGTCAATGTTATTTTTGATTATAAGACCCACTTGCGCGAACCTGAAATGAAAATCAAATTAAAAACAAATGATTCAAGTTAATCCCGAGTTAGTGTTAAATCCAGGTGGGTGCAAGTCAGTTCAAACAATATAACTAAGTAGCAGAATTCATTTCAGGTCTGTTTTTTTATTTTGACAAGTGGACTGAAAAATGAAAATGAGTCATTTAGAGACTAGAAAATTATTCTAACTCGATCCATTTCCAAAATGTTGAGATAGAAAATGGTCGCTAAAATAAATTTTATTTTGAGTCTCATTTCCTGTATCGTCATTGTTTACTAGATATAGGTATTTTGTGCACCTAGTATTTCTGTGTCCCTTTCAATTTTCTGTGCTGGTGTTTAAAATATATTTTACTAATTCATCTGGACAATTAATTAGTAATTGGCTTCTATGAGGTTGGCAGTGAATATGTACATTGCGAAGTGTTCTTTCGAGATCCGAATAATGAATGAAATACTAATAATCAAGTACTTAATAATATCCATTCAATATAAAATTACACAGAATTTACGTGACACATATACTGTTTATGAACTGACGTAAAAAAGGATGTTCTGCAAAATTACCGCATCGATCAAGGGTGTTATTGTAAATTTCTCGTTGCAGCAAACGTTTCGATCGCGTTCGCGTTATCGTGTCAGTACTTTGACAATAGTACGTTGCCAGTACGAGCCGTTAGCGTAGTAACTACATATTAAGTAATCCCTGCCGTTAGTGGCGATGCTGATTGGCCACAGTAATTGTGACGAATGCGAACGCGATCGAGACGTTTCCTCGTGTCTAAAATTACAAGTGGCCATTTCAGCGTTCAAATGTCAAATTAGTTGTGATAGTCAAACGTGATCTAGCGTACAATACAAGGCTGAGAGCGAGGCTGCTGCATTAGAGACATCAACACGACGTGCTGCATAAATGGTGTAATCTCGTAGGTGCAAAAATTAAGGTAATCTTTCTTGACTATATTTTATTATTCATTAGGTCGTATACCTACGAATAAAATGCATGTACTTATGCGTAAAAACTGGAGTGCCCTTACTTGGGTGCAGGGTAATTAAAAGTGGTATATTGTATATCTCTTCCTGTCGTCACTGCGACAATCCTCGAAGGATGGGATCGTTACTGCAAAATAAATAATGATATGATATAAAGAACAATGGAAGAAAAAGTGGCCTTTCTGTTGTGATCATTAAATAATTAATTAATTTGGCTTTACTTGGTAGTAATTTATTGAAAAATTAACCCCTTCATAATGTTGATACCATCACCAACACACCTGACTCTATGTCGATGTTCAGGGTGCACGGATGGCCAGAGGTCAGGCTGTGTTATAAATACTTATTTTTGTATGTTTTCCACATACAAAAATAAGTATTATCGTGGCGAGTGCTCGACAAAATACTCGTGTGATTCTCTACATTCGCTTTGTTGCTCTGGTTAAGTATCTGGTACCTAATGAAAAACATGTAATGTTATTTCATTAAGAAAATTTTGGTATCGTGCCATTTTAGACGAAGATTTGTTTGACGGCTAAAAGTTGTAAATTAAATAAAACCTATGTAAGTGAATACCACTCAAAGGTATTGGAAAGGAGACTACCTAGGTAGGTATAACTATGGATGATCAAAAATGTGAATAGGTACTTATTGGCGTTTGTTAATAGAGTCATGTTTTGGAGCAGCTGGGGCCGCTCTGGTATATTATATCTCATAGCAATTTAATTTGACAGTTGCGAAATTCGCCATTTGGAGTGTGTACGTATCGTCGACACTCTTACATGAAATTCGTGAAACAAATCACAAAAAGCTCATGAATCCTACGAACGGTCAGTAAAGGATCCTGGCCTTTTGTACTTCTTCCACACAAGTTTATTTTCAACCAGTTTTTCTTACAACAGAAACAAAACAGTTTTTCCTCTCTGCTCACTGTTTGCCACAGTCGTAGGACAAGAGGTCAATCCAGACACCTTGTTTACCATTACCAATTTACAATTTACGAATTATAGTAGTTTAAATGCAACCGTTACATTATGAGGGTCATTAAAACACGAGTGTGGTTTTATGAAACGAGGCGAAGCTGAGTTTCATAGTAAGATCACACGAGTGTTTTAAGGCCTAGTTATGTAGAGTTACATACATTACTTTATATACATACATATTATAAGTACGAGGTCGTCTTCTTACCCTACGGCAAATATGTTTAATGAGAATGATCTGTTTAGCATTGGCTCGCTCCCATTCTTCAGGTGTCATAAGCTCGTCGGTTGAAGCTCGTGGATGCCTCACAAATTAATTTTCTGTGGTTCGCTAGCATTCCGAGTTACCGACAAGTGGACGGCTACCTTAAAGCATTGTCAAAGGCAGTACGGCTGTAACTAAGTTCGCATGCGAACGTATGTGGCTTGGAAAATAATCTTACAAAAGCGATTATGTCAAAAGCAGCTCTTTTTTACGGAATTCACATAAATACAAGTCTAAGTAGGTATAGTATAAGCAAAATGTGCATTTTTGTCGAATTGAATGGTGACTTTCTAGACGTGCTAAAGGCTATTCATAGAATACTGCTGCGAGTCTTGATCTTAAATAAGTGTTATGTATACTAAAACGTAATTTTATTCTCCTATCTTTATCTCCTAGCAAAAAGCCACTTGTACTTAATCGATGCATCATGCTGAGGGTGGCTCTTTTAGTGCTATTCGGCGAATCTTTTTAATCGTTGTTTTTAAATTGTTCTTAACCCCCGACGAAAAAGAGGGGTGTTATAAGTTTGACCTGTGTATCAGTGGCATCATAGCTTCCAAACGGATGGACTGAATTTATCGCACTTTTTTTATCGAAAGCTAGTTTAATCGAGATGGTTCTTAGCTAAGTTTCATCAAAATCGGTTTACCCGTTTTTGAAATGACAAAGACTTTTATAAGTTCGTTATTGTTAATTTGATATTTAGGTTTGTAAAACTTTTTTTATTAAATATTATGTTGTGTGTATGTCGAATCAATGTCTAATAAATACATTTC
This sequence comes from Clepsis dumicolana, assembly GCA_963691665.1. Taxonomy (NCBI): domain Eukaryota; kingdom Metazoa; phylum Arthropoda; class Insecta; order Lepidoptera; family Tortricidae; genus Clepsis; species Clepsis dumicolana. The sequence continues at coordinate 7,173,379 of OY829505.1, read as the reverse complement.
TTTCTTTCAGTAGTATGTGAGTGAACAGGGTTCAATGCGACGGTCAGCGGGGCTCCACATTGCCACCTTTATCTGTTATTCAGAATGCAATACGAAATAACATGTTCGCACGGCCGACTTCAGACCCATTAACAACTAACCACTTTACTTAGTGAGTACAAGTCTTAGTAAATCCTGTGTAGTTATTTGCGGTGCCGCAAAAGATATGTTACTACGCTTATTTAGTATTTTATTATTAATCTGTTAATATCGCGAAGAGTTAATAGCTTACTTTTGAGTGGGAAGCGTTTTTAACACCACGGCTGAAGCAGGTGGGTTTATTAAGCAATACGTTTCAAAAGTTATTATGACTTTAAAAGGTTTCTTCAGAATTATTTTTGACAAAGACCATTTTTAAACGTGTTGGTAGAATCAAACGTACTTTGACATGTTTTACGGGCAATATATACCTACCTCACCTCTCCGGGACTGTCTGCAATCAAACTTTACAAGATAATTTTGATTCAATTCCAGTGATCTGACTGACAGGAAATTTGGTACTTGTAATGAAGATTGAGTGACAATGCAAGTACAGTCAACCAAAAGTACAGTAAGCAGAAAATTGTATTTAAATGTTTTTTTTTTATCAAAAAACTTGTTTGTAGCATTCTAAATTAAGTAAGCATGTAAGAAAAAACGCCTGATTCAGTCACGCATGTAAGATCACAGAATAGATGATAGTACAAGTGTAAGATACGTTCATTATGATTATGATGAGATGACGACGAATATATCGTTTGTTTGCGGCTTTGAATACTTATTCGAGGATTAATTTCTACTCGTAATCAGAATTATACTTACTCTCTTTTTTGTTTTCTAGCTCTATTTCTATGGTTGCATAGAACAGGCACGTGGAGGTGGTGTAGGTGAATAAGTCTATCCATACCACTTCATACAGTTTTATAGGTTCAAACAATCCTTGTAATAACCTAACCAACTTAGAAAAGTTGAAAAATCCCCGACATCGTCATTTCAAAGTTCAATATTTCAAAAACGGGTGAACCAATTTTAATGAACCTTAGCTAAGCACCATCTCGAATAAACTAGCTTTCGATTAAAAAAAACCCGCATCGAAATCGGTCTCTCCGTTTGGGAGCTACGATGCCACAGGCATATAGACAGATACACAGGTCAAATTCACAACACTTTTTCGTCGGGGGTTAAAAATCCATATTTCGTATTGGGCTCACAAGCCGAAATTTCGTTTTAAAAATCCGAGCGCAAGATTAGCTGTCCAGAAGAGTCTTTGTAGACAGGTAGAGTTATTGCGAGCCGCAGAGGGTAGGTAGTTTGAAAACCAACAAAATTGCTTTTCTCTCTAATAATGAAAGTTCGTATTGCAGGAACAATCGGTGAGTTCAGACACGGCGCAGCGCGTCTACACGCCGCAAGTTAATCGGCAGTAGACAGGCACTCCGGTGCGGCCTGCGAGAATTGGCAACTCAGATTACGACAAAAGAAGCGAGACTCACTTGCACTGACCTGACCTGCTTCAGACACTAAACCGGGGGGTGACATTTCTTTAAAACTGGGTTGGTCTAACCCAGTTAAAAAACATTTTTAACACAAGCTTTTTTGCTGAAGGTGCTTGATTTTTTTATGCGACAAGGAAGGCAAACGAGCAAGTCGGTCACCTGATGGTAAGTGATCACCACCGCCCATAGTCGAACCTCGGGGGTTTGCAAATGCGTTGCCAACCTCTCTGGGCTGGCAACGCATTTGCATTGCCAACCTCAAGAGCTTGCTAGATTGGGAACGGAGAACTCACACGTGAACATAGTAGATTGATCACTACTTGATGATTCTATTGATTGATGCCAAGTTTATATATTTTACGTTAAACATGCGTTACGAATAAAGTTCTGGTCGATATACAGAGAAAATATAAGCAAATACAAAACCTCATTAAGCGCTCCTCTTTTATATCAGTTGAAAGGTGTTGTGGTGTTGTGGATTCTGTACGCATGAAGACTTTCGACTTGGAAGTCTTACGAGGTCAACAACAAGGAGAGACCTGTACAGTAGTACATATCCCAGGTGCGAAACGAAGTACTTGGGCTGTTATTCTTATTTAGGCCATGGGTCTACACCCAAAAATGGGTAAGTATATGGGTTTTTATCTAAAAACATTTCCATTTACTCAAAAAAAAACGACTAGTTTTTACTTTGGCTTAAATTTTAATCATGTTTTTGCTCCGTAAATACCAAATACTACCCCAGCTAAGTCATGTGTGCATATTTACTTAAATCTTTTTTTTTTCGCACTTGCCAATACACTACGTCGACACTACAGTGTTAACCAACCCCACTACTGCTGCAGGTTTCAAACTTTCGCGCGACGTGATTGCGAATCTGAAAAGTTCACGTTGCGACGCCTCGGTTCACATGTGCCAGTGAATCCTGCGCAAGCTAAATTCCACCTTAGCGTTATTAGGATTGAACAAACTGTGGCTTAAAACTGTTAAATAAGATTCGGTGTTTTGTCTCTGTTCCAAGGATTAGTTGTTAAGTGCAACACGTTTTGAGTGCTCCTGTCGGGTTTGTCTGTCGTTACGTTTTCTGGCGACTTTGTTGGTTGCTATACTTATTGGTTATTTTTGATATTCGTGTAAATCAAATTTTGATTGAAATCTATTTTTGAAACGGATCACGTTGTTTACGTATATACGTTAGTTACGTGAAAGTTAACAGCAAAGCAAGCAATATGACAAACATTTTTATTTGCCTTTTATCTTTTAACGACGTCTGTAACCGATTACATACTGCTCTTAAGTTTGCATCAGCGTTTAGAATCAGAAACTTTACACGCTTCACTTACAAAATTAAAACTAACTAATCACAATTATTCTGAATGAGCCGCAGCAATTTTAATATAACAAACAATCTGCATTCGTGCAAACTAGGAAGGCTTTTAATAAAACTGCCGGGCGCGGCTCCGGTACGAACTCTGCAAATTGCTTTAAGCTGGGCGGCGTTTAACAAGAAGCGCGGATGTGGTTCCGCTGAGTTCTCGCTTAAGGCCAAGCCTTTCATGCCAAAGCACAACATAGATAAAAGCGAAACACAAATGGCACCGCCCATTTAGTAAAATTTTATCTGTGCCTGTTTCAAGCAGCATTGTCCAGCTCTTATTTTTGAAGGTACATAAAGACAAGACCGGTCTGAGTGGATAGCTTTGGGGGAGGCCTATGTCCAGCAGTGGACGTCTTTCGGCTGACATGATGATGATGATACAATAGAAGTTTGCAAATTTCTAGTAATGAACAGCGGTGTTTATTATGCAAGTTACTTACGCTGAGTCCAACTGTACAGCTTAGCCGAATTTGCGCTGAGCTGACGCATCTAAGGGCCTCATTCATAAACGTCACTCAAGCCTCCATTAGCTAAAATAGGTTTTGTCTTCTTCTTACCAACAGAAATGTCAATGTGACATAAAAGGACCAACGAACTTTAATGGCATTTTAGTTAAAATAGGTTTATGAATAACAGGGTTAGTGTTTATAGATTAGTTTGTAGCTTCAACAGTAAGCAAGCGCTTTAAATTAGCAATTGCTTTCCTTCCTTCTGCAAAAGAGACGTTTATTAGGTAAGCGTTATGTTGAAAACGTGGCAGCATCAAGTATTTACAAACCCTTTATGAAAAATTAACTAATTTAGGCAATAATAACTACAAGTTGATTGAATCAGGTCCATATTCAAGACTTAAATACAATTAACTTGCTCACCAGCGACCACACAGTGATAACCACATTCAATTGGCAATAAAAGATAAATGCTGGTTTGAAGTAGCGAAACTTCTCATCAAGTACCTAATTAATAAAAAATATCCCACTGTATACTCGGTGCATCGCAGATACCAGCTCCGATCCGTAATCAAACCAGACTGTGCAATTATTAAAATACATCAACATTCATCCCTTAAAGGGTCTTTGTTAACGAATACGTTTCCATTGTCCGCCTTTATATCGGGTTCGACGTTAACAATCACTTGAAAAACGTCCAATTAGTAGTTGAGCCTTAACTGCTGGAGGGCGAGAGCTCGCGAACAAAACTATGCGGCGGAATAGACTAGAGCGATGCGCCCAGGTACGCCTATACTACACCTAATGTCCATGGTTTGTACCGCTCCGGGGGAAACTGGTACAAGGAACCAATATTTCACAATCGAGGAACTTAAAATAGCTCCATTTTTAGGGTTCCGTACCTCAAAAAGAAAAAAACGGAACCCTTATAGGATCACTTTGTTGTCCGTCTGTCTGTCTGTCTGTCTGTCAAGACCCTTTTTCTCTGGAACGCGTGGAGGTAGCAAGCTGAAATTAATACCAAATACTGAAGCCTACGGTCCCTTGAAGCTGTGAAAAAATGAAACTTCTAAGTCAACGCAATGAAAAGATACAGTCATTAAAAAGGCTATTTCCATACAAATTGACGAAATCCGAAAACCTAAAGGGTACTTCCAGTTGTCCTAGAAACTTGAAATTTGGTATGAAGGTAGCTCTTATAGCACAACCACTCGGAAAAGTCCCAAAATCTTAAATTTTTATGTCTTTCTGTAGATTTCGCAGACCAAAATAAGTTGACCACACACTGCGTACATTTTGCTTAGGAGCAGTGCTCTGCTAACATTGGACTTCTTAAAACACTGTGGAAAAGCGTTAAAATCTTTCTACGGAACCCTCGTGCGCGAGTCCGACTCGCATTTGGCCGGTTTTTTAGGGTTCCGTACCAAAATGATAAAAAAACCTTATAGCCGACTGTCCGTCGCTCTGTCACTGCTGGTTGTTTCAGGAATTATTAATTAATGATATCGAGTTGAAATTGTAAATAGTTTCAGGTAACGCGCGCCCGATTATTTTTCACATAGAAAAGGAATGTGATATTTTTATTGCATCTAGGACTCGCAGGGGTCGTAATCCTAATATTTTAATGTGATGTTATTAGGTCAAGTAGGGTAACATGATGAAAGGAATTTATTTCTATGTAGTGGAAAAGAGCAATGCTATTTTATCTATGAAAGTGCAGGGAATTTGTACCGCTCTAATGGAAACTGGAGCAAGGAACGAAGGTTTTCTAAATCGACGAACAATAGTAGCAAATTTTTATTGAAAGTCGTGTTAAATATTTTCATCTTTGTTTAAAATCTTTCTGGGTATCAACTGTCTGTTATATAAAAGCGACGATGGTGTGTAAATAACCAACCAACTAAATGTAAATAACTATAAGTCATTTACGATATTTTGAATGTATAAAGATAAAGCACATACCAGATCGTCGAATGACAACCAAAAGTACCGAATTGACACAACGGAGATAAACGTAGATATTTCGAGTTTTTTAGGAAACTGTAATTATAATCCGTTACATAAAATTAAGTGTACATTGTAATTTAACGTAGATATTTTATTGCAATATTTAGAATTATGTTATTAGGCAGAAATTCGATAATAATCTCTTAAGTTTAACAGTTAAATACTATTAAAGCTTACTCTTAGTGACTTTTAGCTGCAGTAATACGCCAGAAAGAGTATTATTAAATTGAAATATTATTATAATAAACAACGGTCATCTTAGTAAAGATAAATCAATTATAAGCACCATAATATAAACCTACTCGACAAAATACCTATATAGGTACCTAACATTAGCAATAAGGGTTCCTTTTTTACATTTTGGTACGGAACCCTAATGACGCGATTCGTATTTTTGTGAGTAGGCAAATAATGTACCTACCTATTGCAGTATTTTATTAATATTTTGTATTTATTCAAATGGCACACCTCTACTTATATTCTGAGGCAAACTTCAACCTAGTACGTACAATACCGTTTAACTCTGTTACTTCTCTACACATCCCAACAGTTTCAGTGAACTTCACTTCACAAACTCGGATACAGCATGAATGAGCTTGCAACTCGAAACTACTACTGTATTTTAGTTAAATTTACTTTTAATAACTCGTGCAGTTTTACTAATGATAAAACGAACTTACCCTCACGTGATCGATCATAAAATTATGCTTCACTGGGTAATTCTAGCGATTAATTTTAACATGTAGTACTGCTCTATTATTGTACTTGTGCGAAACACTTTTTGCAATAAACAATACGATAATTTTCAAATAATTATCTGTTATCAAGTTATAATTAATGATAGTTATTCCAGAAAGACAAAACATTGGGCGAATATAGAAAATGAAATAAATACTCATAAAACAATAAAGACGTTACCAGGAAGTTAAAGAACTCACACCAATATGAAAGGACTAGAATCAATATAAGTCGTGGCCACGCCGTTGCCTGACTAACTAGCGCACCTGGGGGGGCTAGCACTCGCGCCATTTTGTCGCTTGTCGCTCAGTGCGTCCTTCAGATATACTATACTTAGGTAATTGATCTCATGTAGTTACTAAGCTGAGTTTATCTGTACCTTAATATAGTATTTGTTAAAAAATTTGCATGCCGATGAGGCAGAACGCAGTGTTGGTTATGTACCTACCTATTGTAACTTATGACCTGTATTCTCGCATTAAAAATATTTAATTTCATTCACTGATTCCATCACTATGAAAAGGACACACTGCGCGACAAGCGACAAAATAGCGCGTTGTGCTACATGTGCTGAGCTCAATCCTGCCAAAACAAAAATATAACCCGAATAGATTAAATAGGCTCGATGAGACAAGATAATAATGAGCGCGAAATGCAGAGTTAAAGTTAACCGCGCTACTTCGGACGTAGGTAAATTTTTACGTCCCGCTAGTAAGTACTAACATAACCAATGTACATTTTTTTTATTGTACCTAATATCAGGGTCATTCATCATCAAATATCAAACAAAGACGCAATCAGCTATTGTACAGTAAATAGTCATTTGATTTATCAAAAGCTATTTAAATATATCTCCGTAGCCCTGTAGGTTCGTTACTGAGTGATCCGATCACAGTTTTGTAGTAAAGATTATGTTCTGAAGAAACTCTCATCCGGTCTTTGGATGATACTGCTACACATGAGATGAGGACCCAATGGAATGAATATCTTATAAATTTTTACCCAAAATTGAAACACAAAATTAATAAGACCGTTTGATGTCATCGAGATCTCAAAAGCGAGTAGGCATTATGTATTCTAACGTCTTTACAGTAGCAAAAAAATGTAAAAAAGAAATATGCGATACCTAAAAAGTTGCACAGCTTCTTTGCTTTTTTTCAAATATGCATAGATGCAAATTTAATGTGTATATCATATTATCTAAAACGCAGATATCCCGAGTCGTGTTGCCGGTTGGCGACGCGCTGTGTATCGGGCGACATCGCTCCTCCAATGTTGGACATGTCGCTCCTATCTGTTTCGATGCATTTGTCGTTTAAACACCAACCTGTAATAAATCAGGCACTCTATTACTTGTACCGAAATGACACAAGTCTCGTATATCAGACAAATTAATCTGAGTTCGATTGACAGAGTCGTAGAGTTCACTTTGCGGTGGTCGCGTCGGATAGTTGTTACCTGCCGACGCGAGCTAATTTACGCCTATCTCGCGTCCACTACGGACACTCTTCATTCAATACTTTAAATGAGATTCTTATCCCACGTCCTTAAATAGATTAGTAGATTAATGATGTCTGTAATAATTAATAATGGATCGTGAATTTTACAACTACAATAAAAGCGGGACGGTCAACGTCGTAAAATCTACCTTGCAGTTTGTTGTTTTGAATCCTTTAACTTTACGATCCGTCAATAGCTTCTTATTTACCCCGTCTTAATTACGGAGATGTTACTGCCCTGTTTTATTGCGCTCCATTTTTACATGTGACCGGAGTTGAGCCGCGAAGGGGTCTTACTTAGTGGTATGAAATCCGAATTAAAACCAATGTCATTTGTTTCCTTTCTTACTAAAAAAGATACCGTTTAACCTATGTCATGTAAGTCACTTTACTTGTGACCCAGAAATGGCGCAAAAATAAAAGTTTGCCGGCGTAGGTAGGTACGCAAGACGAATGATTTACGGAATTGTCTCGTTATCTTTAAAAGAAAAGTCCGCACTAACTGACTCATCTACACTACGTGAGCACTTAGAAGAGGATTCCGGTTAGGATGAATTCGTATTGACATTTCTTTCTTTGATATAAGAAGCGCCATTGACAGCGAACTATTTCTAAACCCCGAACCCATTTTAAATGTTCACAAACTGTGCCCTAAGCACGACTTGTCGAATCCTGCGTTACGTTACGGTTATCGTATCGAGATCGAGAAATCTCATACTAAATTTTTGTTCCAAATACGCTCACGGGCGGGCGCTGTTCCAAACGTCATACAAACTCGTTATAGTTTACTATTCGAGTTTACGTGACGCAGGATTCGACAAGTCGTGCTTAGGGCACTGTACGTCCAGCCCAAACCATTGGAGCTAGAAAACTGAAATTTTGCTTAGAGGTTCCCTTCATGATGTAGACAAGCAATAAGGAGGGATTTTCCGAACGGGATAGGGAGCTAGTTTATTATAATACTTAAAAATGGCACTGCTGCCGTATTACTTTGAAACTCAAATTGTAATGAAAATGTCGAAGAGAGACTTAAACGTGACTTTTAACTTTGTGACAGTAGCAGGGATTCAGTTATCTTACTTTTTAAAAACAGTAAAAAAAAAACTTAATATCCTTTACGTAAATGCTTGAATGATAACCGAAAACGGTTGTTTTTTTTTTGCTTTCTGTAATACAAAAACCTATAGACATAGTAGAAAAACCTTTCCCACGGGCCAGGCAAAAATCAATCTTATGACAATGTCATAAACATTTTCACAGGGGAAAGCTTTTCTCCGGCTACTTTTGAGTTTATTTTACTCTACATTTGTTTGCGTCATTAGGTACTAGGGTTAACTGTAGTTTTCATAACCAATTACGGTAATGAACTAACTGACTAACTAAAAACGGTTATGGTTAACTTTAACTCCGCTCAAGTGCTCGTGCTTTGCTTAAGTTATCGAGAGTAACTACGCAACACTGTTACTTAATATAATTATGTTTCGCTGCTCAATTCTCGCGATTAATATTTACTTGTAGTACTGGCCTCGTGTCGACGGCTATGATCACGAATTTTTAAAGAATAAATATTAAACTGAAACAAAAAAATAATCGATAAATTGTTCATTTGACTTCCGCCCACCTCTATGATACCGGCGTCCGCCATATTTGATTCATTGTCTGTTTTCGTGACGCGGCTTGTTCACGTCCCGCCTATAAAAAAAAAAAAAAATTTTGCTTACATAGTTAAAAAGGTAAATATTGTGTAAATGATGGGAAAACGGAAAAGAGACGACGATTACATTTTGAGAAAATTGAAGAAGTTGGAGGATCGCCTGCGCAGACGTCATGAAGAAACAAATTCCGCCGATATTTCCGAGTCGGCGTGGGGTAAGTTGATCGAGGTTTTTTGTTTGTTGATTACTGTCGGTTTTATCTTTTTATTCCCGTTTTAAAATGCTTCTACTCGACGAATAGTCAGAAAACGATATGCGTTCAAACAAATATGCGCATTGTCTAGGTTAAGTACCTACCTAGAATCTTAGATGAATCATCTGAGATTTGTTGTTGAAAATCTCGAACACCATAGAACATTTAAAGTTGACAGCAGTAGTGATACTAATACTGATACCTACAAGGGTACGTAGATTTCAATTATACCTGTTCTTATTAGTACCGGTCATTACACCACTGTACCGGCATGAGTGATGCGAACAATACAATGGGATTGTTACCTTCACGTGCTCAACAATACAGAAGTATGAAATGCAAAATGGTACTTGTGATGCGAATGCTTTGAGGGAGCATTACCTTCACGTTTTATCCAAATGGATTGTAATGGGTACTAACATTACTTCATGGTTCTTTCAGATCATGAAGAAGATCCAATAATGGATACAGCATCCATTATAGGAAGTGAAAGTGCTGCCGCTGCGAAAAATGCACCACTAGTGGAAAACGCTCCCACCAACTCATTGTCAAATGACTCACCAACAGCTGTGGACAATGGTCCTGAAGAAGGCACTCTTGATGAAGATTTTTTGACTCTCTTGGGCGACGCACCCAAAGAGGAGTCCCCAATGGGTCCGGATATACAAAAAGACATAGCGGCTAGACTGCGGGATGTTATTAAAAATGGCCTTAAAAAAGAGCAAAAAGATAAAATGATAGAAGATAACCCATTTCCAGCAAATTGTCAATTGTTTAAAGCACCTATCTTAAATCCTGAAATCAAGGCAGCAGTCTCAGACCTCTTGCAAAAGAAGGATGCTTCTATTGAGGCAAGACAAAATCAGATTGGTGTGGCACTGACTGCTTTGAGCAGAGCACTAAATATATTGGTTATGGAGAAGTCAGAAACTAACCAATTACTAGTGAAGCATATAAGTAATGCTAGCAGGCTTTTGTGCGACTCTCATTGTATTGACACAAGACTGCGACGCAATTTTCTTGTGTCCACTCTTAACAACAAGTTGAAAGAGACTTTAAAGGACACAAAGCGTGATAAATTTCTATTTGGGGAAGATTTATCTGAAACTCTTAAGGCGACAAAGGCCATAAGCAGGTCCAGCCAAGACCTAAAGAACATGACAGCCAAGGCCAAGCCTGGCACATCTAAAGGTCAACCCACACAAAGTTATTTAAACTTCAAGACCCCGCATCCCGGTGTTCAGAGCAGGAAGCCTGTACCCTCCAGTCACCGAGCTACGGGGTGGACTCCACAAGTGAAAAGTCAGGCGGTGAAGAGACCGCAGCCGCAGCCTTCGAGTGCACGCGGGACTGCCCGCTACAGACACAACTCCAGGAGGACGTAGACACACAGGTGACTAACACAGCTGGTCGACTAAAATACTTTTTTAATGTATGGGAAACATTAACAGGTGATCGTAACATCTTGGATTGCATCCAGGGTTACAAAATTCCCTTTTTATCACAGCCACATCAGGTTGATTATCCTAAAAATGTACCCAATAATGATTTTGACAAAACCATTTTTCATCAAGAAATTAATAAGCTTTTAACTAAAGGGGCTATCTCTCCATGCACAAGAGTAGATAATGACTTTCTATCTAGCATATTTCTAGTGCCAAAGCCTAATGGTGAAAAGCGATTTATTCTGAATTTAAAAAATCTTAATAGGTTTGTTAAGACATCTCATTTTAAGATGGAGGACTTAAGAACTGCCACCAAACTTATTTTTACTAATTGTTTTTTAGCCACATTGGATATAAAAGATGCTTATTTTCTGGTACCCATTCACAAGGATTACAAAAAATATTTAAGATTTGAGTTCCAAGGAATATGTTATGAGTTTAATTGTTTGCCTTTTGGTCTAAATACCTCGCCTCTGGTGTTCACAAAGATAATGAAACCTGTAGTAGAACATTTGCGTTTACATGGTTTCTTGTCTACAGTATACTTGGATGATTTTTTACTTATTGGTAAATCATACCATGATTGCTTACAGAATATTAAAAAAACTGTAATATTGCTGACAAACTTAGGCTTTATAATAAACTTTGAAAAAAGTGTACTTGAACCCAAAACAGAATGTAAATTTTTAGGTTTTGTTTTAAACTCAAAACAGAAACTAATTATGCTGCCTAATGAGAAAAAAGACAAGATCAAAAAAGAGGTTCAAAAGTTTATGTTAATAGAAAAATGTAAATTAAGGTCATTTGCTAGATTTTTAGGTTTACTGGTGTCGGTATGCCCTGCCATAGAGTATGGGTGGCTACACACCAAGATATTTGAAAGGCAAAAATATTTAAACCTTTTAACAAATCCTGACAATAATTATGACATTGAGATGGTTTTAGATAAAAACGCAATTAAAGAGGATTTGAGATGGTGGTATGATAATATCAATTATTCTGTTTGCCCCATTCGCAACAACTCATATGATTTGGTCATATACTCCGATGCTTCCTTAAGTGGTTATGGAATCTCATGTGGTAAAGAAAGAGCTCATGGTTTTTGGACTGAAGAGGAAAAATTGTTACACATAAATATATTGGAGTTGTTAGCAGCCTTATTTGCACTTAGGATCTTTGCAAAAAAATTGTATAAGACACAAATCTTATTAAGAATAGATAACATAACAGCCATTGCTTGCATAAACCGCATGGGCAGTGTACAATACCCCCATTTAAATAAAATAGCCCGTCAAATATGGAACTTTTGTGAAGAAAGACATTTATACATTTTTGCATCTTACATAAAATCCTCTGACAATTATATTGCAGATGCTGAGTCTAGAAGAGCTCAGACCGATATTGAATGGGAATTGGCTCCCTTTGCATATACCAAAATAATTCAAAAGTTTGGATTACCAGAGATAGACTTATTTGCCAGCAGATTCAATGCCAAGTGTGACAAGTATATCTCATGGAAACCAGATCCTTGTGCTTTCTCAGTTGATGCCTTCACAGTAAATTGGTCAAATATTTTATTTTATGCATTTCCACCTTTTTCTATCATACTGAAGACATTAAACAAAATCATTACAGAGCAGGCAACCGGAGTATTAGTTGTACCTCACTGGCCAACCCAACCCTGGTTTCCGATATTTAGAAAAATTTCTGTTTCTGAAGTTATCTATTTTCAGCCTAGTAATGATTTGTTAATTTCTACCATTTACAGATCACAGCACAACCTGCACAAAACGCTTACCCTGGCGGCAGCCATATTATCAGGGAAGCGTTATCATTAAGAAGTGTACCACCTTCTTCAATTTCCATTATGATTAATTCTATCGCTGTGAGTACAATGAAACAATATAATTGTTATCTAAAGGAATGGTATACTTTTTGTCAAAAGGAAAATATAAATTATTTAGTTGCATCAGTCCCCAATGTTCTATATTTCTTGACAGGGCTATTTACAAGGGGCTACAAGTATGGAAACCTTAATTGTTGTAGATCTGCACTATCACTTATTTTAGGTAATAACATCACTAATGACGAACGGATCAAAAGATTCATGAAAGGGGTATTTAGGACACGCCCCCCTGTACCCAGGTACGAGTTTACCTGGGATACTGACATAGTGTTAAATTATATATCACAATTGTATCCAAATGATAATCTTACTTTAGAATTACTTTCTAAAAAACTAATAACTCTATTATCTCTGGTGACTGCTCATAGAGTACAAACATTATCAAAAATAGTTTTAAGTAATATGACGATTTCAACAAATAACATAACCATTAAAATCACAGACTTAATTAAGACATCTCGTCCGACTGTCAGTCAACCTTTATTGATGTTACCTTACTATAATGATAAGCCTGAGATTTGTCCTGCAAGAACTCTGTGTTCCTATAAGACTGCTACTAGTGATATAAGACCTCATGATTGTGATAATCTGTTTATTAGTTTTAGGAGACCACACTCCAAAGTTACCAGCCAAACACTGAGCCATTGGATTAAGGACATGCTCCAACGCAGCGGCATAGACACGAGCGTGTTCAGCGCGCACAGCACGCGCCACGCCGCCACTTCTAAGGCTAGCTCTGTTGGAGTAAGCGTTGACCTCATAAGGAAGACCGCTGGTTGGAGCAGGTCCTCCTCAGTGTTTGCACGGTATTATAAACGTGAAATTATAAATACAGCAGATAACTGTTTTGTTAGTGCCATATTAAATTAACAATATGTTGAAGTTACTGTTATTTGTATTTTATGTTTTCTTAGTTGTATTGCCTTAATTATGGCAAAAATGTTACTTTGCTATTTTCATTTAAATTAAGAATAAGAAGAGATATTTTTATTTTCCCAAAACCTTATAAAAGGCTTTAAATTGAAATTTCCTTAAGTTTTCTATTTTTATATGAGAGCAAAAATATGCCCACTTAAAAATATATAATGTATGTTGATTAATACATGGACATTCCTTAAACTCCAAATACTTAGTTTTATTATTATGAAATACTTAATCTTAAAGTTTGCTAGGATTCTGTACTTCCTTAGGCGTAATATAAATGCAGGTAGTTTCAGTCTGATCTTCAAACATCTACAAGTAAATATTAATCGCGAGAATTGAGCAGCGAAACATAATTAGTGATAAAACGAACTTACCTGGACGTGAAGTTCTATCATAATTATGTGAGCTGCTCAATTCGAAGCGATTAATATAACAATTCCCGCCCTAGACACCCTGCCCAAGACTGAAACCACCACATGTTTAGTATCATCCCTATATACTTTCAGGAGAGCTTTATACATAATGAATCAAATATGGCGGACGCCGGTATCATAGAGGTGGGCGGAAGTCAAATGAACAATTTGTCGATTATTTTTTTGTTTCAGTTTAATATTTATTCTTTAAAAATTCGTGATCATAGCCGTCGACACGAGGCCAGTACTACAAGTAAATATTAATCGCTTCGAATTGAGCAGCTCACATAATTATGATAGAACTTCACGTCCAGGTAAGTTCGTTTTATCACTAATAAAACTTATCATACAATCATAGCAACTGTATCATTACGAGTAGCTATAATGCCATTATACAGTAAACGTTTTAGATGTCATCATCATCACCACCATATTTTGAGGAAACGCGTATCTATATGATCTAAAACTACACTTCGTTGTTACAAAAGAATGTCGCAAAAATTGGTTTCGTTTTGCAATATTTCAATGTCAACAATAATGGTACATTACTGGGGTGATGCAGAGTCTTTAATTAACAAACCCAATGTAACTTAAGGTCATTTTGCGTCCCTGTGTATCGTTCTTTTATACATTACCTAATTAGTAGAGGTCCTTAGCTCTCAGGCCCCAAAGTTTATGTTTGCACCCACTTATCTTTTTATCAGCTTAATTGTATCCTTTACAAGAATCATTGAGATTGATCTAATCAAATAAGTCAGTAAAATAACGAACAGGCTCGAGCCCAACTCGGTCAACGAACAAGCTTTAAAAAGTTAAGCCCTTTTTTGAATGTAAAAAAAGAAATGCCCCTAATTGATGCGTCGTCTTTGTTTAGTTTAATTCTAACATGCTTTTCCCATTAAAGTGGTCAGGAATCGGGCCTGTGTAGGAGATAAGGCCGACTCTTTACTCCTTACACGTTATAATAGGTATTATGAAACTGGGGCCGGTCGTCCCCCGCATTTAACTATAGTTTAACTGGAGTTCTGTCCGCCCGTTGCTCGCCTCACAAGGGAACAAATAAGTGAATCACGCGGTGTTCGGATTCGTTTCGTCGCGTTTGTGCATTGTGACCTCGTCCCCGGGGCGCTCGCGTCTCGTATTGAGAATCGATATGTTTGTGTAGAGAGCACTTAAGTGACTCGAGGGGAATACGTGGCGATGATGAATACGCAACGCAAATTATTTCCATTAACACATTTAGTCGGTAACTTATAATGAAACAAATGGTGGAGAGGTCGAGTTGAGTATCTAAAAAGTAGTGCGGCTAGTTAGTTTGAAGTTCAGTTAATGTTGTTTTATAAGGGCGTTGGTTCGATTTTTAAGTATAAATACAAAAAATCTCTACTGACTCTCACATCGTTATTAAACCAAATTGTATAAGCGAAATTTGACACGTTTCGAGCTTTTATCCAAAAATAAACAGAGGCCCAAGCACGAATATTTGAATTCTGCGTAACGTATTCGTTATCGTATCGACATCGAGAGAGTTCATGTAAAATTTTAGGATCAAATACGCTCACGGGCGGTACTGTTCCAAACGTCATATAAATTTTCTCGATAAAGCTCCACTCGATGATGTTACGAAGCATTCGAATACTCGTTCTTGAGCCTCTGTGCTTGCAAGCCCTTGCTTTGCGGGTGGTAGGACCTTGTGCAAGGTCCGTCCGGATCGCTGCCACCATCTTACTCGCTAGTCCTGCCGCTAAGCAGCAGTGCTTGCGCTGTTGTGTTCCGGTGTGGAGAGTAAGACAGCCGGTGTAATTACGGGCACAAGGGGCATTTCATCTTAGCTGTCTAGGTTGGCAACGCATCTGCAAACTCTCCGGGGTTGCGGGTGTCTATGGGCAGTGGTGATCACTTACCATCAGGTGACCCACTTGTTCGTTTGCCTTCCTCGTCGTATATAAAAAAAAGCCAGCTAACTGAAGCTCGTAAACTTCTCAATAAATCGTCGGTTAAGCAGGTCGTGCCACCGGGCGGGCAGGTTGTGAAGACAACTCGGCACCTTTTGTGAGTTTTATGGATAATCTTCGTTTTACGTGTATTAGCATGCGAGCAGTATCCGGTCGCCCCGCCCCGCACTCCACTTATCAGCCCACGGTCAATGCTCGATAATTTGATTACAGGAGTTTTGTCAAATTACTTGTGTCTTCAAATTAAATTAAACGATACTTGTCTCTTTGATATGAAGCATTAATTTATATCGGTTTCTCGTTTTAGAACGCCGTCGTTATACTTAAATAGCTTGTGCATTTGATGACTGTTGTTGTGATATGACTTTCTGTTTTTACTACTGTGTTAATATCAGCTGCTTAGTATTCTATTATGGTATGGTACAGTCAAAGGCCTTGTGTCGTGAATGGATCGCATAACGGCAAGTATACGAAATAGATCAAAAGACGTACATTGAAGCGATGTTCCCGCGTGCCAGCCGTGTGTAGACGGCAGATGAGGGCGAAGGCCTAACTCCGCAAACAGCCGGAGTCAGCCCCCGCCTCGCGAATGACACTGTAAACAAAAGTATCATATAAGTTTATTAATTACAAGGCCCCTCGGCACGAGCCTCCATGAATATTAATTACTGGATACCGAAAAGCTTTAGAACGCTCAACGAGGGAAAGTTTTACAAAGAGCTTTTATTATTTAAAGAAGTACCGTCGCTGCTGTGAAATGCATTATGCTCGACAACAATGGGGGATAGAGTTTGTGCTTTGGGGTGCGGCGGTAAGGTTTGGAGTTGGTTGGCGGGGGTGTCATTTATCATAACACGATAAGAAAGTGGCGGAAGAAAGTCAATAGAGTAGGTGCTTGAGGGTAAGCTTTACATAGCGCCGCGCGCGCCGCCTCGCGAACAAATAACCGGCTGCCGAGACTGTTTCATTTGTAAGTTTTTGGGTTAAATTGAAATTATTTGGCTGAGTTTATGCTTTGTTGTGGGGACGGTTTTGTGTTTTTTTAAAAGCTGCTGTTTAGATTACATGGCCGCGCTTTGATTATGGTTAAGTTCTCAACCCTTCATCATACAACATATTTTTTAATCGCCATACTTCTTCTCTATGTAAAAATCCAAAGAAGAAAATAATCAGCACTAAGTGGGTCATTAATTCATTTCTTAAAATATCTGAAAGCTTCATAAGTGACACCGTCACGTTCGTCACTGGAAATTATGTCATGCACAAGTGAATATATTAACGTAAGGACACGTATCGTAATAGCCATTTACACTTTTCGCTACTCAAAAGAAGAAAAAAAGGTAATGTGCAAGTTGGAATCACTTCGAGGGTTCCATCACTAAACCACCACGCGAGATACTTAGGCAGGTATCATAACCATTTATTCGTAGGTAAGCAATAAAAAGAATTATCACAAGTCGATGCATCTAATTAAATTAATAACTTGTGCCACTGCAATACACATTGCAAATTATATTATTATGTTATGTCATTATCATTATGAGCCTTTGTGCTATTTCCTATTTTATAAAAACATTAAGGTCCAGATCCTTAGTAGGTAATACCAACCAGCCTTATTTTAGAATTAGGGCGTGAATGTAAGTGCTTTACGATGCTAAATAACAATTAGGTATATACATATTATTATCATGATTAAATACCCTTTGAAACATAAAGGTCTTTAAAGGAATACAAGAAAAAACAGGCTTTGTTAAACAGGCCAACATACCGTAGTAAATATTCTCCTTACTGATTAAGGAACTCTAAAAACTCGAGTACTTTTCATGCAATTTCGGCGGTACAATGCGAGCGTTCCGCACACGTGCTCGCTTCAGATTGTTTTCCTTAATTTATTTAAGGATTGCGAAATGTAAAAGAATAACATTGGCGTAATGGGCGAGCTCGGGGCGTGCGGCTGAGAGACACTCGAGCGCAGCCCCGGAGCCCTGGAGCCCTGGGACATTGTTACGAACAACCCCGCGGCTGGCCCCTTTGTCAACGTTCCGTTCTGTATTTTAGCCGTAAATACTACAAGCTAACAACACGAATTATTCCTGATGTGGCTACAATTTTGCGCTCTTAAATGTACCTTAATGTTTTTGACTTAAATAATAAATATCATGGGACAATTGACACCAATTGACCTAGTCCCAATACTAGACAAAGCCTGTAGTATGGGTACTAGACAACGGATAAACATACTTATATAGATGAATACATACATAAATACATATTAAACGTCCAAGACCCGAGAACAAACATTCGTATTCATCATAGAAACATCTGCCCCGACCGGGGATCGAACCCGGGACCTCAAGCTTCGTAGTCAGGGTCTCTAACCACTAGGCCTAGGTAGGTTTCTAGTTATATTATTGGCATATTGTTGTCATAGTCAAATATATAGTGCCACAAACTTATTTGACCCGAAGACGGCGTTTATGTTGGTGAATATTATGATGTTGGAGCTAAATTGACTTTTATATGGTTCCAGTATTAAAAACTGAGTCAGCGCCACTTTACATTTGCACCTTGACGCATCTGAGGCACTGATGGTTTCGAATCCTGAGCATGTAGTACGGGGCGCCATTTTGTCGCTTGTCGCGCAGTGCGTCCCTTTCATAGTGATGGAATCAGTGAAGGACGCACTGAGCGACAAGCGACAAAATGGCACGCGTGCTAGCCCCCCAGCATAACGTTATCGAGAAATTTGTATGACGTTTGGAACAGTGCCCGCCGGTGAGTTCAGGTATTTGGAACTAAAATTTAGTATGAGTGTACTATTATATATTCTGTGGTATGAGGTTTCTCGATTTCGATACGATAACGTAACGTTACGCAGGATTAGAAAACTTCGTGCTCGGCCTACTATGATCGCTTCACAGGAGTTGCGATGAATGGAAGGAACGAATGTAACGCTACAAATCAAATCAAATCATTTATTTGCTAACATAGGTAAGTATTACAGATGTTAGGTAAAGTTTTGTATCACTATGTTTGCCATAAGGCATACAAATATGTAGACTACACCGTTAGGTAAATTACTGCTCTGCCTTTTAAAACGCGTGTGTGCAAAGTTTTTTCAGGTGACGTCACATAGATAATTTCACGCATTCATTAAATTCCTAGAACTGTGGTAAGTGCTTGTCGTTATAGTTTGACAAAAAAAGAATCGTCAAAACAGCTACTCTGACGTTGCCAATAAATATAAATACTTTCACAAATTTTGTATTTTATTCAACTTGAGTGTTCCATTGTACAATGGTAAAGTTTTCATCACACACAATAACTTAAATTTTCAATAGCTTTTCTTTGTCAAAATGTTTTAAACCATAATAGTAGCTGCTAGCGCCATCTAGTGGCTAACTTCAAGCGATTAACTTAACTGATTATTAGCGATCAGTCTGTGAACTACGTATGGGCAGATGTGGTGTACGTGTGTAACAGAGCAATAAGTTCCCAGCGGGAACTCCTCCTGTCTCAGTTATCAAATTTCAGGACGTCATTTATAATAAAAAAAAACCTTTTCAAAGAACCAGATACTCGACTACTACTATAATATAAAGTTCGTCCGCATAAGCCTCTACTAATGACTATTAGGCACGCTCAAAATAGCCGACGCTCAAAGCGGTAACGGTCCCAGCTCCACGCGCCAGAGGCCAAGGAGTTATTATTTAAGAGTAATTATTTAATTAACACAGTGTCACGAAGCCTTACTCACTTAAGCGAGTTTAGGACAACAAGGAATTAAGTATGGGGCTAATGTTAACACGAGCATACTCGACTATTGTGGCGCCGGGACCCCCCGCGGCCATATTTACGTCCTTTATACCCAACTTTTGGCACACACACGAACTATGCCTGTTAACATTGTTACTTCTTACCCCTCGCTTTATGTCATTAGTTGCACGAATTCATATACGCATAATGTGTTTGTTTTCATAAGTCAACTTTTTTTTTCGTTACGCATTTAATCATTGTGGGAAAGTAATATTTTGACTTGTATTTCTTTATTTATTGCCGTAATACGATTATTACTGCGGACTATTGAAAGGAAGCTTTGTGTTCGTTATGTGCAATCCGCACAGAGTTTAACTCGAAGCTTGTATTCTTAACAATGACAAATAAATATACTGAAATGGTTGTAATATAAAACATTTATTTAAAGCTTTGTTTTCAAAAATCAGTCTGTGACCACCAGAAACTCTCATTGCCCTACTTGACAAACCAAACCTACAATAAGTAAGTACCATCAGATTACTAGCTTTAAAACGCATTAACATTCACTCACACATTTAAAAACAGCCATACAAACAATAAAACCATCACGCTTTAGGTTGCATATAATTCTGACGTGGAACGTCAAGGCGTAGGCACTAAAGTTGTACGTTTAAATTCATAACTTTTAATTAACTGGAATGCTAACACAATTTAGAGGCTTTATAGTCGTATCAAATTTTCCGAAACGGACCGTTCAGCGTCGTAAAATGTGAGAATGATTACAAATTTTAAAACAAAGCATTGTAACGTGGAATTTAGTGTTCGGAGCAGCTGGTGCGGCGCTTAAGGGAAGCTTTAGGGCTCGTTCGGCGCTCGCTATGGCTCGTCGCAGCGGCTCCGTTTGCTCAACTTGGTGTTAATTTGTCGCAACAAACGGAACAGATGTTGGCCTCCGCCGCTTGCCACTCCAATGCTTCTCTCGATACACTGCTTGTTTCAAGCTATATGAGTGGTCTTCCACTTGTCTCCTGCTGTTTTTATATGTTGATAAAGAATATTGTCGGCTTTAACTTGATTTCTACCTCCCCCTGCACCTCACTCGAATGTTTCTCTAAAATATTATCCAGTTGTACTACTTTTGGTTTCGTTTGCTTGAGTTGCTGTAATCGTTGCGACAAATGTAAGACAATGTACACGTGCGCGTACGCCTTTGCCCGTTCTTACTAATCGACTGTTTCTCTCAATACGCTAATTTGAACTTCATTAGTCATTATTCATTCCGTTACCAGCCCACGATTACTTTTCCAGACGTTTGCAAAAATGTTCACGATTTTCCTTAAGTGTACCTAAATTTCATATCAACAAATTAAAATAAGTTTGAAGAGCCATCTCATAAATTAAATGTTAAAAATAACTTAGCTTCGTCACCTACCAAATTGTGGAGCACAACAACGGTTCCCGACAAAAGCGACATCCGTAGCCGGCGTCGAACGCTGATCCCACCACACCGCTCCTCCGCCCACCAGGCGTCGCGACAACAAAGAGCGTATTACGAAAACTGCCTCGTCGTCTAAATTTCCGACATTAATCCGTAGATCCTAAGGTTTGTTCAATCAAATAAGTTCTCGCCTTATAATTTAAGCACTCGCATTTACATTCGAACTAGATTTATCCCGCTACCGACGGCGCGGCCAAAAATTTTAATAACTGAATAACTTTGCAACTTCGTCTCGTCAAATATAATAGCAAAGTTGAAAGTAATAAGACAAGATTTTATGCATAACAAGGGGGAGCCCTTCGAGAGGGGGTGAGGTTAAGACGAGGGCGGTGAGGGTAAGGGGGCTAGCACTTGTCGGCCTGCCTAGACAGAAATGAAACGTCAGGCCTTATGAAGACGAACAACTTCGCCTTAACAGATATAAATCTCATTTTCATCCGGCGGAGGCTTTTTTAATGCAGTTTAGGGTAATTTTAATTTATGTCGGGTAAGTAATTGGCGCCGACTTAGTCGGTTGGTCGGTATTTGTGCGGCCTTAGAGCATCGTTTGTCGATTAGCTGCGAAAGCGAAGCGGTTACATTGCAGGCATTTATTGCATACGTGTATAATTGATACTTACACATTTTTTCTTAGATATTTAATCATAGTTGTTATTTACTTTAAGATTTTATTTATTGTCATTTTCTTCGCATACTTGTTTCCTTTAAATACATAATATTTCACTTGCATTGCTCTTGTACATATGTGTTCACTGTTCATACTGTGCTTTATATAACTTTTAGTATTTTTTCCACCTGTCTAAAATAGTGGGAGTAGTTAACTCTACCTAAATATGTCCTCGTACTACTAAGGTAGACTTGCACTGACTTGGGTTAGGCACAAACACGGAGTTAACACTACGTCAGACGATACAAGTACATCAAGCTAACCCCGGGTTAATATCTAACTCTATTGCATGCAGTTAGTGTTGGAAATCGATAAAAAATGACTGATTAGACCTATATATTTTAATTAAATAATTCACACACTACTCTCCAAAACGTAATCCAGTGCACGATTCGAAATGCAAAAACGCGACATCTGTACCACAGCACTGTCGTGATTTACATATAACAAGGAAATATATTAAAAAGCTGTCAACGCGATCTAAGACACGGTGCGGCCGTCATCGACACCCGCGCCCGGTGATTAGCGCCCCTCCCCCCTCCCCCTCCCCCCTCGACAAGGAAAAAGGGCTACCCAGCAATAATTACTTTATATATAACCCCCTGTGAATAATTACCCCCGCACGGATCAATTAAAAGCAAACCCAGAATTAAAAACCCCTATTAATGAGCCGGCAAATTTTTATTTCAGCAATATCGAGGACCATTGTGCGGGGCGCGGTTTTTAAACCTGTTTAGGGATGTAAACGAGATGTATTGGTTTTTTATTTAATTCAGCTTAGCAATGGTCATTCGTGACCGGAAACTGTTGTGTTTGGGAATCGGGAAGTTCATGATGGCTCATAACATTATTACTGCCTTAGACCCGGGTTTCGGTTTCGTCGTCTTTTAAATTATTACTGTCTGGGACTCTTAGTGTCTAGCTGTGTTGTATAATAATAAAGAAAAAAGGTTGTTCTTCAGAATACATTTTTATAGCAATTCCCTACCTCTGGGTTTGATGTTGTGTATAGACGCAATTAGATCCATTGCGAACAAAATGATGTAAAATTAATCTTCCCAGTCAGGCTTAAGAGTCTCGTTAGTAATTGACATAATTCCAATGCCCGTGTTATCCAACAGATACATTCATCAATAGCTTTTTGCGTGTACACAGAAAAAAACTTTGTATATTGAACCGGTACGAGGAAAGGACCGGTTTGTCATAGTTTCTCTCACAAGTCGTTAAACATTTTTTCCACTTCCTACTCAAAACGTAGTATCGACTTAACATATGGCAAACTAAATTATGTTACCTACGTCTAAGCGACAGCAAAATAAAAATGTCCAAACATTTGTATACATTAAATAAATTTATCATCCCGTTTCATTTATACGAGCGTCAGTGAAAAGGAAGCTGCTGCGCGCACATGGGGAGTCGTCAAATCCCAAATGCATTATTTTTTCATGACAACCTCGCGTTCGCTAATACGAGATAGAGGAATCATCGGATGAATGTTCGCGCCGCGTGAAATCACTACTTTTGTGACGAAAGAAGCCGTTGGAGCGGCGTGGGACGCTGCTAACACGTGTATGTGGGTCCCTACACGTGACGATACCTGTCAAAATATGACGAGTCTCATTCAAGTACAGATGTTCCTATTGTCGTCGCGATAATCTAATTCAGAGTCGCGGAGCGTGAAAGTGTTGCGATTAACACATTTTCGCAACGAATTATTGGGAGGCTGTCAGTCGTCAGTCGGTTTGCGTAAGCTGTGACAGGAGATTGGCAGGATGGGGTGCGAGCTTAGGGCAGGCGACCTTACGAGTCGGCGGCTGCTAGGCTCCGCGCGTGGATCCAGCAGATAGCAATATAGCATCACTGACGATATTGACTGTTGTCTATTCATTGGGAATATTTCCCTCTGCGATTCTAATCCGTATAGGATTTTGCTGTATAGATAGGCACTACGGGTCTATTGCTACAAATATGTGTCACTGTATTTGTTCATGCAGTGCGAATGGATGTCATCTTGTTAGAAACTTTCTTACCATTGTCTTAATTTCTATAGACAAGTATTTAGATTTTACCAAGTATTTAATTTTGTAGTAAATACTATAACTCAGTTGGTTTTCAAGATTTGAAAGAACAGCTTAAAGTTGTGAAACTGAATCGAAAAGTTCTTTCATTAGTTGCCAAACAAAAAAAATGTTTTAATCTACCTTATGAAAGTTCTGTTAGGTGTAAACTTTCTTTTTATACATAAGTATCTAAGTACGTATTTATTTACAGTTATAGAATGTTTTGATTACAAACAACCTTTTATACTTTTTAGATGATTCTTTAGTGAGTAGGTAACCAGATGTTTGTGTTTTTTCAGTCTAGATATTGGTTACTCACTTAATGATTATTATTAAAATGTTGAATCGTTCATTTCATAGTAATATCCCAGTTAATTAAATTAGTTACTAAGAACAATCTAAAATGCACGTTGTTAAAATATTATATAATAAGTATGCAAAATTTGTTCCGCTATCAACAATGGATCACATATAAAAATTTTTTTGATAGGTAATAATTTAAAAATCAGCATATTTTATTTTTAAAATTTATTGCGAAAATATGCGATTTCTCACAAAATAAACATAAGAGATTTAACAGTTAATCCGCTCGTATCCAAAATCTAATTTAAACCGCGCGGCAAATCACCAATTGAATGCAGACAGCGGCAACACTTGTCTTGCGTCGAGAACACATTTGGTTCAGATGTTTCTCCCCGATACATTTGTAAAATAGAGATACGGCTACTTAGTAAAATTAGGGGGTGGGGGCGAAGTGTCACACAAAAGTTATTTAGATGTTTACGCGTGCATCGTTGCATAAAATAAGCAAGGAATGGTCGCGGGGGGCCGGCACAATGGCACACCCGGCCACCCCGCTCGATTCAGCTCTATATTGGCAATCATAGCCGTTGACATCACAGTTTTTGTTCAATTGAATGGTACCTAGTTCATTTTTTGGTTTGCGGTGTAAGTTTAGGCTTTTAAGATACAGAACTTCATACAGGGAAAGTGCATTTAAATCGTTTCGTGGTTTTGTTGATCGTCCAATTTTATAATGTATTGAGCAATAAAGCAACAAGTTTTTTGGCACAGTTTCGGCTTTCTATAAATGTATCTCTATGTGAAGTTAAGCTGGTCTAGTTCGTAACCGTAGTGTCAAAAACATTGAGCAGTTATTTTGTTTGTTAAGCTGTGTTGTTGATTCTTTTCAGACTGCGAATGATTGCTTTCCGGCGTTTTATTTTGTATGGCATACGGAAGTACCAGTACCTAGTTACTGCCTAAGTATACTTACTTAATAATGTTACTTAGGTAATGTGCTTAGTAGATGCAGAAAAAAAAAAGATTACAATTTAATGGCGTTACCGTTACATATGGTGGAGCGGTGTGTGAGACGAGGTTAGAGGTGACAAGGCTGGGGGAGGTGATGCTGCGACGACGACCTAATGCCGGGATAATGCCTCGACAGGAGAGTTAATTGCAAGCACTGCACCACACTCAGGCGTCGGGGGCCGCCCTCCCCGGGGACCCGTCTCACGCATCCCCCTCAAACGACCTCTTAATCATTCACTCCATCTGCGACGAAGCTAAAATACGCATGAAATTTATATGACCCACTCCAAAAAAATCGCACTACCTTTACCCAATTGTTGGGACAATAGCTACGCCACCAACGCAGACCCGGCAACCCCGCAGCGCGATTTATGAATAGAATAATGCGAGACTACACAAAACGCTCGCTAGCATCATCAATCAATGTACTTCGAAATGTTTCATTAGTAAACATTAAGATGTTTGCTTACATGTCCGAATGTTGTCCGACGTAATATGCTCGAGTTCCGTGAAATGAGGTATGAAGTAAAATATTGTCGGTGAAGACGCATGGAGGACAATGTGGGGACGTAAATAATCGCGAGTCGCGCGGTTGGTGTCGGCCACTGCTCCGTGAGACCTCAATGCTCGAGATATGTTTATTTAATAATGCTTTTCGTGAGCGCCGTAAGGGCCAAAGTCGCTCGTCCGGCCGTCGTTGCGTACCACATATGGATTGCGAATGTTGACCCGCTCCCTGGACGCAGGTACGAAGCCACCAACAGACCGTTGTCTGACAACAGAGACATCCACTTGAAATTTGATCTCGATTGTATTGGATAATGTTTTGTAATAGTCCATAAATCTAGCGATTGACAAAAAGTATTGTAGTCATGTTTACAACATTTACCTATAGATCTCTCGTGGCTTTTTAAAAGAAATTTACGATTATTTAAGGTGTATATATTAATATTTTTCCTTGTGATTTTAGGGCATCTCAGTGAAATAATTGGAAAAACAGCATTTAGATTACTATTCTTAACTAAATAAGGCAGGTAGTTTGCTAATTTACTCGCCCACATTTTAATTTAAAATCTAAAATTACTGTAAAAACCATGTATTCATAATAAAAAACTTATGCTATGCCTGTAAATACAAATCAAACAGTCGAATTTAAAAAAAAATTACGTGTTGCCTTGGCTCTACATAAACGCCTACAGTTAAAAGAAAGGAGAAGCGAGTCACACAGTTTCTTGCCAAGCGTAAACTCACAGGCGTTGCGCAGCGCACCGAACTTAACTGTTTAGAGATTTAATCATTCATAATCATCCTCTGAAAAAAAAAAACTGAACCAAAACAAGGGATGATACTATTGTGAAGTTTTAAGATGTGTGTACAAACGAAAAGAAAAGAAAACATAGTTTTTGCATAAATACCGCGGCCGGAAAGCACGATCCCAAGCCCAGTCTTTAGTTTCACGTTTTGGTTTTGGTAAAAACATAGAAATAAAGAATCGTGCAAATCGACACTCGAGTTCACTGCGCGCTTCATTTGCTTGTCGAGTCACGGCACATTTACACAGCATTAATTATCAGTAACACACTTAAATGACAGCCATTTTTTTTAAACCCCTGACGACAAAGAGCGGTGATACAAGTTTGACCCGTGTATCTGTGTATCTGTCTGTAGCATCGTAGCTTCCAAACGGATGGACCGATTTCAACGCGGATTATTTTAATCGAAAAATAGTTTAAACGAGACAGATTTTAGCTAAGTTTTATTAAAATCGGTTCAACCGTTTTTGAAATATTGAACTTTGAAATGTCAATGCCGGGGGGGTTTATCAACTTTTCTAAGTTCTTTTCTAAGTTGGTTAGGTTAGGTTATTAATAAATGAGGGTTGATACTTAGAAACACCTGTTGCAGTGTGTTGTTAACAGTTTTAAGTTTCGTTCCTAGAAATAAGTACAGTCACCAGCAGTAGTTGCTAAGCAACCGAAGCGCTCACAATGATCTAAGCACGGCTCTATTGTTGACTTCGGTTGTTTAGCAACGAAGATTTTTGTACCTTTTATTAACGAAAAGTCTTTCTGGTTGTCTTTTCTATTAAAAAAACCGCAAACGACATAGAAAATGCATAAGAGCACCAAGTCAAAAACACCTGAATACAAACGTTAATGTAAAAGTAATAATTAAAATATAATTAAAAACCATCTACCTACCTATATCTACTTTGAGAGTCGACTGTATGTATTAAGTGAATTGTTATGCATTAAAATTAAAACCAGCATGTAACGACAATTACTGCTTTGACCTTATTACTTTTAATTGCAAAGTTAACGAGTTTGTAATTGAGTAACTCACAGAAAAACTTATTTAATGTACACGGTAGTATCATGCCAATAGTATTCCTCGATATTCGCGTGTTGGTTGTCATCGTGCTTTGAGCAGCTGCCCTTTGCATCCGATACAGACCGGTCCTGCGCCATCGTCTTTGGGAGTTGTTAGTAGGGAGTCTTTAATCATAGTGAAATAAATGCATCACTCGCATATGTCGAGTTTAGCCCGGCGTGTTTCAGAATCCTTCCACTGGGAGCGCATTGTTTTGTTATTGAGTCTCACGTTAGTTATGTGGTTTTAGGAATACCAGGCCCACGTAGGGTGTGAGATTTAGCATGGTTAAAGTTCATACCAAAGGTACTCTGACTCAACCTCGTATATAAACTTCGACGAAATTGGAATAACCACTCTAGGCCGCGAACTTAAAGTGGTTATTCCAATTTCGTCAAAGTTTATTAACGAGGTTGAGTTAGAGTACCTACCGTCGATATGGAAAAGAAGTGCAGAAATTTAGCATAACTTGCATATGAAAAATTAAGTAATTTAATTAATTACGGCCGAATTTCAACCACTGGGCGATCAGTAAGTAATTAGAATAGAAAACCTCGAAAATTAAGATGGCCAGGTGCTGTACCTAAAAACGGCTCGGGGCAAAACGAAAGTCAAATATTTAATTAAAAGCTCATTATTAATCTCAGGTTTATATGTTTTATTTAATAACGAATATCACGTGCGGTTGTTTTAGTGATAGTGGGACCCAGCCATGATCGATGACTGGCGAGGCAAAGACACCCACACTAAAGATGGCCCACGATGTAGCTTCCTAGAAGTGTCCATATCCATGCAAAAAAACTGGTGCAGTGACTCATGTTGACCCCTGTGGTTAAGAGTCCGTTTTGTGTTTTTTTTTATTCGACGATTTTGTACACTCGCGGGACAAAAATTTGGGTTGGTACGAAAACCACAATTACTCTTAAAATAATAGAGCTATGCAAGTACCTACATATTATGGTTTATAAGAAATGTAGTTGAATTGTCAAAGTACAAAAAATAATTTACAGAAATAATGAATAAGTATCGCGATTTCGCGACTCGAAAATCGATTCGTGTGAGGCACGAGTATATCTGTCATTCCCCACCAATGAAAGACAAGCTACTGACCTATGATTGGTGGAAATTGAGATAGACCTCACTCGACACTAGCGATCCTAGCGGATTTTTGACTCGCGATAGCCCAAGATTATTTCTCTGTATTATTGCCTCCGCTTGATCTTCTTATAGCTGATTGGGCACATTCATGCTCTTTATTAAGTTTCTGACGCATGTTTTAAGTCTCGAAGCGTACCTGGAGCGGGGTTTCGATTTCTTACGCACCTTCTAAGTTCCTCCCAAGCATGCTCGATCGGTTCAGGTACGGGCCTCTCGTTGGCCACGCCATGGGATTGATGCCAACGACATCTAAATTTAAAATTCGAGCCTAATGTGGTCTGGCATTGTCATTCTTCTACGAGTACATACCTAACATGTACCAGTTAGAGTACCATTTTCTTTCGGCACTAACTCTCTATTGGCTGTCTGAAGAGATACCAGCCCATACTACTATTACAGACCCCACTCCGATCGTCAGTTTCTCCTCGAAACAAAACAAACTTTTGCGGGTAGGACCTTGTGCGAGGTCCGCCCGGGTCGCTACCACCACCTTACTCGCCAATCCTACCTCTAAGTTGTGTTCCGTTGTGGAGAGTAGCCGGTGTAATTACGGGACAAGAGGCATTTCATCTTAGCTCTCTATGTTGGCAACGCATTTGCAAACCACCCGCGGGGTTGTGGGTGTCTATGGGCAGTGGTGATCACTTACCAGCAGGTGAACCACTTGCTCATTTGCCTTCCTTGTCGTATAAGAAAAAACAAGCTAGAATAGAACGTTCTCCGTCTGTAGACTTTTGGTCTTCCGTCAGTGCATACAGCATGAATTTGGGTTCTTTAGAGAACACCGCTCTTGCTCATTCTTCTCCTCCTCATACTGCGTGCTCGTAGGCAACCGTAATCGTGCTACTCGGTGAGTTCTCTCATGTTTGGTACCTATTGTGGGTCTGTGTGTCATCAATACATAACCTCACGGAGTAGCTGCCAAGGTCACTGATATGTATACATTACAGAGTCCCAAAAATATGTATACAGACCTTATTACTGCGACGGTAAGGTTGATGTATACATATTTTTGCAACTTTGCGCGGATCCGACCTTTGACTTTGACTGTACAGTCCACTAGCTTACGTCGTTATGCACGAGCTTCTGAAAAATGATATAAGGTATAAGTAAACTTCAATTTGACTCTGGGTTTTGACTACACATTGACTAGAGACTTCCTAAATGTTTACGCAATTCAATTGTCGACAGTGTCTTTAAATATAGCTAATTTCTAACACTTAACTGATACTAGCAGGAGCCTTAAACGTTGATATTACGGCACCTGAATTAGTTGCGAGCTTGTCAGAGGTTTACGTTAGTATTATATTCTTTGTCAGAGGCCCGAGTACGAACGTTCGAAACCTGCGTAACGTAATCGAGTAGTAAACGTTATCGAGAAATCTGTATGACATTTGGAACAGCGCCGGCCCGAGCGTATTTGGAATTAAAATTTAGTTTGAGGTCTCTCGATTTCGATACGACAGTGTAACGTTACGCAGGATTCGTAAACTTCGTGCTCGGCCTACGGCTGACAGCAAATGCGCTAAGCGTAGTTGGGCTCCGCTAACGTCCGAGCCTCTTCTAGTCTTTACATATCTTCGTCATGCGTGCTTAATGAAACACTCATCCCGATACATCATTGATCGTGGCGCGATAGGCGAGCCTGTGTCATGTCATGTTTACTAGATGTGACATGAAAGCTCGATGCTCACCCAAAACTCATTACAGGAATTAATGGTGACGTTTCGCGTATGTTCCTAATTTCAAGGCAAAGTTCGTGTAGTACGAGACAACGGCTTAGGAATTGAGACCTACTCATGGTAAATAAAAATGTCACTTAAATTGTGTCAATGTGGCAATAGGTACGTATCTAACTAAAAATGTATAAAGCATGATATTATTATTTATATTTGGATACTGAAATTGTAAATCATTAAACAACTGGCAGATTCTGTAAAATTAAATTCAGCTCAACGGTATCGCTAAATACTTCCCGAAATAAATCGTATTCAATAATCACACTGCACATATTAGTTAAAAAAAAGCAAGTGGTTTACCATTGCAATAACTATTGCAAGTCAATCAGGCGTAACATGAAGTTATTAAATTGTATTCACAAAGAACTTATACTGGAGTTGCCCTTAGCTTATCTTAGCACTACGTACTTCTTTTTCCTTTTGAGTGGGGTGAGGCGTACAGCACACGTCAGAGCCTCTAATGTAATTTTTGACACAAGAAAACTTCTCGATCGCGTTCGCATTTACGTCTCAATTACTGTGGGCAAATCGGCAGGCTCTACACTAGGCTCTCAGAGCACACAATTTCATATGACCAAAATGATCAGTGACCATAATTCATAATGCATAGCAGAGGGGAAAGCGCGCGTTAACATCGCTTGTCACAAAATAAGTGCTTTGCGATTTTATTCGAATTTTTATTATTCATTATGATGACTTAGATTTTACAACTGAAAATCAATTCGAAAACAATAAAACCGCTTTAACTGCTTGCCTCTGCGGAATTCAATCATCAAGTACTATATGCTAAAACCTTTAAAGTGATCAACACTCGCTCGTGTTTATTATTTTTAAGTATAATGCAGAGCTTCAAATGGCTTTTAATAATACCTTTTTAAAGGAGTCGGTCGGCCTTTTAGCTGTTTTAATGTAATTTTACTGCTGATATCTACCGAATATTAAATTGAAACAATGAGCATTACTGTAAAAAGGCTCCTCGGTTTATTATGAAGACATCTCTATTGCATTTTTATAGTTTCATTTCAACAAACCTAATAAAAATTGCAATCAACGTTTTTTTCCTTTATTACTTCACGACGATCTGGTAAAGATCGCGGGAAGCCATTGGCTGCGGGTAGCACGAGACCGATTTTCGTGGAGATTCTTGGGGATGATGATCATAATTATTTTAACTCACTTATCGGTTCACTGTCGAACTCAGAGACTTAATTCTATTGACACGTTAACAGTATCGAACTCTAAACTGTACTTGGAAAGGAAAATATGCCGTTGCTAATGTAGCTACCTATATATTAGTATCAATTGACGTATAGGTACGAGTGAATACCTGATTGACTTGGTAAAATGATTACTTGAACGTGATTAACTAAGTACTATATAGAACTTAATATAAGATCTATGGTTTCAATACTTAGTCATATTTATTAATTACACATTTTATTGCTCCTGATTCAGCTAAGTCCTGCACCTTCGACCTTCATTCTTCGAAAACATAAACATCAACGTGAACCAAGTTGATCTACCATAAAAAGTAAAGGAATTCATAAAGTACTCAGGCTCGAATATTGATGTAAGTATCCTTTAATAGATACCTGTCTTCATATATTATCGAACAGCGACCAATAAAGCTTAATACACACGTACAAGCATTCCATAAATTCGTGAAATATATCTTCAAAAATACCTTACAGTGATTATAGCACACTTAAGATCATCAATCTTAAGGTACCTACACTATAATTTATAATCGTGTGCGTGCGGCTTAAATAAATTTGGAGTATTGAAAAGTCCAAAGTTGTGATCAATAAATAACGACATGACGCTGAGGAACAAACAAACAAACAAACATAGGTCACCTCCCGGAGTTCGGCGCGGCGCGCGGCGCGCGGAGCGCGTGCCGCGGATTAGGCGTATTTTCATATCAAAGGCCTTGCTCAGTTTTATGGATTACTTCTATTTGGGCTCGGCGTAATGTCTCTCTTTATTGGACGGGCAGGGACGCTCGCGTGGGAGAATTTAATTTGTTGCACTTTTCATTTAATCGCATTAGGGAAATTCATAACTTTATTCTTTGTGTCGAGCCTTTTATCGCGTGATGACAACGCGGAATCGTTATTGCAATTTAAGACGTTTGTTTGCTTTTATAATAGGGTTGTCTGAGCTTGATTCAAAAATACGTTTAATTGTGAAATTTCAAGTAATTATTAAAGGAAAAAGTTATATGAGAACTGCGAATCATGCATGATCCTGCAGTCTGGCTTGTAGTTTAACATCGGAACTCGTCAGCCCGCGACGCGCATTATGATATTTGTCCTTGTTTCCATGAATTTTGTTTATCCAACATTCGTTTGTTCCCGTAGTGTTTTGTACTTTTTAAGAGCATACGTTTGATTTATACCCGCCCATTAGGTCACGGTGAGCAATGCGCCGAGCCGGGCGCGCCGGGGCGTCCGATCCGCTCGCGTAGATACCAACTACACGTGTTGTCAACTTGTATGTTTTCTTCCAAATGCCGTATATTTGATAAATTTAACATTTAACATTAGTATGATATCTCGATAATGACACCGTTTTATTT
Source organism: Clepsis dumicolana (assembly GCA_963691665.1). Classification (NCBI taxonomy): domain Eukaryota; kingdom Metazoa; phylum Arthropoda; class Insecta; order Lepidoptera; family Tortricidae; genus Clepsis; species Clepsis dumicolana. The sequence goes on along the minus strand of OY829505.1, from coordinate 7,140,103 downwards.
GGAGGTGTCAGTTAATAAAGATCTCCGGTCGGGACGCGCCGCGTACCGAGTTTGGGTTCGCGTTTATTTCGTACAGAATTCAGTGTTTGTGCGAAATTGACGAGCTTAATTTTAGTGTTAATTTTATAAAACTTCAGCTTTTTATTTTCGTCTGGCATTTTAATGAAATTAGGAAGTCCATTAGTCTGAGTTTTAGTGGCTTTCGAAATAATTTAGGTTTCGTTTGCCACTGAATTTGCTTTTAATATTTTCAACGCTGCGACGCTGTGTTTAATTTATTATAGTGTCAACAAATCTGCACATAATGTATTATGAGGTTTTCATGAAGTGTTTACGTTCAAACCTGTAAAGATTGCATGTTCAAAATGATTGAAGCTCGGTTTATCGTGTTCTTGCTCTGCAATAGGTTTAGATACAAAACAGTGCCCTAAGCACGACTTGTCGAATCCTGCGTTACGTTACGGTTATCGTATTGAGATCGAGAAATCTCATACTAAATTTTAGTTCCAAATGCGCTCACGGGCGGGCTCTGTTCCAAACGTTATACAAACTCGAAAGTTTATTATTCGATTTTACGTGATGCAGGATTCGACAAGTCGTGCTTAGGGCACAGCTCACACGCACTTATAGGTATAGCCACCTCGGTATCGCATTATTAATTAAGAAATCTAGTAAACAAAAGGCAGGACTCGCCACATTCCGGTATTGTAAGCAGATCGCTCTAAAGAGCGCAGTCATCAGGTGCTAGAAACATTTAATAAACAACTCGAACATATCAACATATAAATATAAACAAAGCTCACTTGTCACCCGACGTAAGCATTTTTGTCGGTCGTGCATTTTATAACAAGAGTTTTTGTTGTGAGGCGATGTAGGAAGGAAACCGCGGCGGGGGGCCGTGGGCCTCCCGGGGCCTGCGTACACAAAACATTTCGTGATCCATAAAGACAAAAGAAAAATTAAAATCTGTAAAACTCTCGGGACGGACTGCGTGCGTTCCTTGGGGTACACTCGCGGAGCGCGTAAAGTATACGTGGGCACGCTGCCTCTGTTCCATTGCCTAACTCGAATCAGGAATAGTTAGGTTTTTATCGTTACACGGTCCCAATTTGTAGGCGTTTATTTCCTAAACAAATGAAACATACAATGAGAAGAACAAAGTTTTTGAGTTTTGAGATAGATTGGCGTCTTGGTGTATTACTTATTGCTAGTCATGAGCCTAAGCCGTACGCAAAAGGAGTATAGGAGGCACAGTAATGTGTCAACCGGTTATTAGCGCTTTATTATTGCGAATATAAATGACACTTAAACTCCATCTGTTGACCTTGTCATACCGACAGTTTGGTGGTGTGAATGAAAATCATTTAGGTAGATGCCACATACCTACTCGTAAAATGTTAAGTTTTATAATTTAAACGAACAAGCTGTTGCAAGGAGAAAATTATATTTTGAAGTTATTTGAATATTAACTTGACAGATCAAATCCTTATTTTTAATAAAGGCAAACCATAGAGATCTAAACAGTCAACTAGAAGGCGGTATGGCTTCACATAAAATCAAAAAAGCAACACTAGATCCGATGCCTTTTTTTTTTGTAGCAGTTGCATTTACCCCGGTTTATTTTCCGGCATTATTATACCATTACCTACTTACAGTATCAAAAGATGTAAAACTGTATATTATGATAAAAAACACATTTATCACTTTATAGAGTACGTGGTCTTATTAGGTACTTCATTCACATCCTTAATTTTTACACCCTAAAGGAGATTTAAAAAAATGATAGTGTCTTTTTGCAATAGTAGCAAGGTAATGGGAGATGATTCATGTATCCTTAACTCGACCACCAAATGTAATGTAATGCGGGAAAGTAGTCTGGAGTGTTCTCGTCTCGTGTCTATAATAAAGTATTTACATATTATTCATGAAAACAAATGTCCTTTGAATGGTTTTAAAATTTTGTTGACTTAATACAAAGTGCTTTGCGAGCGCTGGCCATTCTGTCGGCGACATTGCATTATGGATGGGCCCGATGTTTGCATTTTGCGCAAATGTTTTTTCTTATTTAGTGATATCATGAAATGTATCTTCGTGAGGTGCAGTCCTAAAAACGTTATCGGTTACGTCTTGTTTCATTAGGTCGTGGCTTCGCCTGTTGCCGTGAGTTTTGGTGAGGAGTAATGAAAAGTTTAGCGTTGGAAAGGATTAGAGAATCTTTGGCAAGTGTTATGTGTCTTGTGACCGGTGAGGAGGTGGTGATGAGGCGTCGGTCACGGGCCGGCGCGGGCGCGGCCGGGTCGCCGTCCGGAAACCATTGCTATAATAATAAAGAGCTGAGCGAGAAAGCGCCCGCACGCTGCGTGATAGATGCTCCACGGCCGAGCGACAAAAAAATAACAAAATCGACTTAGCAAACATGTTTAATAAAATGAATGACTCGCTCGTATATCTTCACCTGCTTAGTATGACATAAATTATAATAACATTATGTTGTACACGTTCAAGGAGTCCCAACAAATTCTTATTCACTAGTAAATAAGACGTTCCACAAAAAATAATGTCCGAGTTATTAAGATGAGTTCGAAATGGGATAAACGATGAGATTTCTCTAATGCCCGAAGGACGCGCAGGCCGGGTCGCCGCGACCCCTGCGCACATGACTAATGCTGTGTCTCCTGCACTATTGATGTTCATTTTAAGAGAAAATCTCTTCGGATCCAGGTGATTCATTCACTTATTAATCGGACCTCAGTTTTGTAACCATAATGTGAAGGACTAGGAGCCTTGTTTGATTTCATTTCCCAGTAGTAAAGAGATGCAAAACAACTGAAGACATGTCATCTGATGCAGTTGTCATGAGAGGTAAGGTAGCATGCTGGCAAGTTAGTGCATCGTCACCGTTCTTCCTTTCATTGAGCATGTTTTGTTCACACTGTTTTCTTTTGTCGAAGCAAATTCTTATAAATATCATTTTTTTCTCATTTATTTCACACGGTAGGCCATCGCGTGACACGTTTTATACAAAGTGCGTAATGCTAACAGCCATTATAATAAATCTTACTATTATACTTCGCAATAACTCGGTGCATTACGTTTTTATTTCGCGGTGATTTACTTCACATCAACGATTTGATTCAGTGGCGTTAAAATCGAGAGGTTTAGGAAGGAGTCCGGGGGGCGAGCGACCCTTCCCTCCTCAATAAAATTACTTAGGCAAGCTGCACATAATTAGCGCTAAACATTATTTAGCGCCGATTAACCCAATAAAGTCTTATTACATTAGAAGGGTTGTAAAAATCAATTAGACCGTGGACCTATGTAACCGCACACTTGGAATTTCGCTTTTTATTATCAATTAGATGGGTTTATGTGTGGTGTGGAGAGTGGAGTAGGTGAGGATTAGGCGAGTGCGGGCGGCGTGCGTGTCTGCTGCGGCCGGCGGGGGCTTAGCCTCAAGGGACGCCGTGACCCTTCGGAGTACACGATGACAGCTGCCTTTGTCATGCCCGCAGACGAATTTTATACCACAAAATTGACAGCTACGTAACACCGTAATTCACCGATCGAACGACTTGTTACCGAGCTTGTTGCGTGGCTCGCTATAAAGCCTGTGAGCATGTTCGCGGCGCGCGAGCTAGCCCGCCGGGCCGCTCGGCGGGGTCCAATTTATGTTGTTTCATATGTTGTCTGCTTTTGTTAATGTGAAAATTAAATCAAACACGTCGGCACCATATTTTTTGTTTATTGCTTAATCTTTTTGCGATGGGAACGTTGTGTCCGAGATGAAATGGAAGCGTGTACGGCGATTCTTATGCGGTGATGATGCACTCGTGCTGCATTAAATTTATGAATGGCATTGACTGTTTTATCTTTATTATTATTATTATGCATGGTGTCGAAAACTCTGTAATTTCGAAGTGAGACGAATCAGCAAATCAATTCTCTTTCCGATTGTGAAGCGGCGTCTGAGGACTGCAAGTTCGAGCCCTCCGCGCCGTGTAGGAATGCCTGATTGATTTTCCGGATTACGCCTCACTGCCATCGTGAAAGTATGCCCAACTTCAGTCAGATTCAAATGGAATTGATAATGAGATAAATCTTTGTTCGCGGTTTTGATTGAATACGAGGCGTCTGGCGCGAGCCGCAGCCGAGATAGGGCCTTCCCTATTCATCCGTTTGTCCGGTTACGCTTGGCATTAAGTTCTGGAATTTCTAGATAGGCTATAAAACTGCTTTCTTAAGCTTCTTACGGGTTACCTATAGTAGTTTATGCAACTGCTACGCAATGAGTGTTTTAAGACCTAATTATGTGGAGTTTCATAAGTACATTACTTTATTTACACACATATTATAAGTACTCTCATACCGTATATCATACCGTCGACCTGTCACGAATTTGCCTGTTTTTTTTAAATCATAGACAAACATACCGAGCTGACATTTCGTAGACTGTATTTTTTTTATTGTAAATTATCACATTGTTATTTATAAATACATGTCGGACTGAACTCGACTTACATACTTACGTGAGTGATCCGTTTTATTTCACTATGATTGTAAATTACATTGGTTTTCAAATGTCAAACTCTTAACGACATCGAATTCGATATCGAAAAGTCATTACGACATCGATTCGATATCGTAATGACTTTTACTTTACTGCTGGTGGTGGCTGGGTGGCGCTGGCGGCGAGCATTCGGGGACATGCTGAAATGCTGGTCATTTTCTACGGTTTCTGAACACATTATAGAGGCCTTATGATATGTGTGTAGATAAAAGCTATTATTTAACGATCACGTATAGTCAAATGATGACGTTGGGTTTTATCGTCGTAAAAAAGCATGGAATTGCAATGCACTTTTGTACCTAGTTAGGTACTGCTTATTACCTACTCAATAAAACAAAAAAATACATGTTTTTTTCTGTAAACTAGTAACTATTATTATTTAAAGATTAAAGTTAATTTTGCAACGGAGATTGCGAGTGTGGGTTTAAAGAGATATAAATTATCTCAGCCGTGTCGGGGTACCGCGCGGCGCGGCGCCGAGGGCCGTCGTCCCGATCGCCCCGATATGCGCAGGCGCATCTGGTAGCCTCCCGTGCCTTATCGCCGACAAAACCTATCTATCGCAGTCACAGAGATTTATCGATGACTATTTTACTCAATAACATGACGTCTAACACATTATGTCACTATAAATAATTATCGTGGACATTTAACTGTTATAATTTATTAATATGAGTACTTTGACACATTTAATGTTTTCATTGAGACCAATTAGTCAAATATACCTGATAGTGATTTGTTGTATTGATGATAATATTAATGATACTCTTAGTTGTAAATGATAGAAAATGTTAGTACGATTGTCATGTTGTTTTAATAGAGTCATAAATGATATTTTTTAATTTGGTTCGATCTGAAACAACATAAACAATCAGAATGATCGATAGCGCACTAATAAATGGCTTGGATATTAAAAGTACCGCCATTCTAACTTCCTCTCTAATTTTAAAGGAAAGATTGATGGCCCGTGCAATTATTATGAATACGGAACATTTAGCGGCTATATTAACATTTTAAACATGCCAGAACTTCATAATCGCGCATAAATCGTACACAAAAATCTGTTTAGTGTTGTAATAAATAAGACGAAGGTCCGGGGACGGCCATGCATACAGCAGGGTATTACGCAATAGTTTGATTTATTGGTTTCGGCAAGGTGCAAGAAATTCTAACGGCCGGGCCCTCCGCGCGTGATAGAATTTTGCCTTCGCAATTTCCTCATATATGTGAAAAACTATTCGGAACGGCCCGCGGTGATAAATGTTAGGGTGCCTATGAATAAATTTGAATGTCCGTATAATGCGGAAATCTGAGGTGATTAGGCCGGACAGGGCAGGTGCGGCCACACCTGAGCCTGGCGCAGTTAACCGCCTCCAATCCGTGCTAAGTGCTCGACGCAAGATGCGAACGCGAATTTTTGTTGATGAGTGTACTTTTTAGAGTGATTTAAAACGTCGATTTGACGTGAAATATAGGTATTGAAGAGAGGGTAGAGGGAACTTCGCATCGCGTTGACCGCTTGGGCGGACAGTGGTAGTTTACAAGGACAGAGGTCGTGGACCCCATGTTTGTCCGATAAACATGAATACGGGTCTGATAAAACCTAGATATTGGACTCAGTATAAGTTAGATTAGATAATAATTGTATTAAATAATTACATATCAAATGTTTACACTCTGTACCTCAACTAGGTACCTAATGGGGAGTTATTTTTCAAGAACTCCACTTCTTAGAGGTCTTAGAGGTTTATAATATATGGAAAATCAATGGCCTCTTGTATTAAAAGGCTTTGTCTTAAACGAATAGAAAACTCAAGGATGATACAGGTAATAACTGAGTTAGATACAAACTCTGCTTTATAAAGTCAATGCACCTATTTAGAGACAGACGATAACAAAATTCGACGTGCCCACAACCGCGACTTGATGACCTCAGAATATAAGTATTCGTGCACTCCAATGATATACCTATTAGGTACAATATTATACTTATTATAATATAAAATACTCACGAAAACACACACAATACCTTGAACGCTTGAGATATTTTAGGAAGGTGATGTTGAATGGATTCTAAGCCCCATAAATCTAAGGCTGTACGAAGGTGACTTTGTATAAATTATTAAATCACACATTATGAACTAGTGTACGCCGACGGCTTCGCCTACACTAAGATAATGTATAATAATGCCTCTCTATGATAGGTAGGTAACTCAAGGTATTATGTCTGGCAAATTTCATGTCTCTGCTTGCAGTGGTTAAGGGTGAAGTCACATCTATCAGCATCGAATCGCATTTGGCTGGATGATTTTGGACACACTATACGCATCGCTAGTTAAAGTATGCTATCGCATGCTTTTCACTGCAAAAGCATGCTGTCGCATGCTTTCAACTGCTAAAGTATGCTATCACGTGCTCTTATCTGCTAAAGGATGCCAACACAACACAAGCTTTAGTACCCTTATACGTTACACCGCAGCTGAAGTTCAAAATAAATTTTTCCTCGTCCATTTTTATGCATATATTGTACTTATAATGTACCTATAATTATTGCAAGTAAACAAACTAGTGCAATTTGCTAGATGGACACGTTGTGATAGATAACGACGCGATCGGCCGCATTTGCAGCCTTTCTCATTCGCAAGCATTCCGGCTCACGCTTAAGCAGCCGATCGCTAGCGTTATGTCTCACGCGTAATCAACTATTCTCATTCGCAAGCATCTAGTATCACGTCTTAAGCAGCCGTTCTCATGCTTTATCATGAACGAGCATTCATCAGTATGTTAAATGGGTAGCTACACTTATACGCATTTAATGCTGAAGCTGAATCGATGCGGAAGGGTGAATGAATGCGGACGCATCTTCATACAAAATTGCGTTTTTGTATTACAAAATGCGATTCGTTGCTGATAGATGTGACTTCACCCTAAGGCTTGCGAAGTCTGTCAGTCAGTTGGTTACAGCCACAGAACTATAAAAAGAGGATACAAATTTTATCGTTCGCATTTCCTTCCAGTACCAATGTCGCCGCTTTGTTTCCTCTACTTGCTATTAATGCACACACTCAAAAGCAGTAAGTACACACGTGATTGTACATAAGTATAATTATACACTGTGTAGATGAGTTTCCGCAATTACCAACGCTGCTAAACTCCATTTTTGGACACATTCGCTTACGCATTTGTGGCGAACGAGTCACAAGCGCGGCGCTAAGGTCACGCACGATACTTTGCGACTTCTATCGTCATTCTATTAGTTCTGTACTCACGGCACTGTATTTTTGTTTCTTACATTGAAGCCATATAAATCTACCTTGTCAAAGTCATTAAAATATCTTATTAATCACGGACAATGGTCGAAACGTCAGACAATGCCAATTAAGCGAAATATACTACCGTCAATGAGCCTTTATTTAGCCAATATGTTCGATCGCCCACCATCCCGATTGCCGTGTACACCTAATAAATTTTACAAGCCAGAACAAAAAAGAATCAGACCGCAATAAGAGCAATCTGAATGGAACAATAGCGGAATAACATTCGCAGTAAACGCGCGGGATCTAAATATTTATTTGAAATACGCGGTCGCCAGCAGACAGGACCGTTGGGTGGACCGCACTCCATTCTTAAAATATCTAAGCATTTTTAATCCAGTAGGTATAGTTTATACTTGTTGTATTATAAGAGGGCCGAGCACGACTTTTCGAAACCTGCGTCACGTAAAATCGAATAGTAAATGTTGTTGAGTTTGTATAGCGTTAGGAACAGCGCCCGCCCGTGAGCGTATTTGGAACTGAAATTTTGTACGAGGTTTCTCGATCTCGATACGATAACCGTAACGTTACGCAGCATTCGTAAAGTCGTGCTCGAAGTTTACGAATCTTGCGTAGTTACGTTACGTTATCGTATCGAAATCGAGAAACCTCATACTAAATTTTAGTTCCAAAGACGCTCACGGGCGGTCGCTGTTCCAAACGTCATACAAATTTCTCGATAACGTTTACTACTCGATTACGTTACGCAGGTTTCGAATGTTCATACTCGGGCCTGTACCCATACTACTAAATTCGAAAATCGAGGTTCGTATCGTATCGTCCCGCTCACTCTCGCGTTAAATAATATTAGCTTGAGAGGGACGGCACGATACGAAGTTCGAATTTTGCACTTCGTAGTCGGGGGGCTGGTCGGGTATAAACCTGCGAAATTTTAGGGGATTATCGGAAGTAAACGTTTAAATCCACTTATAAAGTTTCGACCAACTATGTAATGATTGTTAGTTAAACGTGAAGTTGATAATGACGATGTTAATCAACAACCTATACTTAATTATAAATATTCCGAGTTAGAACATAGAGGTAACAGATGAGATAAACACATGACATCAATGTATCAAGTACGTTTTCTGTCATTATGTCATCGGAAAACTGAGAGTTGTAGTATTACGCTACTTACAGTGTAATTTGAACGACCTGTGTTGGCTACTAACCCAGGGTTAACTTGACGTAAGTATTTCACTCTATTTTATTTGGAGCTCCAATGGATGTTTTAACGCTTTGTTTGAACGCCTAATATTTCTGGAAGCATATGAGGTTTATATTATAACAAAAGTGTTAAGTGACGAATATTGTAGTTTAGACCTTTGAGTGTGAGTACCGTTTTAACTTAACTTACCGCATACCGTAACCTAATTCCTGACACGGTATCGCTAACTAATTTCAGTGTTTTTGCAAATTAATATATAATTCTTCCCGTATTTATGTTAATGAGACATTTAAATTTTATGACGCCTGCATTTTTTAAAGCGAAATAAATTTCATCACTACGCTAATAGGGTAAAGGCACCACTTATTTCATACACGTAGGAAAATAGCTAGGCATGGGTATGGCTTGATTAGTTTTTAAGTGCAGTTGATAACAAAGTTGGGTAATAGGTATAATGATTCGCGGTGAAATGCATTGGTTGGTTGGTTTGCCCGTGATCACGATGCTTGTAACTGCGTTAAAATATCGGGAGCTCATCAAACCTATAAGGTAATCGCGGTCAATGTCCCGTTTTCATTATGCTTAAAGTTATGTAAATAAAAAAAAGATTCATCAAATAAAAACCTTTAGGCTTTGAAACTATTATCCTTGTTGCAAAAAAAATTAATACAAGTTTGTTTATTTGTCATCCTTATTTGAGGTAGGTATAACATACCAAGTTTGAAGACAAATAAATGGACCACTGCAAGCGAAATTTTACTCGCAAGTTTTGAAACGATTAATTTACATATGAACATTGGAAGTAAAAAAAACCTTGTGAGATGGCTTTCTCGACTGTAGTCAACATCCAAAATCTGATGGCTTGCTAGCGAGAGTCAGGTTCTTGTCAGGCGAGTCATTCAGTTACTAATATTAATAAATAATAATTAAAAATCTTTAAATCCATGACAAAGAATAGTACCTAATACAATTTAAAAAAACGGCCAAGTGCGTTCCGTACCATTATCTGTAAAAACGGTAAAAAAATAATGTCTGTTGTATGGGAGCCACACTTAAATATTTATTTTATTCTGTGAAATCTGTAAAAATGTTAACTGTCTAACTATCACGGTTCGTGAGATACAGCCTGGTGACAGACGGACAGACAGACATACAGACGGACGGATAGCGGTATCTTAGTAATAGGGTCCCGTTTTTTACCCTTTGGGTAAGGAACCCTATAAATAACTAATTAAATAATAAACTTAATTAATTATGAAATTGTGTATGAGAGCTTATTACTAAGATAAAGAACAATGCTTAAATACCTGGCTGACTGCCGGTGCCTTTACCCTAATGTCATATTTTTATTACTTATTATTTACTCAATATTAATGAAGATGTCTGATGTTTTAATTAACTTTTTTCTTTGTGTGAAACTGTAATAATAAAGTAATAAAATAATGTTCGATTAAAGTATGTAGTACGAGTATACTGACTGAGTATATATTAATAAAGTTTAATGAAGTTTCCATTCGCAGATACGTGTGCCATCTATTGAGCGGTTTGTGCAACTGCAGCCTGGCGACTTAGGGTAGGCAGGTTAGACAAAGTTGTTTCTGCTGGCTAGGATGCCAAGATGCACTTACAGTCAAACCATTTGATTCTCTTGACTTCTCTTGACGTTCTCACAGTAAGTGTCATAATGATTTTCCTTGTCAGGCAATGAGATGTCACCATGGCACTTTCTACGATAAGGTTCCAAAGTGGGTCACGTTCCAGTTTGTTCGGTGGTACATTCCAATTCAAACAAAAGCCACCAGGGCCCCGTTTTTAGAAGCAAGCTTATTAAGAGTTTAATTTTGTCTAGTAATTTAAGAGATGAAACACTAAAATATTATTAGAAAGCTTATTAAGAGTTTCATTTTGTCTAGTAATTTAAGAGACGAAACACTAAAATATTATTAGATTAGAGCAATAGCTTCAATAACCGGGGTAGAGGAAAAATCATCAATTCACTTACTACAATTTAGTCGTATACTGATTGTAAGTAAATCATCATCATCAGCCTATTACCTCCCACTGCTGGGCACAGGCCTCCTCTCAGAATGAGAGGGCTTGGGCTATAGTTCCCACGCGGGCCCAGTGCGGATTGGGAACTTCACACACACCATTGAATTGCTTCGCAGGAGTGTGCAGGTTTCCTCATGATGTTTTCCTTCACCGAAATGCTCATGATAAATTACAAATGTAATTTCGCACATAAATTCCGAAAAACTCAGAGGTACGAGCCGGGGTTTGAACCCACGACACTCTGCTTGAGAGGCCATATGTCAAACCACTAGGCTATCACGGCTTCGTAAGTAAATAGTCACATTTTATACATGTAGACCTATTATGTAGACTAAATTAGCGAGCTGTGTTTTGTTAATTGAAAGCATTAGTCGTTCGCATGTATTGTCTTATTTTCAATGATCACAACCCGGTTCAGAAACGATGCCAAACTATAAGCGTAATTCACGAGGGCTATACCTAAGTATAACTAGATGATGTCTAATAAATACTACTGTCAACTTCAGGGCCCTATTTCACCATATATTTACAAAAAAAAATAATACAGTTTTCTATAACTAAGCGCAGTAAAACAAAAGCTCTTCAAGTCAGCAGTTGACGCCAAACTGACAATTGTAAAGTTGGTGAAACAGGGGCCAGACATAGTGAAACTGAATAAACAGGTCACACGTCGACATGTTTTGTGCCGTTTGTGTTGTTGTGTGCCCGACATGTTTTGAACCAAACCATGACGCTTGACCATGACCAAGTCAAGATTGTTGAGCTGATGACTGATGATTGTTTGATATAGGGAGGAATGAAGTGGGTCGCTTTTGCGCTTTAGTTAGGCCTATAACTGGATCTTTACAGGCTCAGCTAATTAAATATGAAGTTAAACAAACAGTTTTTATTGAGCCAATCATCTGCAATGCCGTCTTCTCTCCATGACGTATAAAATATCCGATTGGTTCCTCTTATTAGGCGTTGTTTGCGCTGTCTATGTTTATTGCTGTTTTACGATCCATGGCGATTTTATTGTGAATCGAATAGCCATAGTGACGGATTTGATTAAGTATAGATATCGTTACGTTATTGTTTGTCGCTATATAAATAAGTTTTAGTGGTTGTATGTTGAAAATGAGTCGTTGATAATCCAATTCGGCGGACGTGGCGGGTTTTTGGATTATCTTTTGACACACTTCTTGTGTCTTTTGTGTATAAAATACTTGTATTAGTGAAATTCTAAATACACAATAAAATCTAATGACTCTTTATTGAACATCATAGAAAATGGAGGTAAAAATAACAGGGTTATTGGCTAGGGCAATAGAAGACCTAAGATTGGTGTGCTGGTAACAAGACAAGTAGCTGTAACTAATATAACATAATATAACATAATGCTTAATATAACATTCAATGGCAATGCAAAGAAAAATAGCTGGCCCCTATGTCACCATCTTTACTGTTGTCAGTTTTATATAAAAATTAGAACTACATTTCTTTGACAATATGAAGCGCGCTAAAACAAAAGCTCTTCAGTCAGCACTTGATACCGAATTGTCATTAGAATCTGACAATTGTAAAGTCGGTGAAATAGGGACACTTAATATAGATAGGTACGAACCAATTTGACATTTTAAGCAATTTAATGACGTAGACAGGTAAGTAATTTTAATATTGAATGAATATAAAAATACTCTATATTCAAGGTATCTTAATGCAGGTTTAATGATCATGTTAATATTATAATTAGACCTGTGGGTACCCGTGCATCGTTATTTTAAGATGAGAAATTTAACTGCGAAACACGCACACTTTTTTTAATAAAACGAATATTGTGCTAACTCCTACATATACAACATAATAAATAACCGTACTTAAGTGTTGAGTCGTACACTTTTCCCGCCGAATTACTAAAATAATGTATGCGAATTGACCGTTAAAAAATATCTCATTAATAAAATCGCTATACAGGCGTACTTTGACTGCTTTAATAACACAAAATTACATGTTTAACAGTAAATTTACTGTTCGAGTACTTGCTGGATTAGTGTAGCTTTCCAAGCTTTTCACGTTTCTAAGGAACTTTAGCGCTTCCAGAAAACTCGAGGAAATTGATTCGGACTCGTTCGCCGAGTGTTCCGAGCTGTACTATCATCATCATCATCATGTCAGCCGAAAGACGTCCACTGCTGGACATAAAGGCCCCCAAGGCTCACCACTCAGCCCGGTCTTGTGCTTTCCGCATCCACCGCGATCCCGCGATCTTTACCAGGTCGTCGCTTCATCTTGTCACTATCATCTGCTTAATATAATTTGTGCTACTTTACGTACAGTCCGTTTAATGTAAGAAAGATGGATTTCTGAAAAAATATTATTAATTCATGCCTACTGTTGTTGTTTTATTGACGTCGGGAAAGACGTTGGCGCCAGGAACCATTGAGCCTACCAAGGACGATGGAACCAAGAGGACTGCAAATGTCTATACAATGACACGTTAGTATATAATATTCTTTGACATTGCAATGTTGCGGTCCTTTTAAATAATAAGCATGCTGTATCTAGTTGCACTATAGCGAGGTCTCTGTATCATTTATTTCGTATGACAGATAGACCTTCGCTTAACACAATAGCGCTATACTATTATCTCAAAAACAAAACTAATGTAGATGGCGCTATTGTGTTAAGCAAAGGTCTAAGTGCCATACGAAATTAATGGTACAGAGACCTCTACTGGACCGGGCGACGAGCTGTCGGTATAGGCATCCAACATGATGGAGCGACGACCTAGTAAGGATTGCGGGACCGCGGTGGATGCGGAAAGCACTAGACCGGTCCGAGTGGAGAGCCATGGGGGGAGGCCTATGTCCAGCAGTGGACGTCTTTCGGCTGACATGATGATGATGATGATGAGAGACCTCTATACAGTGAAACTGGCTGCAGCAGGCTTATTATTTTAAAGGAATGCGACATTATAAAGACATTGATATGACATTGAATTTGGCAGTCCTCTGGATTATAACCATCCTTGGAGTTTACCAACAATATTGGCAGTCTGATTCGTACGGAGAGCAAAAGGGAACTGAAACATGTTATTATTAAAACAATATTTAGATAGCGGAGCGACCCCGTCAGTGTTTGTTAATTAAGTTCCATTTTAATTACTATAATTAACTAAGCCGAAGAATGAATCCTGTATCGAGTGGCACTCCTAAAGTTGAAAAAAGCGGTTCTTTTTATTACCTTTTAAGCATTGTTTAAGAGTTAAGAGGCTAGGGAGGGACCCTCTCGAAGCAACCGACGACTTTTACCGTCTCATTATCGACTTTTTCCCCGTTTTGTTTGTAAATTCTTGAAGATTCAGTCGTTTAACTGGTGAGCTGATTTAAAGCCGCTCTAAATTTTAATAATAAGTGCTCATCAGCTATTTACATTTGATCGGGGTTTGCATTAATTTGTGTAGCTCTATTTCGCACTAGCTGTAGATTTCGGTTATCGCTATCCCGCGGGAACTACTTATACAATTTTCCCGAATAAAAAGAAGCCTAGGTATGTTATTCCCCAATATTCAAACTATCTTCTTACCAAATTTCGTCTAGATTGGTGCAGCGGTTTTCCCGTGAAGAGGTAACAAACAGAGAGACAGAAAGACAGAGAGACAGAGTTACTGTCGCATTTATAATATTAGTTAGGAAGTTAGGATTAGGATTTGGAGTTTTTTGCATACAAACAAGTACCTAACTAACTTATGTTTTAGATAGGTAAGCTACATGTCATACTTATTGAATTTAACAGTTACTTAATAAATATATTGCTAGTGAAATAAACTGATCACTCACGTGTTTATGCTGAGTTTCACTTGAAATGTTTCATATTAATCGTTTATCATTTAGATATAGACGTTCTGTGGTTCATTGACCGTGCGAGCGCGAATGAAGCGACTCCGTTACAGCTTAGGAAAAAACATCTGCAAACCCTCCGGGGTTGTGGGTGTCTACGGGCAGTGATGATCACTTACCATCAGGTGACCCACTTGCTCGTTTGCCTTCCTCGTCGTATAAAAAAAAACGAGGAAGGAATACGAGCAAGTGGGTCACCTGATGGTAAGTAATCGCCACTGCCCATAGACACTCGCAACCCCGGTTGAAGTTTGCAGATGCTTTAAATTGCCAACCTATTAGAGGGCTGACATGAAATGCCTGTTGTGCCTTGATCTCCACACTGGCACACAACAGTGTAAGATGGTGGTAGCGATCCGGACGGACCTCGCACAAGGTGCTACCACCCGCGAAAATCCGATTTTCCAGCTGATCTCCTCTACAGGTCGCCTTTCCAAACCGATTTTCGTAAAAACTGGAGTACCTATACTTACTTGCTTATAGCTATTGTAAAAGTAATGAACTTATGAGCATTGAGTGTTTTTCCTGCATGCCGCTAGATCGGAAGGTTTCTAGTTCCCGATCCAATCTGAGCTCCTCGCAAGACCAGAAACTCACGAGCGTAGCCTTGAAGATACCTCTGTTCTTGAGGCTAGACGTTGTATAAGTGAAATAAGTCTTTCACTAGGTAAATCTATTAGAATCGTTATCGTATTTGCCCTTGGGCACTAAAACAATTAGTTTCACTGGGGGTTCGTTTGAAAATAATTAATGACTTTACTGTGAGTACTTTTAACTTTTTCGACACTAAGACAAATGTCAAAGCAGTTTATACGCCGAACCGTTTTCTTGCAAGAAACCAAATGCTATCCTTCTTATGACCCATATATCAGTTGGCGTTGAACCTACGGTGCTGATATGTATATGAGCCGTTACCGTCGAAAAGGTTAAGGTCCGTATTGGTGACTCCAGTGCAGTGTACTAGCCTACTAGGATATCTTGACTGATATGGAAGCTTTTGTTCCTAAGCTTGCCATATATGGCCTACGATATGTTTGAGACAATTGTTGTTGTGGATGGCATGGTGCGATGATCTGGAGGAAATAATTGAATAATGTTTGACATCTTTCGTCAGTAGGTACCGAGTTCGTATAATAATGCCCAATAGAAGTCTCTCTTGTGTTGTGAGAAAGAAAGATAACGATGGAACGAGAATAATGGCTCTTCTCGAGAAACATTGTTAGAGTTTGAAGCTACTGTATTAAAAATAATTTAGCTTACTAATCGTGTAAAAGCTTTTAATGCGTGGCTGATGACTTGTTCCTTGTGATACATACCTATGACAGTAAAGCAATAGTTAAGGTCACTACTGCAATGTTAAAGCTAAGTCACCCCAACGAATCGTGAAAGCGCGTGTCATTAACCCTTTTCCAGACGGCTCAAATCAAATCAATTTGATTTGAATCTTCAGTCTTGGTGCTAGGGTTGAAATAGTAACTACACTTATGTGGTTGCTTATTTTTTTTTAATATTATGTCACAATTTGAATTATTTCCCGGCCAAAATCGATAGTACCTAGTATTTTTTAATATAGCTTCTACCTACTGTTAGTTGGAATAAGTGTATTATTAAAAATGGGCAATAAAAAATAAAAACCCTTTAATTCGCACCCGGGCCGTCACCGCGGACCTCTCCCCCTCCGCTGAAGGTCACGTCGTCTAAATTGCATTTCCAAAGTAGATGCCGCCAAGCAATCCAAGGGTAGGGAACAGTTTTTGATCTATCAAAGCAAGGTGTCGAAAATAAAACGTCCGCATTTGAAATAAAGATTTAATTACAATCGTTACATAATTTTACTCATATAATAGTATATATTCTATAAATAACTATATAGAACATTTAATATTAAGCGAATGTATTTGATTTGGTCACGTTGAAGTTTTTCTATCATAATAGTGTCTGTTCCAAATAAGCCTCCAAACAAAATCGAGTTATTTGTGACCGTATTATGCCAACGAAATCAAATACTTTCATCTTGTCCCCTTTACAATTAGAAGCAATCGATGTATAAACACACTTGGCTATTGAATGCAAACAGTTCTTTCCAAAAACTCGAAAGACAAAAATGTTTGACATTGCAAACATGCTTTTATACATCGAATTACTTTTAACAGTGTATATCACTTGGGAAATCAAAAGCGTTGCAGTGAAGAGTGCTTGGCGTAATAAATACATTAGGTAATACAACTCGTCTTTCGATGTTTGTATATACATATTTACGTGTACAACATTAAACCTTCGCGCTGATTTATTTTAAAAACCTTATTTCAACTAACAAAGAACCGAACTCCCTTTGGCATAAGTATCGATCGATAGAGATCTAATAAGTACAAAGTACGACCAAGTGTGGCTAGATCGAATTGAGCTTGAATTAGTAGCGGTATATGTTGGACATATTCACAGTTCTATTACCATTGCCCAGTACACTAAACAAGCTATTTGCTACTATGTCCAATTAATTTAATAGCAGTTATAATGTAAATAACAGTTGTAACATAACTTGCATATATTTTGCATCGATTTTCTACGGCAAATAGGTTACCAGTGACGTGCATCATTCGCAAGTCAACTCACAGCGACCTTAGTATGTTGTAAACGGATCAAATTCATACCAATTCGAAACAAGATAAAATATAATCATGACAGTTTAATTCATTACCGTAATACATCTAAATACAAAACGCCAATCGACGAGGTCCCGAGTGATTGCAAACAATTATTAAAAACAAATTGTTATCCTGAATATTTACAAGGTATACTAATAATACTTTTAAACAATATTTATAAAGATCATCCCGATGTGCCATTTCAACACCGCATCTGGCGGAACCATATTAATAATTACTTTGTACACTTTTAGAGAAACTAAAAATAGAAAATCTACAAAACATTTTATATACAAGGGCAACAACAATAACCGAACCGATGATTGTTTATCGATTATCCATATAGTTCTTTTTAACAAAAATAAACAATAGTATACGATAAGGAGTACGAAACCAAACTATGCTTCTCTTACTGCCTACGTACTGAGTGTACTCTATCTTACGAACTAGTAAAAGTACTGTCTGGCACCTGAACTAATCAATAACTTATTGCTTTGAAATTACATTTAGACAAAATAAAGTTGGAAGAACTTAGTTAAATATAAGTAAGTACCAGCTCCTGTAGAACCCTCCCCGTCACAGCATGCGTAACCATGGCCGGCCCCGCCGCCCAACATCCAATATAAATAATTTAGACATTACTTCCATAATACTCTTAAATCTATAAAAATACTGAGCAATATTGATTTCGTACAGTGATTCGTTTAAGTACAAAGTAGGACAAAAGTCGACAAACTTCGATCAAAACTTAAGTACCACAATTAACAAAAATTATCATAAGATACAAAATTCTGTGCATTTAGGAATCCAAAGTAGGTACACTATTAAATTTAGATACAAATGAACGAACGTGCCCAACGGATTGGTTACAATGCAACGTGTCGGCGATCATCATTCGTATATTGAGCCTAAGGTGCTATCTAGTCCAGTGTCGCGGCCCTGAGCGCGCCGGCGCGCGGCGAGCAGCGGCGGCCTCGGCGCGGCCCCGCGTCGCGAGCTTTACCTGCAACAACCAACAGGAAACACAAATTAATAAGCACATCCCGTCCAAGACTCCATTCTTAAAAAACGTTCCTTAAAAGAATAGCGGTATTTAAATTAACAAAAAAAAGGTCCCGATAGCCGTTCCGATTCCATCGCGGCGTCGCCGCGCCCGCCGCCGCGTTCACACATATCAACCGAAAAAGAAAAAATCTAAAGCAATCGAGATGAGGTGACGAAACGTTCAGTCTCATTATCTGAGAATTTATTAACGAATCGCCCGGACCGGAAAACCGAAATGTGAAAGAAATAAAAATTCGACCTCGGCTGCGGTCATCTAAGGTTTGTACGGCGTGAATGAAAAAAGAAGTCAAACGGGTTGTCCGAGCGACCTGGGACTGAATGAAACAGAGAGGACGCGAGTGAGGTTTAAGAGATAAGGGGTAAGATTGGAGGTGGAAAAAAAGTAAGGCGGCTTTAATGCGAAGGTAGTGCTGTGAATGAAGAGGATCCATTGAGCGGCGCGCCCACGCACGCGGCGCGGCGCGCGGCAGCCTCCCGCTATAAACAATACTCATTGTACCTATATTACATTAACTTTTTTGTCTTAGACGAAACAATTCCGATGCTGTTTTATTCAAATTAGACGTAGTGAATGGAATTAGAGCTGGGTGTGTCGTGGATTAAAGACGCATGGATGATTTACTTCCTACCAAGTGATGAATAATGCATGCTGATTCTGACATTATATTTGTTTGTTTAAGAGTTGTCCGTTCACGTCTTTCAAGAAAACTAGAACCTTTCTTTTAGTATTTAAGTGTTTTTTGTTGTATTGTTATATATAGATACTTATCTAAGTAGATGTAATAGTCCCACTGAATAACATATTGTAAGAATTATCATTAACATATTTTAATTTTATGGGACTTGATATCTCGACTCGGTAGCTGAACGTGAGTAACAAGCAATAATCTTAAACTAAAAGGTAGGTAGGTTATTTAAGCCGAAAGCAAAAGAACTGTCGATTTCAGTCTGTTCTTTTTGGGGCTGCTTTAAAAGAATGCCGCGATAAGAAGTTATTTTTGCATCACGGAATTCGAGGGCACAAAAAGGCGTGAAAACCAAAATAATACAAAAGGTTATAGAAGTGAATTTGTGAGCGTTTGGCTAAAACAGAATTCCTCGCGAAGCCGTCCTGTGCGGCGGCGTCGCGGACGCGATTTATTGTAATGAGCGCGCATCGCGCATCGCGCATGCCGCCCGCGCTTCTTAGAAAACCTTTGACGACTCTTAGAAAAATGCGACGTCGCCCGCGAGGGGAGCTGGAGAGAATTCGTTTTCACACGGTTCGCCCGCGCGGCGCGCACCGGCTGAATATCTCTATGCTACTCATGACACGAGTATAGAGCTGCGATATTTGATCAATGTTTTACAAGCATTACGTTTAAGGATGTGAGCCACATTTTCTGTGAAACATTTTCTCGGCATTAATCACAGCTTAACGTCGTGTCATAAATTTTAACTCTCGACCGATTGTGATTAGAATCTACAGAAGAACAAATCTAATCAGTCACGTTATGAGTTCAAGCGGCAGCTAATTTGGGCAGGTCAGCGGCGTGCGTAGGAGTAGGTACGTACAGTGCGTCTCGGCGACACTGACAAATGACGCGAGATTGCAATCTCGCCGCCCTCGTGCCACGACGCCCTTCCGCCTCGGCTCGACTCCATTGTTTTCAATTACCGACATGACACCCCGGCGCGACTCTCCGTTGCTAAAACCACAACTCTGTTTATGGCTTTCGCGATATCTCCGCCGCGATCATCCATTTACGAAGGCGTACCTCATCTACATCTCCCGCACGCCGCGCGCTCGTCTATCTGAATCAGTCTGTAACTCACCGCTAGTGTTGCGCGGCTCGCTCTCAGACGGCCGACACGAAACCGTTGGGGTGTTGTAGGGAGCTGGAATAGGAAACATTCACTCTTTTCACGTGGTGTAGTCAAGATCTCAAGGGACTTAATTCACCTACTAGTGTACCGATAAGAGTGTTCATCGTGTGCGTGTAGTTAGCGAGTAGTAAAACGGAATATTCACCTTTTATAGAAAGGTTTGAACGCAGCGTTCGTTTCATTGTGATGGGGCTGGTTGGGCTGGTGGTTGGCGGGGTGGTGCGTGTTGTGGTAGGGGTCGCGCTGCGGGGACTGTTGGTGGCGCGGAAAGCAGTAGCCGGCGCCGCCACCGCTGCCCAGCGGGTTGGCGACGGACGGAACCTTCATGTTGGGCGGCGTCTGCGGCGGCGTGTCGGTCTGCACGTCGGGGAAGGCGGCGGGGTGCACGCACGGGTGCTGCGCGCCGTACTGCGCAGGGAAGCCGCCGTAGCGGCCGTAGGCACCAGGCGCGGGGCTGGCTCCCGCCGTGGCCGGCAGCGCGAACCCGTTGGCGCTGCCGTCCGCCCCGCGCTCTCCGCCCGCGCCGTACGCGTGCTGCGGCCAGGGCTGCGCGGCCGGCGGCGGCGTCTTGCATGCTGCCGTATCCGCCAGAGACCATATCTTTGGCTTGGACGCCGGAATAGGCACGCCGCAGTCCGACCCTCGCTTCGCCTCTTCCTTGATTCCATATCCCAGCAGCTGATGATGCATCCCCTGCAGCAGCTCGTCGCCCTTCCTCTCTTCATCTGTAAAAAAAAAACAACAACGGTCATGTTTCATATATTTCATCCGAACGCACCGCGCATTATTGCAATCAGATTAGTCGCAATAGCCCATACCATTGCTAATGCGACAACAATAAAAGGAGCTTAAAATGTTTATATCCCGTATAAAATCGATGCGATGTGAATCGGAGTGGCGACGTGACCGTTACACCCGGGACGTAAGTTTTAGCTCGTAAGACGCGCCGGCCCCTGCTCCCTTCAGAAAAGTCGTGTGAAAATACGTTTGGCGTGCAGTGACCCATTCGTTAAGTGGTTATCCGATTAGCGAAGTGAAAATACCACTTTGGGGCGCGAGCGAGGGCCGCGGGGCGCGCCGCCCGTCGTTCCGTATTTAAGCGGAGCATTTATTTCACATTTCCCGGCTGCTCGCGGCGTTGCCCAGCTGCCCCCTGCTCAGTGCGCTGGGACGCAATTAATGGTCAACATTTTCCCTTTCTTCGTTTTGATTTTTCACAATCACCCTTGTCTATTTTAAGAAGGAATCCAAGTCGTTCACGGAAATTACTTTATTTTTAGAACTTCAATAAACATCAGTTTTATTTGCCGACGAAGTTTCTTTTCCTCAAACTGTTATTGCATTTTATTTGTATTTTTATTTCTCTGCTTGAAAAGAACGTAGTTATTGTACGATTACACAGAAATGTTTATTCAACAGAGTTTTATAAGGTCCTAAGTATTATCATAATGCCATTTTCCGTTGTAAAGTGGGTTTGGGCCGGCCGGGCTAATGAAATTCAGAGGCCGCGAGGGCGCGGGCGCGACCGCGCGACTCCATTCTCTTTATTCCATTTAATGCTGACTGCTCCTAGCTTTTAAGAGGGGTTATCCGCGTTGCCCTTCAGTAGGGATAAATAGGGACGCCACTGATACTCCGCGCGAAGATATTTATCCGGCAAATTGTTTAAATTTTCATTGTATTAATCTAATAAAGGCCCGCAACGACCGGAGATAAGCGAAAATTGGATGATTTCATCGTGTTTTATTTTAGCAATATGTTCAATGTTATTTTAAGTAGGCGTTAGTTAGCAAATTGTTGAGGGGGCTTTTAAGTGAGTATCGTCCGTTAATTGGTTATTTTTTTTTGGTTTTAAGTAAGTACAAAGACACACTGTTTTTCCGGCAAAATTACTGTTTGGTTGACAGGGGAGCTGTAGAATAGCGTTGTGTTTGTGAAATATTGGAACCACGAAAGCCTCCTAGTCCATTACGTATGCATCTAGTTCGCGGTAGCTACCTATACGCAGGCATTAAACGCAACGATACATTACCAATTAGCCTCATGCGATTCCCGGTTCACGGTTATCCGTCATAAATATTTATCGAACGCAGCGCGCGTTGAACGCTATCCCCAGATATGCAAAATAGATTTATCTAACTGCGCGCGACACGCCGCGGGCGGGCCGCGCGCGCCGCCGTCGCCGCCGCCGCCGCCGCGCGGTGGAAACTCCGCCGTTGTAACGTCGAGTGGCGTTTCCCTTTAGTCACCGCCGAAGGGCGAGTGAGACATAATAAAACGCGTCGCGGCGAGGGGCGGCCCTCTCACCCTCCGCACTGCACTTTGCAACTGAGGTCACTGCAATTTATTACATCTCGCGATGCCCACTTGTTTGTATTACTTCTGTACTCGCTTTCCATTAACGCGCGACGGATTAATATTTTGTTTGCGATGCGTGTGCTTACGACAAAAATTAACATTTATTGGTGGGGTCCGAAGGTTTTATTCATGAGTGGCTTAGCGCGGGATAGTTCTGGATGTTTGTTTGCCGACGACGCTCTAGGGTTCGCGTGTGAAAGCTTTTATATTGGCTTTGTTTGCCGTGACTTAAAATGATATATTACACGTCGCGAACATTGACATTTTGGTAAAAGAATGGGTATGCATGTTGAGTGAGAAACGTTATGGTTTATTTGCTCGGGTGTAGTTGCGGCCTGGGATTTGGCTAAGCGGTATAAAAGTTTCTGTTTCTATTTAATATCCTGTGGGGTTTGGGTGTTTACCCGCCGATTCACGTGCTTATCGTATAGTGCAACTAGATTATTCTTGTTTCAAACTTGTGACGTCTCGTGTCAGACCAAATCAGAACGAGCAAGTATCTAGTATACTGACACTAAATACGAAAGTTTGTGAGTTCGTGTGTATGTATGGTCGTTACTTCTTCACGCTGAAACGAATGGACGGATTGGGCTCAAATCTAGAATGGAGATAGCTTACCTATGCTCTAGATTATTACATAGGCTAATCATTAATCAGGAAAATTGTATACCTGTACTCCGTTTGAAATGTAATGGTCAGATTCGTACACGTTTTTAAGTAAAACAAACAAACTCTTTAAAATTGAGATAACTTGTGTGAGAAAAACGTATAAGTACTTTTTTTCCTACATGTCTTACAATTACCGAAAAACGTGTTTGACAGTTTGACCGTTTTTTCAAATCTTAAAATAAACGGAATGTAGTTTTACATACGTTGATGATTTCGTTGTTTTCTAATACAGACCTGTTGAGAGACCCTACATAACATTCGATTCTAACTTGAAGTCTAAATAAGTAAACGTATTCTATTTTCAAAGTTCTTTAACCCACGTCAATACCTAAGCACTCACTTGTTCTTATTTTACTATTTTACCTTCCACGAGAATTCGAGTTCGAGTTGAAACCCCAAGGAAAATTTATATGTAATTATACGGTCGTTGCATACAGGGGTGTCAGTGTCAATAATCACTTGTTTCTGCACTGATACTAATGCACTTACTTAAAACACATTAGTCGCCTTCAGGGCTGCGAGGGGTGGAAATATGGTCGAGTGATTCACTCAACTAAGGGTCTACTTTGGTACGAATGCAAGTAATAGTTAAATTTCTATATATTTAATACGTTTAATATGCTCTCTGAAGGTTCTTTAAAATTTTTAAGTTTACAGTTGGTTTTAAAACAATTGTTCAGTACCTAATAGTGAAATAAACGACGAGTATAACCCGACATGTTTCGGAGGAATCCGTAGTCCTTCTTTTGGGAGCCTTTCTCTATGAATCTCACGGTAGTTTTATATTCAGTTTTGTTACATATGTGATGACAAAGACCAGCAGTTACAATACAGACAGTATTGGAGCTGTTCGCTTAAATAACATAGCTACATGAATACATAATACCTACTTATTTCATAAGTCACGTTATGATTGAATGTAATGCGACGGATTCGTCAACTACAGTGTACCTACCTGCGAAATGACGCTGAATATTAAAGAGTTCACTTATTTATTTATTAAGCTAGCGGACGTAGACATTTTTAAGGTCTCCTAGACCTTTTAAAGTTAAAACGGAACCTTTGATAACCCGTCGTTTGACGTCCGTTTGCCAATTCAAAGTTAATCAAAAATTATGAAGCACTTTCAATTTACCTGGTATCAAGAAATGTGGCAAGAAAGGTTACATACGCAGTCTGACTCGTACTTAGTCGGTTTTTTATCAATTATTAACCTCAACTTCAAAGTTGATCTTATGACGGTTTGACGCAAGCCACTTCTCAGCTGTTTTGGCATTTCGCAACACTTCGTAGCTCTTCGCCACGTGGCTGATGGCTGAGAGCGTGCCTATAATCCCCTGCTCACAATGGAATATTCCACTCCACACCGAGTTTTCCAATGTAATGTTTCCATTTTTTATGTTATATTACATTACAGCAATTTTTAAAAACGCTTTTATACCTAATGGCCGTGATGATTTTTCGTAAATAATTTTAGGCACATGCACCCAGCCAGTTTCTAGGGTGCAATGTGTATTTGTAAATAAGGAGCAGTTAGTTTAGCCTTATTTATTGTTTATATTGACCGAGCGAGCGCATAACCTTGGACAAAACTACAAAAATGCTTTCGTAAGTATGTCTAGCCGAAGAATCGCAGGCGTCTGTACGGCTATTCTCCTGACTACAGGCCACATTTCTCAAGCTATGCTCGTGTAAATTAGTGAGCAAGTTCGATAATTATATACCTACAGTTTTTTGTTAGGAATGTTCAAAAAAGCCACTAGTACTTAAGTGAATTTACAGAATTTTTGTCAATAAGCATCCACATTAAATACATTACCAATTTGGGCTCGCATTTAAGTTTTGCTTTTGGGGGAATTTCATATTTTCCAAAAAAGGTCTTTAAGTTATTTTTTTAATAAAATTCTCTTGTTTTTCATAATCAACGTGTCACTGTTCTGCCAATCGCCTGTAGATACTATCGATTAGTTAATTATAGCAGGTAAGTTGGGCAAGTGTAGGTACTTAATGTGTTTAGTACCTATACTTACCTACATAGGTCAGGCCGGATGCTCTGGCGGTATGGTGTAGGTTTACATGTTTCGGACGTATGTTAAAATTGTTGCAAAACAAAAGCCGCAGCACGTCGAGTTCAGAATAGCGACTCGAATCGGAACAAAGTAGTAAAAGTCATAACTTTTCTCTGTCAACAACATCCCATTTTGTATCGCGCGTCCCTCTTTATTAGCGGGAGTGCGGATGCAGCGGCATTAAAACCACGAATCGAGCGCTTCTGTCCACAATAGCCCGTTCATTAGGCGCACGGCGCGCGGCCCGTGACACCCTTCCATTAACACTAACGCCGCTATGAAAACACTCTCCCGAAACCATCTTTATTGTTACAATGCCTACTTACTTATGTTGTTGACAGCCGAGACTAACTCGGCTACTGCGGCAGCCCGCCACGCGGCGTGGGACCTATTCGCATCATACCATTAATGACAGGACGCATATAAACATAAAGGGAAAAGAAAATGTAACGTTAACGGAAACACAACGACAAAAACCGTCGAGAAACTCTCCGTATTCAATTGGAACACATTATAAATCCCCGGAACCGTACTTACTTACCTACGTTCCAGCGGGATATCCTCATAAAAGAAACGATCCACGAACTCGACAAATCCTTTGGCAAGAGCACGAAGTAGGGCAGATCGTTGTACAAGCCGAACGCGACCTCCGAGCGTCGCCCCGATGTTCCGAGGAACGGAAGAAACGTTATATGAAATTTGGACCCGGGCGCCGCCCACTTTACTACGAATAGGAAATCCGGGAGCGAGGAGCGGTTACGCACAGTTACACGCCTGAGCCCGCCCCCCCCCCCTCGCCTCCGCCGCGCACCCTCCGGCCCTCAGCGCTAAGCCAATTCACTGGACGATTTATACACCGACAAAATTAAAGCAATTTTAAACGGTTAACAACACCGGTGCAAGTCGAACATGAAATAGCACGCACTACCCACACTAACGCAGAATTAGTGTAGGCAATAATTCATTATAATTCGCAGCGGCAGTTTAACGCAACAATTGTACGGACATGAAGCATTTCGCATCGCAGACTCGAAACAGACACATATATTATCACAAACACGCACAAAATATAAGGTAGGTACTTACGCTATAGTAAATATAAATCAACATCCGGCAGTGAACTCATTGTTTAAGGCCACCCAAATTTCGTTCGGAATGCGATGAGTTTGATAGATTTATTGGTGCGGCCGGGGTGGAGTTGACTCTCGGATGCTGCGGGGCGAATGGTTGCGTACCTTTGTGGGGTTTGAGTTTGTCGTCCTGTTCGTCCTTGTCCTTCTCCTCGTCCGAGAGCATGTTGTCGTCATCGTCGTCCGTCTTGTTCTTGGGCTCCCACGTCATCTTGTTCTCCTTCTTGAGGCGGCGGCGCGCGTTGGCGAACCACGTGGAGACCTGCGTGAGCGTCATCTTGGTGATGATCGCGAGCATTATCTTCTCGCCCTTCGTCGGGTATGGGTTCTTCTTGTGCTCGTTGAGCCACGCCTTGAGCGTCGCGGTCGACTCTCGCGTTGCGTTTTTCCGTCTCGCGGCTAAATCGTAGCCGGCGCCATATCTGTCGACAAACACAAATTTATACACATACCTAACGGGAAAACAATGACTTAATACGCTTCCGGCCATACAATGTACACATATAAAACTACATAAAGTTAGGGAAGATTTATAGATCAACGCTTTCCTGAGAAACGATGCGGTATACCTATATAAGTACGCTGATTTGCTTTACTTTACAAAATCATTTTAAAGTTAATTGGCGGTGAGGAAACAAAAAAAAATGTTTAGTATTTCATACAAATTAATAAAACAGACGATAATAGCCTATCTGTCAGCATAAACAACATGTAACGTCATGTTAATTATGGGCTAGGTAGATAAATTCTAAAGATTATTACGAGGAGTTCTAGAATTAAATAACACCATATCTAAATTCTAGTTACGGTGGATGCGTCGGGTCTTTTACAATGAACAATAAACGGGCTTTAAATTCGTAACAGATGGGCGTTTTATTTGAGGCAATAGATTTCTCGTAACGGCAGCAAAAATAAAGCTATAGCGGCTCGGAGCGCGCGCTACACTTTTTAGGGCCTACGGTGCCATTTGCATCCGCATTCTAAGCGTATTTGTGGCGGCGCGCTTTCCCCCTGTTGCCTGTTATTCGTACCTGACTTCGATTTTCTCCACCGACATGACAAAGGCGCGGTCTGAGGGGTCCAATAAATAGGTTCCGCGCGTGAAAATAGTTAAAAAATGAGCCGGGATCAGAGAGGGGTCCAGGCGAAATTCGACACTGAACGTGCAGTTTAAAGTTGAAAGTTTTGCGGGAAAACTGGCGACTCACCCAAGCTTTAGCGAGCGAAGCATGACGTGATGTGATTTGCAAAAGTGATGGCATTTTGTTCTATCGCAGTATAGTCTGTTTAGACTAGTTGAGCCGGTTTATTGAACGGTAATAAAAGGTAAACGTTACTGTGATTCTTCCCTATTTTCATTAAATTATTCTAGTCGTTTAAGAAGTGAAGCCTCAAGGCATTTTTACATAAATCATGAAATATGTTAGTGTAAAGCGGAACGCGCAGATATTAATGATAATGAAAATATTAATGGGTTCTTATTGAAAATAGTCGTACCTAGGTATTTTACGCGGGATTTTAGACGTTTGCTGTACCTTTGTGTTTAAAATGAATACCTAAACAGAGCACATTATTTTTTCACGGGTCTCCCAATGCTGTTTCAGCGTTTTTATAAAAAAATACCCACTTAGAATATTATGCCAATTCCATTTTCATCGATAACATTAAGGTAAATATTTTTCATAACTCAACCGTGCACGCCGCGAGCGCCACTTAAAGTTTTGTTCGCTGGCATCGGCCGCTTCCGCGGCAGAGGGCGGTCCGATGCAACTCGGTTGCAACTGCAGGGCGGTGCAGCGCAGGCGTGGGCGTGGGCGCCATCGATCGCGACGCCATCTTGCGAGCCGGACACGACCGACACACGCGTCGACAACCGCGCCAATATTAAAAACAGGATAAACTTAAAGTTTAACACTCGTGTTGGAGCCTAGTCACATGTAAATCCCGTGAAACCGAACCGCATTAGTTGGAACACGAATAAGCTCTTGAGAGCGGCAGCGGTCGGCCCGGCTCGCAGCGCTGCAGCGGCGGACGGCGCGCCGCACGCAGCGCTCCAGCCGCTGCCGGGTGCCGGCGCTCCCGAAGCCCTCTAATTAATTTAGACAGTCCACTTACTCCGCGCCCGCCCTGTGTGAACACATACACTCGTCTCCGAATGTTAATACTTCCATGACCGGAAATACTTTGTAGAAACGTTAATTTGAAGATGAAAACATAAAACCGACGGTCCCGCTTTGAGTAATGTTTTATATTCGTCCACCGACTAATGCCTGGATTAATACGGTGTGACGTTTCCTGCTCGATTGCACTCCAAATCACTATGAGAGAAACTTTAAATAAGTGACGGTTTGAAATTCATTATCTACCACTTAAATTAACTTTTTGTGTCATTCACTTTTAGAAGCAAAACTGAATGTGTGGTTGTGGAGCGTTACGGTGATTTTTATTATATTTATACAATCAGTCAACTCGAGTCACATATTTATGTGACAAGACACTCTCCTCTAAACCGTTGGCTTTATTTTCTTTGTTTTTATTGCGCTGAAATTTTCCCCGAGAATATACTTAGCTGTCGCAGTGGGAGATCGTTTACAAAATTTATTCGTCGAACTGTACTAGAGCTATCGTAATAAAGTAAAAATGAGTTTGTATATGGAGGCATCGGTCGCATGACACGCGTCGGGCAGCGGGCAGCGGGCACGGAGCGCGGAACAACAAGTCAAACAGAGGCAACCGGGCGGGCCCGGCGCAGCATACAACCAAAACATCGGTACGTATTCCCGCGTTTTCAATTCGCGGTATCGGGGTTTTACGATCTGCCCACTTGGGGGAATTGTGGCCTCTACGTGCCCACCCCCGTAAAACGTAGCGCTATGTGCGAGTTCGCGTAAATAAGTAATACACCCCACTTCCCCAAGGGGAGGCTCGGGACGAATTAGAATTAGGATTCGTTACACGACACCGAGCCGAGTAGGCGCTTTAGAAACGAGATTGTTGCGTTTATTTTCTTGTTGTATTGCTTTCCGTACGTATCTTTTGTCGAACTTATGCTTTTATAGGGCGCGCGTGTTTGTGGCAACGGTTTTGTCTTGTTTCAGACGTTTCAGTATTTTTCTACTAAACATTGACGATACACTATTTTATTAAACAATACCTACATCACGCGATATGGATACTGTAGCTATCGTTATCATAGCAGCTGCAATCAATTTACTTACACGTTGTATTAAGTATTTTCAATGACGTGTCTTGCAAATACCTATACTGTAAATTTACCTTCTTACGTGTTATCATTTCAATATTTTAAGATAAATCTAGAAACAGCGGTAATTTTGGAAAAGAAAATTTAAACATTAAGTTTAGTAAATCTTAAGTATTTTAAAACTTAAGGCTTTTATGAATTGAAAAAAAAAAACTATAAGTACCTAGATGCGAGGCTGAAAACTAGAATGTATTTTAGATTAAATATTAACTGGGAGAAAAGTGATATAATGTAAGTTCACAATAATAACGTTTGTGTATGTCCGTTAACGTTTTTGCTCCCATAGAATGAGCTTTAGTGTTTTTAATTTTTAACCATTTTTGTTGTTGTTTTTCTGGATCCAGTTTGCCTATTTCAGCCAGAAATATCTAATAACTTATCGAACTCACCAAAAGGGGCAAAAGTTTGATTTATCATTACTTTATCATAGGCAAATTATAACATTTTCCACACTTTATATCAGGATTAAATAACGTATTGAAACCAGCTGAAACTATGATTTTGGGTATCTAATTTTAGATTTGATCATTTTCATTAAAAGTGTTCTAATATTTTAAGCCGAATTTAGACCTGCAAGAAAAATCGTATAAGTTGCAATATCTTGCGGCGTTCGATCACCCACTCCAAACTTGTTCGCTTTACGGCCTCGCCTTGTATTGCAACTTGCATGATTTTTCTTGCAAGTCTAAACACGGCTTTAGTCACGAAAACGTAATCGAGAAACGACACCCTGTCCATTTATAATATCACTTTGGACAGACGCATGTCGACAAATGTCTCGAGAGAAAGAATAAAGAAGAGATCATTGTTTAAAATATCGCGCAAATGCCACGACTCGTTAGTTCCTCGTCGGGTTTATTTGAAAAGCAACAGCCCAAATCGCTCCTACACGAAATAATTCCCATAGAGAGCGTTCTCGCTCGCTCGAGAGTAATTTCCCTGCTTATTTTGATCTCAATGGTGCGGGACGAGTGCTCCCTCGTCTGTTTTCTCTAATTTTTGTACGTTTTCTGTACTCCACTCTTATGTTAAAAATAACTGAGTAATTTTTCATTTCGGCGCGCGGCGGGCGTGGCAGATTACAGGCTGTTCCAAATAATACGTCGAGCCAACGGTACTTAACTGAAGCGAGCCTCCAGTCGCGGCCAAGTTTTGTTGCTTATGTAAGCTTTTCACCGTACTCGTTCCTTTGTGTGCCTTCTATTTATTCGGCCCGGCTAACTTATTGCGGCCCCCGGAACGTTTTACGAGACTTTTGTGAAGTTTTTCTTTTGAAATGAATATGCAACAATTTTGTTGGCAACTGTTTGTAATTACGTGGTTTGCAACTGAATGAATATTGTTTGTTGACGCAGTTGATCGTTTTACGGGAATGGTATGAGACATGTTTTTGTTAGTCGAAGCGATGTTTTCGCGCTTGGTGTTTTTAGTTCGATTTATTATCGTGATCGGGAGGTGGTCTGACGTTTATAGCGGCCGGGCGTCGAGCGGCGGAGCACCCTGTGCGCGCAAACAATTGCGCGGGCGCAGCGCGATACATCACGCCGCCGATGTATTTCCGTAGCGTCCCAACACCGGCTTGCTATCGCTACGTCTTTTTTACGCATAAAAACTAATGTCGCCTCTAATTATTTTTAGATTATAACGCCCCGCCGCTATATATTAAGTCGAGCGGAGCCGGATTGTCAGCATAACTCTGCTTTGATGTATCATGATTTGTTTTTATTTTCAGGCAGTTTTAACGTGATTCATGGAGGGATAAATCTTGAGATCGCCGTGAAACTTCTGCTTGATTGATGCGTGCATATAGTACATTGTTATGACAGTCTTATGACGGTCATTCCCAATTTATATAAATTGGGGGCATTCGTCGGCGGTTGAATATAAATAAAGTAGCGGCGCGGCGGGCCCGCCCCGCGTCTGACGAGTTGATAAGTTTGCCGAAAACGTCAACGCAACGCGCCGACCGATCTCGTTTCAAAGAAAAACTGTGAATTAATCAGACATTATCGCGGAATGGATGTGGCGTCATTCTTCTCTGTCACTCTCATGGGCTCATTTCACGTGGAAAAGAGAGGTTACGGCCGGGAGTGGTTACGTCGGCTTTTGTCCCTCGCGTCGACACGCACGGCCGCGCGGCCGGCAACACGCCGCAGCTGAAGGCTAATTCGAAAAGGATTATGGTAACCACTTTTAAAAGTGTCAAAAAACTTAGGCAAATTGCGTCCAGTGTGTATTTTTTGCGTCATGGAATATCCTAACCCGGTTTATAGTGAAAACAATGGCGAAAAATAGCATTTGTTCATTTGGAGGTCGAGTTTTTGGGGTTCCGTAGCCTAAATGGCAAAAACGGAACCCTTACAGTTTCGATGTGTCCGTCTGTCTGTCCGCGGCATAGCCCAGAGACTATAGGTACTAGAAAGCTGTAATTTTGTATAAGTAGATAAAAGTTTTATTTAGGTCAAAAAAGTGCTGGGATATAATCTTGAAAAGATTTTATTTTTGGGTTACCTCTCCTACACGTAAAGTGGGGATGATTTTTTATTTCTCGCCCATCCCATAGTGTGGGGTAGTATCATTGGTTAGGTCTTTCAAAAATATTGGGAAATATTTACCTTTTATTTAGTAGAGAAACTATTGTATTTGGAAATGTGAAAAAAATCAGAGCAGTAGTGCATATAGTGAATTTAAAAGGAAAAATATCACAGATAAGCAGGCTTTACAGGTTCGGGACCAACTTATTATGTTCGTCTATGTCAGTAACCGATATAAATTGACCCCATATTGCGTACAGTTTGCTTAGGTGTTGGGCTCTGCTAACACTGGTTTCGAATAGGTGTTATGAAAATACCTTTAAATTAGATATCTATGCCAGGGCCTTTTCGTAATGTCTTCGGGACCCTATCCTGGGCGTGTCCGACACGCTCTTGCCCGGTTTTTTAGTAATCACGTCGCGTTCTCGTGTGACTATATTCGTTTATTACCAGCTGACACTTAAACGATTTAATCTATTTTCGTAAATGGAGTCGTCTACTGAGAATCTCTGTAATTACACAGGACTGCCAAGAGCTTAAATATTATGTTAAGTAACGTACAAAAGTGTCTATCCCTTAATATACGGTGTATCAAATAGTTCTACGTGGAATTTTAATCCGTAACCCAATATGTTTTCACGCACAATCATCAAAAGTTTCGCCGCTAATAAATTGTGTAAGGTGTCAAGAGTTTGACGATGCATTGAAACTTTTAACCCGCAAGTTACTAGAGTGTGAAGTTATCTTCATAACATTAGTCATTCGACGTCAAATCCACGGCAAGATCAAAGTGAGAGAAACAATATACTTGACGATTTAGTTTCATTTAACGATGTCTGCTTTTCACAAGAATCGTTAGACCATCAGACACGACATGTCACGATACTGGCAGCCAAAAACGTCCATTAACTTTATTGCCTAATGAAAAATGCAAAAACGTGGCACTCCATCTTGTTTCACCAAGGGTTGGTGTCCCATGTGCGATCCTAAAACTAACATGTGCGATGGATGCGTCACGTCACAACAGACGAATTTTAATGCATCGGCTTTATTACGCACTGTCACTCAGGAAAACGTGGCTCAAAATCCTTCGCCGATACAGACGGAGGGTAACATTTACACAACACAACAATATTTATTAAAGTCAGAGCGAGCAACAAACACGAGCCTTCGCATTGCAATCTATTAGAGAGATAAGTCTTGATAGGGAAGTATTATGTTAATCCTAGCGGCGCGGCGTGGGCTTTATCTAAAGTGGCGTTGGCAATGGACCTTTAGGGTCTCTTGGACCCGAGGGACTTACCCGTAGGCGGCTAGCGTCGGGTCGTAGGGGTAGTATCCGCCGGAGGGTTGGAGACCCGCGGACGTCCACGCAGACATCTCGCCGCCGCCCTCCTTCAGCGCGTAAGGGTTGCTCTGAAACACCGCACGACACAATAAACAACAAGCCCAAGGCACTCCGTTGTATCCCGCTATTCTTGCTAACTGGGGATGGACGGCCACTTCAAGCTTCAGTTTACCTCGGACGCAGTCGACTTCAATGTAGGTAAGTTTTATTTTTGATTATGTACTGTGCTATTAGTTATATCGTCTCTAATAAGCTCTCTTGGCATGTCATTTCGTCACAGTTCGACATGGATCACGTTCAAACAGAATGAAACAGACAATTTTTTCTTCCATCCTAAATTTTAAAGTACCACACGAGTAGAGCTGCCCTACTAAGAAATAAACAAAAACGCGAATACGTTCTAGCGATAATAGACTTAAAGTCTTGTACTAAACAAACATCACTGACATCCCATTAAAATAAGTAAAAACCATTGCAATTGATCCGAGTGGCGCGCGTAATCTTTTTAAACCGTCGTTAGCTAATATCTCGGGCTCTCACATCACTAAGCCCGTGTGTAAGCAGATAAATCTCGGCCTTAATACCTCTCAGTCAATCGGCCTTACAAATACGCCAGCGCCAGCTCCAATTTAATTAAAGTTAACTTCATAAAAGGGCATAAACGCAGGAACAACAATAAAAGTCCCAAGTGTACGGGCTGACATATCACTAGCGTATTTGCATAATGTATGGATGCGAAGGGGAAAACTATTAAGGCCTACGCACCCTCTGAGCCTGATAGTTGTTTAACAGTGTTCGAGTGAGGGCCGGAGGGTTCCCTGAGCTATTCGCATACATTAGAAGCGACTAAATTAAAAGTGTGAACGATTCCGTCACTGACGGCCCCAGTGTTTGACTCCCCCAGTGAGAGTCGCGCGATAATAAATTGAAAAGTGTTACGTTATGATACCCCCATATGGAGCACTGGCCGCGAGATAACTGAGAAATATGATCTTATTTTACCCCTCGTTTGAGAATAATAATGGTCTGTTGTGGAAGGTATTTGCGTGCAGGTGTATTTATGGTTTACTCGACATTCGCAAACGTGTTGTTTTGAAATTGGAAATAATTAAAAATACATTTACTTATATTGCTACAGGATATGGAAGACGATCCTTTTTCAATGTTGATGGAAAACGTTTATAAAAAAAACCGTCAGCCCTCCTTATAGAAAAGTTTGCACAAAGAAAAGTGTGAAATTATTACATAATTAATTAATAGACGTTTAAATAAAGATTACTGGAAAATAAAATGATGTCTCTAAACAGCACATTTTTCCAGAAATCATGAAAAAATAAATTAGTTTCACTATAGGACAATAGACGGCGCTGTTCCTAGCTAGCTGTCCTGACTGTTATTACATAAAACGGACTACGTAATATTGATGGTGGCTCAGAACCCTCGGTGCGCGACTCCAACTCGATCTTCACCGGTTTTTTTAACATAAGTCTTTTTAATAAATGCGCAGGTAGTGAAAGAATCTTTGACAAAATGAATGACAAATATTTTAGGTAAAGCATGCCCTTTTCACTAACTTAATTTTAGCCTCAAGTCAACGCTCGTAACGTTCCCACATGTCAATATTCAATGAATAGTGAAAACTCAAAATAATCACCGTACTGTCGAGTGCAGCGAAAAACGTTTCAACGCCGTAAATTTTTCAACACGTGTTCAATATTTAAGTGCAATCAGTGCAGTTTGTACGTCCGTTGAAAGATTATTGCGAGTAATACAATACTTATATTATAATTGGTCGGAATTTTAAGTGCGAAATAATTTTTTTTCGAAAACGTTGTATTCGGGTTGAACCGGGCACTTTTACTAATTACAGAGAGCACGATGCATGTTCTGACGCCCTGCAGTTGCTTGAGAAGTAATTGTACAGGATGTTCCTTTCAACGGATTAATTTATTACTCTGCGGAGCGAAAAGTCAACGTCGATAGTAAACGAAATGACACAATCTCGATCGATTAGTGCAGTGGTTAAGTGGACGCAATTGATTATAAAGACAGTTGATAGTACAAAGTTAATGTTATTCCTGCTCTGATAAAATCATCTTAAGGCAACAACAAACTGTATTTAAAATCGAGGGGGCATAAAACAAATGACCTTGCTACGCGTGCAAGGTTTTTTTTATTGATAAGAAACTACAATATTAATAATTCTAACGAAACACCTTGGCGTCGTGCATTAATCACGTGATGTTTTTAGCAACTTTTAACCACCCTCCTCCCCCTGGTAACACTTCGTGAGGTTTTACACTAACCAACCCCCTCCTCCCTACCAAAATTAAGTGTATATTTTGGTAAGAATAAAATGTGATAAAACGTCCACATCAACACAACAAGTGACATTAAGGCAACTGCGAGTCAAGACAATGCGCCACTTTTCAGTTTAAAAATCGCGCATTCAACCTACGTGATATCTCACTACGCTGCGTGTGATATTTCGTGATTTTTATTAAACTTCTCCCCCCACTTTCGAGCATCACGTGATTAATGAAGTCGTTGTACATATGAAATAAGTTCATCAAAGTAAAAAAAAACAGAATAAGCACCGACTTTGCATGAGAATCACGAAGTTCCTCCCATCGAGTGTATGCATACACTCGGGTTGTTAAAATCAAGGCAAGCTAGGTTCCTCTATACGTACCATTTTAACAGTTTCAATTAGGAAACGCCCATTAATCATGTGATGTTTTTAGAAACTTTTAACCCCCCCCCCTCACCCCTCCTGCCTCTAGCGATACGTAGTGAGGTTTTAGACTAAAACCCAAAATCACTTTATTTTTTTTGCTACAAAGTATCATACAAAATCACGACGTTTTCTTTAAAAAAAGGTAAATAAAAAAACAAACACCAACAATAATACCTCCCAACCCCTTATAGTGCTCTACCCCTGCAAACTTAAAGCCTGAATAGGTATCCCAGCAAAGGACGCGACCATCTAACATAATTAGCATTTCAAATAAGAACGTTAGAACCATTGTTTCATAATAGCTTAATTGTTGTCCTAGGCCGTTCGTAATACTAGGTTGTTAGCTGGGTATTTGCGACGGCGACAAATTGTCTTACATAATTAAAAATAATTATGCTATTTCAGTTTTTGTTCCAACACGTGCGTATTATCGCAAAAACGAAAAGCGGTATTAAAACTACATTGTTGCATTATTAAAGCCCAATGAAAAGGGGTGTTTCAATTACAAGCTTTGCCATCTACTCGTTCCTGTGAATGATAATTATGTAAAAGTAAATGTTTGTGTGTTTTGTTTCAGTTCAACATAATAATAATAATAATCCCGTCTAATTACCAAGCGCTTTAAAAAACTCCACAATTGTCATGTGGTAACAATTGCAAACAATGTCAGGACAGGATTAATTAACAGATATACTTACTGTTATTTTGTAATGCAACTAAGAACTTAAATTCCTAAATATGCACATTAATAAATAACTTTGTAATGCTTTATAATAAGTCTTCGCTCTTTAATCTTCATTATCCTAAACATCCCACTATTAGTCTACCAAATGTGGCCCAGTTCAACATTATGTCGACAGTATAACATTCTGAGCAGAAAACAGAACGCATGGTTCAAAATTTTAAAGTTCAATTCTTTTTTGATAGGATGTTAAAGCGCACTGTACCCCTCTGTCCCACGAACTGTGACAAATCCACGTCCGCAACTCTTTAGTGTTGCCACAGATAAAAATTACGCCTCCGGCGCTGCCAGTGGCAGTTCCCGTGGAGATTTATGACCAAGTTGGCTTTAAACGTGTCAAAAGTTTTATCTAAGTAAATTCACACGGAGAAATAACTTTGGACAAAAAACGCTGCAAGTTTAAACGTAAAATTAAGCCTGAAAATGAATTAATCATTGCCACCTAGAAGCCACAAACAGCACAAGCAAATAAGAAAAAGAAACTTGGTTTTTTTCAAGATTCACTTACGATACCATTTAGGTGTCGTTCAGGCAATGATATCAAAATTAATTCCAGCTTTTCTTTTCCTAAAAGGCCGATAATTCATTCGTGATTTCTCCGATATTGCGGATGTCGCTGGACACCGTTGCTTGTTTATGAAATAAAAAGTGGGTTCAAAATTTTTCTGGTTTTGGAGGCATGAGTCCTAATCCTCTTCTGACAAAGTGTAGGTGTTGCCAGTGATAAAAATTGCGTCCTTGGGGCTGGCGGTGGCAGAGGTCGCTCTAACCATGAGTGATGATTGCCTCGCCCCTAGCATTAGCCCGCTGAGTGGCACGTGCCGGGCCCATGATTACATTACCTACCTATAATATACGGCTTTATTGAGTTTGCTTAGATAAACAAGGGCTTTGACATTAATCTCGATGGCATTTTGTTTTTAAGTCAAATGTTGTTAAGACTCTTAAGCGCTGACACGAGAGATTTTTAATTGAGTACGGTGGTTTGATACTAGACGTTAATAGCAACTGCTGTTACGGCGATACCGATTGAAATATGAGACATATACATATAATTTTTATTTCTGACTTACAAAATAAAATTGTATTATTATTATCGTTAGAAGAGGCACTTGAGACGTTAGATACTCCCATTTGGAACAAGTAAACTATGTTTAACGAAAAAGTCGGGGACATTTGGGGTCATACTGAAATAATAAACATACAATGATCTGTAATATTCCACATTAGGCGAAACTATGCAACTTAGATTAGTGAGTAACATCTATTGTTTTAAATGCTTTTTTATCACCTATGAAAATTTTGCTACGATGAAAAAATACTAACGAAACGAAAATAATTCATAAATACATACCTACTTTATTATTGGTATGGATTTGTCACTCCAATAGATACGTATGACAGAAAAAACAGCAGCTGCACTCGAAACAGATAAGCAGAACTAGGGGAAGAAAGGTGTCAGAGTTGATATCAAAACGAATGTTGATTGGACGCGAACAAAACACATTAATATAGGTACATACTGTAGAAAATGCCAGCTTATATTCTAACACAGAAAAAATATAGTGCCAACAGTAACGAGTCTCCCGGCTGACGTCATTCATAAATAAACTATTTCCTCGCACTAAGACGGCTCATTTAAATATATGTGCTGTTAATTAACCAGCACAGCCATCACACACTCAATAAACAATCTTTTATTCGTGATTAACGCATTACATAGCTCGTTTATTAACTCTAAAAATCGCATCCTAACCAATTCGTCCCCTTTTCCGTAAGATTGGGTCTAACAACGTATTAATCAATTCTCCACAGAGTTCGCGAGTCAGCGCGCCAGATAGACTCATTACGGCAACCCCAAATAAATATAAACAGAAGCGAAAGGGGCTGGCCCCACTATTAACGTTATTCACACGCGCGAGAAGATCCATAAATAAAAGCCAACTAGGATGCGACCCTAGAAGCAAAAAAATCGATCGGCCGCGATACCCGCAGCGAGGGTTCAGTAGGAAACGCGCTCGGCGCCTCAAATCCAAAGTGTTTTGACCGAAACTCGCACCTTTATTCAGGTGTCAGATACCTTAATAAGAATAATAATTTGCAATTCAACTAAGTATATCGCAGTTTCAAATCAAATGAGCACTAGACTAGCGGCGCGTGCCAAATAAACCCTTTAACCGTTGGGTTCCAGTTAATGGCCGCGGGTAAGTTAATCCAGGCCACTTCGAGGACGCCCGCGCTCATTTGAATCGAACCCTAAAAACGCGGAGTGATCGGTGCGGTTATAAATAAGGCTCGTTTATTTCATTGCATTAAACTGGTGATAAGTTATTTGACGGTTCATAAATTTTTGCCCCGTCGGTGGCTGGAGCCGCTTATTGACCCCAAGCCCCAGGCGCCGAGCCGCCCCGACTCTCTGCCAAATCGACTACACTTCATCATTTCACAACTCAGCTTCCTGGCTACTGTACGCAGTTAGAGGCTCGATATTACTTGGGTGTCGTGTAGTGTTTAGCCATTTTCTGCTTCGTAAACTGTATCTGGTGGTCCGCCGAGCCGGCCAAACTTTGGTGATTGGATCATGGATATGACTACGGGAAGGCGTTGCGTGTTACGGCGCTCGCAAACGGCTTTAGATTAAACACAACATTTACAAAGCGTTAGTAAACCTATCTACATACTTTAAAAAAAATCTTCCATAGCTATAATTCTTTAATCACTCGTTTTAAATTAAACATTCTCAGTAATAAAAGTGTTAAACTCAATTTACATAGAGCACAATATTATTCTAACAATAAAAATAACGATGACGCCATGGTGCCCGGTGCTAGCAAAATCTGAAAGTGAATTGTAGCAAGTGGAAAAAAAAGATGACGGTAAGTGGATAAAAGAGCGAGTACAAACGAAAAAGTCATTTCATGCCGCACGGTGGAGACTCGATTGTCGACGAGTGCGCGACTATCGATCTTGCTGACGGTGTATTAAGATCCGTATTTGCAGGGCAGGGGACGACGTGGCTAAGTTCAATAAAGCTTTCCCCCAAATAAGCCATAAAACGAGCGGCTCCGGGCTGTATACTGTAGGTATGTTGCCGTTCCAATTATTTGTTTGTGGAGGCACAATAATTTTATTTTACGTTTTATTTAACATTTATTTCGTTACGGCAATTTCACGGGTATCAAAGAATTGCTAGATTGTGATTTAAACGGAATTGGTTATTTTCCACTCGGCGGAACGTTGTAACGCGGGTATCGAGTTGATATTATTTTATTAGGCATGATATTGTGTTCTTAATCACTCCCGCACTAACAACACGCATTATTGAAATACGAACGATTGCTCATAATTGCAATTCGAGCCAGAGTCGGTTTCGATAACAAATTATAACTCATGAGTTTTTCACATTTACGTGTGTAAGTAGTTCTCGGTTTTTCTACATCTGAAAATAGAGTCTGCGTAATGAATTTACGGCGCACGTACCTTCATAATTAAACAGACCCAATTCTAAATATGTCATATTTACGATTTCAAATGTCAGGATTAATTTTGAAATATTAGGTATGTTATAATCACGCAACACACAACATATAACTAGATTTGAATGTGCCCCGTGACGGGGACGCTCGCGTCGCGCTGCGTCGTCCATAAATAAATAACCAATAAACCGGGATTAAACAAGTCAATTGGAGCTCAGGAGTAGACAATGTGCGGTCACGTTTAACTGCCGCGCGGCGGTAATCGATCGCGGCCGCCGTAATTCAATGATCGTAAACGCTCGCAATGATATCAATTAGACGGGGCCCGAGACCGATAAAGCTCCACTTTAATTAGGAGAACAAACAACAGACGGTCTTTAATGAGCCGTGTGGAGGGCGAGAGAGGTAATTAGGTCGGGGGAGAGGGCGCAGCCGAAGGCGATCAATTATTGAGCCTCCGTGATTGATTCGGCGAGGCGCGGTTGCGGTCGCGCCGCTCGCACGCCGCTCGCCAACTACCCCGCAACGCTCCACGCTTCCGCAGCCACACTCACTAACACAACCAACTCTTAATTAACCCATCAAAAACTTTATACAAGCGATTCCTGAATAACTCCTAACAATTTGAATTAATAACTTAAATTAAATACAATACGACAGCTCGTAAGAGTTTCCGGGCCCCGGTGGTCGTATAACGCATTTATCTGATGCCTTGCTAATAGCTGCCATTGGAGGGTAAAATGCAGCTGTGAAGTGACTCCACGTATAAATTACTTATAAAATAGGGACATTAAAAACCATTTAGAGCAATAACTATTCTACAATGAACATTGTAATAAATAAAGTGAATAATTTATATGTATTATTTTGATACTGGAATGAATGTTGGAGAGGTGTCAGTGTTAATGGTGAGAGGGAGGCGGAGAGAGGGGGAGGGGGGGGGGACAAAGCGCCCCCGGGGCGGCTTTGTTGCCGCGGCTTCCCTGCCTATGACATCTGTCCGAATCGCTACAATAACCCGCAAAAAACTCACTCCAAACTTGCCAATGCCAACTGTACAGCGGCTCTGCGATTATTTTCCGCTGAATATGGGTGCAGCTAGACTCAGAAGTCTTCATTCATGTCATTGTTACTGCTGACATATCATTTATTCCGTAGAGTTCCCCGGTGGTCGTTGTTCGATTAAGAAATGGTGTCATAATATTATACGCGGCGTTAAATTTTGCCATTTCATGGTAAACTTGCCCTTTTTGTGTTTGTGTCGCAAAAACTTATGGGTTTAGGAATAAGCCTGTCTACAGAAGTAGTGTGGATGCTGCTTTTGCATTAGGTACCCTATTATACGCGGATTGACATGTTTCATTATTTGTGGACCCCTGGCGTTTATAATAATAGCCATGGACACAATCAGGAAAGATAACTTAATTAAAAAAAATCAAAAATGTGACATATTCTTTAAATCTACAGAAACTGCAACACCTTTTGAAATATTGTAATCCAATTAGTTATATCCACTTTCCCTTTTAAATATCTACCTATTTAAAAAAACTATAATTTACTGCAGTTAATTAAAACATTGTCTTCATTATTATCATCACCAAAGTACAGTGTTTCTTGTTTATCGTTCTGACCCAATGGTGTAACAGTCAATATCCTGTGTGCGGTTTTGTTACTAATTTATCACCATTTGACCGCATGTTGGTTTTTATTTCGACATTTGCATTATAACGGGCTAGTCGTAAAATTTCAATTAACATTTCACTATTCATTAAATAAGGATTGGCGTATCGCAAAGTGCTTAGAGTTTACGATTCCAACGAAACTAAATTACAACATTTACGAGTAAACGTGAATTAAAACCTAAAATTGCACAGTTCAGTTGGCGATCTAGTAAAGTTATTATTGAAAAATTACTTCATAGGTCGTATTTAAACGGTGGAAAACGGCTTTTTGCATTTTTATTTAATTGAAAATAAATGGCTACGTAATTAAGTAGATTTTTTTTTTTTTAATTGGGATTAACTCACATTTTGAATAAACAGCACTCAACCAAAAACAAGCCTACTATTCTCTCGTCCACACACGGTACCCTAAACATGAATTAAAATAAAAAACAATATATCTAGTTAAAACTATCTCATGTTTCATCGGCACCTTATTTTTTCAACTAATGCTTAGCGCGGCGGGTGAGGCGGACAAAAATTACACTTAGCATCACGTTTTTTTCACTTCCGGCCAAGATAACGAACTGAATAAGCACCTTTATGATGTTAAATGGTCACACATTGCCTCGCGGCCCGCGACGGACGCGACCACGGGCACTGTTGATTCTGAACTTTGTTTATTACTCTGTATTCATAAATTAAGTAACTACCAAAGTTCATGAACTGCATATTTAATAAAAAATGGCCCTTTTTGACATTGCATAAAATGTCTTCATTTTACTTAATACACAAAAGTAATCATCGCAAAACGTCCTTTTTTCTTTTCATAATCCGAAATAATTGAAAGTAAGGTTTTACTACCTCTAACCTCAAATTTAATGTTGCAAATCATTGAGTAAATTTTGGGTTATAAATTTCGGGCTCGGCTGGACACGCCTAATTGAATCTTATTTGTTTAATTAACCATTCAAATCCAGTCGAGTGTGGAACAACAGGCCATAAGAGAAAGGCAATTTTACTGCATGCGCACAAAATGGAAGTAAAGGGAGTTAACATATTGTTCAATATGTTAGGGATGTAAATTAAAGATACTCGCGAACCGCGAAAGTATCCATTTGGAATCCGAAAAAGCAATTTGCTGGTCGGTTATTCGGTCGGCTTCTCCTTGCAATTATCCCGCATTAGACGACTTCCTGCGGCCGCGTCCAGGCAACTTTCCTCTCAAGATTGATCGCGAATGCCTTCACACGGAACCGGTCTCAATATCCTCCGGTTCCGGCCCAGACAAAGGGTCATAACTAACACATTTCCTTTAACCGCCGAGACCGCTGACTAACGCCGGCCAGACGTATGACCCCGCAAATGATCGAGTGAATTATCGCATCAACGCGGTCAAGATACGGCCCATGATAGTGTTGGAAGTGTATTCAAACAATAGTAAATACATTTAGCTGGGGTATTGTTTGATTTATAGTGGAAGCGTGTAGGTAATTTATAAGAGTGGTGTCGGACGGAGGGACGAGCGGGCAGGCCGCGGCGGGTCGCCGGGAAATCGGGGAAAAGCCGAAGATTTATGAGCAGCGAGCCAGCGAGCAGCGGCTGACCGCGGCCCGCGCTGTTTGCCCAGTCATTAAAGTCGGCAAGTAAACGCTTAGTGCGAAGATGAGTATATTTGCGGAGCAATTAACGCTTTCGAGGTGAGACGAGGGTTGCGGAGCCGCAATTGTTTATAAGTCATTATTGTCGCTCCGACAGAATTGCGACGGATCGATTCGCAAACACGCACGAGGCTATACTTATAGCCGCCGAGTTGTTCATCCAGCACCGGCACTTAGACGGTATCGGTATAATGCTTATGCG
This sequence comes from Clepsis dumicolana, assembly GCA_963691665.1. Lineage (NCBI taxonomy): Eukaryota > Metazoa > Arthropoda > Insecta > Lepidoptera > Tortricidae > Clepsis > Clepsis dumicolana. The sequence goes on along the minus strand of OY829505.1, from coordinate 7,095,699 downwards.
GACGGTAGATAAGGGCGGGCACACAGAAGTGCGCCTACGTCACTATCGCAGTATCAACAAGCGGGGTGTCAATCACTGCGAGGCGGCGCCTTACAACATTTTATCAGATGTCATACAATCTAAGTATAACGAATTTGTGTCAAATCGCCGATGTGCCTGCTGATAAGCCCACCCACGTTTCGTCGGCTCATCGACTCCATTGCTTAATAATACCTATATACCGACTACAACGCATATATAGATACGTCGTGATTACAAAAATGACATATGTTAGTCGGTGATTTATGAATTTATCAACGTCGTTTGTGTATCTTACATAGTCGGTGACACAGAGCGGCGCTGCCCTGATATGGTAAAACACAATCATTGAGATAAAACGTTGTTTTTGACATTAATTAATGACCGAAATTAAATAATTTACTATGAACATATTCGAATCTTGTAAATCAACCTATTTATCTACAATCTACTTTACAAGTGACACTCATAAGCTACATCAATATTAGTAGGTAGGTACCTATTCGGACTCAAAACCGCAACAGTGATAAAGTTCCCCGTGTACGGCGTGTACCAAGCGGCATTTAGCTCTTTATTAGTACTTAGCAATAGATCCATTATGATATTAGTATCATAAACACCCGTTTATCTATGACACTGTGCAGTCTAAAGATACCTTATCCATTTATAGAATACCGATAAGTACTTACTAACATATTTGAGTGAGTACAGTACGCAACATGGCCGACACACACACATGCATGCCTGCACTCTCACGGCATCTTGAACTTTAACTAGGTACCTATAGTTCGCGTAGGCATTAATCGATCGTTTATGTGTTCTCCGCTTTCCCATTCAAAGCTAATTAGAAAAGAAATAAAATATAACAAGAGCATTACTCAGAAAGAGAGGTTGCAGTGACTAATTGATTGGCGACATATTAATAGTGGATCTACACGTGGTTCGCAGCTATATTTACATCAGTGTTGCGCACTGCACTTCGGGCGTTTTAGTAAATGACTAAATTGAGAAATTTTACGGCCTGCAAGTGTGCACTGTTATTTCAGTTGAATGAAATTATGTGCACGATTTGGAATTGAGTATTCAGGATATTGATTTCTTGCAGTTATAATTCTTATTGCTTAGCTACCTAATTGACTATTCCTATAATCCTGCAGTCGGGACCGTCGAGTATTGTCATTAAACTTTACATTTTAGGTCACCTTTTCCCCGAAGGTATTTAGGTAATTTAATGAAATTTTTACAATCGGAGTTTAAAAATGTCCAGGACCCATTTTGGATTTGTAAAACTCTAAGTGTTCGCAGTTATACATTTCATAGTAAAAAATCATAAGAGCAGAACAGTTACTGTAAACAAGTTCTCTGTTAAAAAAACTTTTTTAATACAAGTTTTTTGCCGACTGTGTTTTTGTTGACATTACTTGTACTGTCATCCAAGTTACATATCCATACCAAATTTCAAGTCAATGCGACCAGTGGAAGGAAGTGGGTCCAATTTAACTAGCAAGATTTTACCACCACATTACATACCTACATAAGTACATACATCGCAATTAGACATAATGAGAACGGGATATTGACCACGATTACCTTATAGGTTTGATGAGCTCCCCATATTTCGTCGCGGTTACATGCATCATGATCACGGGCAAACTGACGGAACGCGGGTATTTGAAACTGTCATACCCCGCAAGTTAATAACTTGTAAAAAATCCTAAACTGGCTCTTTCACCGCAACGCTCCATTCATGCCTAGTCAAAGAATATTTCAGATGTGCGTTTTTTGCACAGTACAAATAGGCAGTTGAGCAATTAGCTAGCGCCAGGTAATTAAGAGCATGACCAGCCAAGCCATTGTTAAGGACGCAAATATGGATATACCTACTTACAAAGAAGCGAATGAACTTGTCAACAGTTTTTATACCCATACATATGCACATAAAAAATAATGTATCATAAAAGTTATTAATTACCTTTATTCCGAGCGAAAGAATAATTCGAATCAAAATTCAAGAAAGTATTTTTGTTCATTCCAATTAGAGAGCCCTGTATAGTGTCTCCCAAACACATTTAAATAAAGCCAAATGCACATTAAGCATTAAACTATCACCCGAATAGCGCTAACGGCAGATTTTATTACGAATTAAAACGGCAGTGGAAAACTGACAATAGTTGCATGGCTGTTACACGTATCGTACGTTTGGTAATTAGGTCGGGAGTTAATGTTCAGTGATTAATGAACAAAGCGGGCAACAAGCCGACCACCCACGGGGAGTAGACGGCTTAATAAGACCCTCATTAACACCTTAATGGCTATTCTCAATTCGCCTGATTCCTCTTCAGATTTGTTTATTTTTCCTTCTCGGTCGTGCGCGCGTCTCCCGCGCATCTCGCGTCTCGCTTCATCGCCCTCCTTTATTGAATTTCTGCTCTCCTTTTTCTAAACTTATTCTCTTTGACTTAAGATTAGTGACTTATTTAAATTGGCATTTTGTTACGTTTTTACAGTCGGCCTGGACCATTGCTCGTTTTTATACCCTCCTCTTATCTAACTTTTAATTTAATCGCGATGTCTAATGAAACGACTGTGAAACTTTTTTTCCAGATCGTCCCTTTAGATGACAGTCCGGCTATTATTTTAGATAAGACTCGCTTATACAACAAAAACACGCGACAGGGACGAATTAGGTATTTAAATGTGTTAAAAACAAAGAATCGTTCCGCAGAGCTCTTAAGGTTAGGACTAGGAGTTTTACATATCTAATAGCGTCGGACGTCTTTAGTTTCGCTGAATGGTTGAAGTTAATGGATCACGCGAGAGCAAATATCTTCACGCAATGCGCGGGATGATTTCTATCGAATCTTCTAACGTTTTGTTTGTGCATTAATAGCTGTAACATCCGCGATGCGTTAAGTTTTCAACGTGCTGTGTCGTCATGTGGTACCCCACCAGTAAAAGGAAAAACAGAAGCGTAAATAAACATCAAGGGTAGATGCGCTTTTCACGAGGAGCAGTCGTTAATTTGGAATGTCGCCGTCATATGTCTATCAGGCGGCTATAGCGCTATATGGGGGATGGGGTTCATCGAAGATTTCCGTTCGCAATAAAGCGCGCGGCCGCGCACCGCGCATGCCGGCGCCGGTGCCGCCGGGACGTATTATACGAACGTGCAATTTGCCAGCTCTTTATTAAAACGAGATTACGCTTCTGTTTATCACATAAACACGAGTATTTAATACACATGTATTTACATATTTGATATTTACCTTTAAATATATTTATGCGATGTCAGAGGACTACGAACAAACACTATCGTAATATAAAAAGGATATGATTGTGATATGAATTTTACTAGAGGTTCAAGTTGCTTTTGAGTTTAAGTACCGCCGTAACTTTCGTGAATATCAAGCATCTGTCTACTAGAAACACACTTAAACAAATATCGTCCACCCCAAAGGCAAATAACACGAAATCAATGTGGGACTGCGCAGGGTTATTGGTCGTTACATAAAGTTTGATTGGTTTTAGCGTAGAACAAACACAAGTGTGTAGGTAGGCTCGCCAGCCATCAGATATGTTGAGAGAAGTACTCCTCCTCCACGACAATAAGTCGTGTTTATGTAAGTACCTAAGTAGATATTTTTCATTCCTATTTCGGTATTTTATTGCGACAAGGGAACATTTCCAACAAAAATCTTTCTATGTACTTACCTATAGCTGAACCTAATAATCAACTCAACTCGCGACGATTAATGCAATCAGCATTTTGTAAACAAAAAGGTTCGGTATATTCAGTGATTGCAGTTTTTCGTGAATAAATTGTTCTAAGCAGCACTGAAGGCTCGGTTTGAACGCCAAAGCTAAACAAACCGTTTTTATTGATTATCAACAGCACACAATAGATAAAAGATGGCGCTGCGTGTATTGTTAGTGGGTCGCGCAGACGGCGCCACCGGAGTCGCGCAGCTACAAAAATGGCAGTTGCATATTTTTTCCGCGCGACTGCATTCCCGCCCAGTTGGAACTAAATCCTATTTTTAAAGCTTTAAGGAACAAATTTCCACAACGATAAATTTAAACATACGTGGCCACAATATAAGCATCGTCATGTTTGTGGTGGAGCGTCGTCATTGTTCGCTAAATTGTCGCTTGCACGGAACAGACCAAGCTTGTCGTGTGTTGGTATGAGCACAGAGCACACAATGACAGTACATACATTTAAACACCTGTTATTAAACATGCATGTGCGGGGTCACAGAACGTAGGTACGGGCCTCGTTAAATACAATGACAGATAGAGATCAGAACCGCGATTTGGGATGCATCCACAATTACTAACGCGTGTTACCAGATGATATTATAATTACCATAAGAGTTGAACGAACTGTTTATTTCACACTTAAATATGAGTTGATCTGGAATAATTTGGGGTTTTAGTACTTTATCTACAATGCAATCTGCAAATTTTGCCCAAAGTTAAAGCTACAACCTCAAAATATGTAAACCGCGACGTGAAACACTAAAACAAAGAAGTGAACTAAAATCGTAAATGGAGCCAAGCGTCATGCTCGGTGAAGACTTCCGTTACGAGCCGCAGCGAGATTACACGCCGAGGAACTTCCTTTAAGCGCTTGACAAAAACGGATCATCTTTTGTTCAATAGGATTTGATGCGCTTAACGGATTTCACATGTGCCTCAACCGAATGCCAATCGAATAAAACGGATTGCTTTAAAGCGATCCCAGCAAAATCTGTAACCAGTCCCTAAGTGATTAAAAAATACTTCAAGTTCCGATTTCCAAGTGCACAATCGATTCCTCGGGCGACTATAGACCCTTATAGGGATTAAGCCTGCCGCGTACAACGACCGCCCATTTGTCCCCCTTGCACCAAACAAGGTGTTAAAGTGAACAGTAGCGAAAGCCATTCTTTGCACAACCACAAATTGGATTCAGTTCGTAACATTTTTTTCATAATAAGATGTACCTACTAAGGCTATAATTTATTATCGTTGAAAATTTTGAGAAGCTCGCGAGGGGAAACGTACGCGTCATTTGACATTTGGGATGGTCGAGGTTGAGATGTCATTTTAAACTTAACTGAGATAAACGTAATTGGTATAATAATGGCGGTTGTTTTTAAAGTTTCATATATTAATGTTTCGTGACAGGGCGGCGGCGCGGACCCGCGAGGTGTCTGTGGTTTTCTGGCCCAGTGCGCCCAGACCGGTTCGCCGTTGGCCCTGTGCTGCTCGCACGCTACGCCAGAAAAGCCAAACACGTTGCGCCGCGGCGGAGAGCGATAAACCTTGCCTCACGCGGACAAACTGCAAACGACCTATTCGTACCAATTTGCAGCCTGACGCTGGTATAATCGAGAACTGAGATTTTCACTACAGGGCGATCAGATCTAAGTGCGTCGAGGTAAACTGAATATTAATTTAAAACTGATTTATCAAAAACCCCGCCAAGATTATGATCAGATACCGACTGGTACGAATAAAACAAAGTCTTAGCAAGGTAGCAGTTAAACAAAAGGTACTCACCAGCGGCGAGTAGAACGCTGAGCTGTCGACGCCGATGCTGGGATAAGGGTTCTGGTCAGTGGAGGGGTAAGGCGCGCCGTAGACGCCGACGGCGGCGCTCGAGAGCCTCGGGTACGAGGAGAGAGCGAGCCGCGCGCCGTCGTACTGGCAGGAGCAGACGGTCTGGCCGGTCACGGGGTCGGTGATGATGGGGCGCGGGGTGTCGCAGCAGGAGGCGGCAGGCGTGCTGGCGTGGCTGCCGGCGCCGGGGGACAGCGCGCCGCCAGCCACGGCCGATCCGCCCGGCGACAGTGGCGGCGCCGAGTTAGAGCCCCCGTCCGGCGACGTCGCCGCGCCGCCGGTGCCCGCCCCGCTGCTGCCCACGAGCAACTGCAAACCAACACGTATTCATGTTACTTCATTATATCACAACAGCACACTTACATCTGTAACATTTGCATGTAGATAGATTAGTCACTGTGATTACCACAAAATTGAAAATTGCACAAACAACACGAGATCGCCATGAAGTCATGTATAACAGAAATGTGAGCGTGAAGTTAGAAGTCGGAAAGAGATTTGGACTAATCCATTTTCCTATTGATTGCTTATAGACAAAGCGAATTGTGGCATTTCGGTCTTACTGATATTGCAAAACATTTATATTTATGCACTGCTTCTATTCGACATTGCTAATAATAGATCTATCACGTATTCCAACATCTAGTAGTTAATCTGTGTATTTGTCAACACTTCATTCAACGCTGTTACCACACCGTCTGACGTCCATCATTTACGTTCTACTTAATAAGTAAGTACTGAAATTAGAAGCGCATCACATTTAATGGATGACATCGCTTCGTTCAATTTCTCGACCAATTTGAGGCAAAGTACATTTGGTTTTGGTTTATTTTTATACATAAAGCATTTAATGAAATAATTGTATGACGTGATCCCTACCACCTCCCATTGCTAAACAAATGCATTATTCCTACCTATATTATATTATAATTCTATAAATATTGCAACCTGTTTGTCTGTCCTAAACGGAGTGATAAGTTGATAACGCACGAGTTATTTTCAGACTGGAACTTAAAATACACCCCATAGTGTTCGTTGATTGTGTGACGGCGTAATATATTGATGTTAGGAGGATAATTTTTGCTTTAGTGGACAATAATTTCGTTTGGAGCAGTTATCCTACGCCCACATCGGCGATTGTCACTTCATAGTCGCCGCTGCACGTTGAGTGAAATAATGTTATTAGTGGGTAAATAACGACATTACCACACCAGGCTGAAGCATTTTGATTACTTCCAGGAAGAAGCTCGGTCACCTCTTGATGCTCAATTATTTCAGCGATATTTATAGCCTTGTCAAATTAATGTGAAGTGGAGAAGTTCATTGAGAAGAAAGGTGTATTCTTGTATTTGTGTGTCTTCTTGTGAAAGTAATTAAATGTCTTCTTTCTTTCTTTCTTTTAAGTTGTTGGGGTTATTCATAAACAAAGGAACAAAGACTGACAGGTTATCTTGAGAGAAACAATTAATGCAAAGATTGTATTATTCTTATAAAGTTAGACCAATAAATCTCGTCAAGTATTTAAATCTTTGTATGCTAAAGTAAAAATATACTAAGCATGTTCAAGAGACTTAGTCATTTCGAAATTCTTGGTTCACAAACCAGCTAAATATTGAAATACAGTAAACCGCAATAGGTACTAATTCGTTTTAGCTAAGGTTCCAGCACACACTAGAGCCAGGTACATACTTAATACGACAAATATATTATTATTTCAATAAATAAAGCAGTTTGGTCGGCAAAAGATTAAAGGCATGGGAAGTGGTCCGGAGGACGTCAACAGGTTTTGGTCAACAGGGCAAGATTGACTTAGAAATAATAGCATAAGTTACTGTACACACACCGGACCCCACTTCAACCACTAACGTTTGAGAGCCTCGACTTGTTTTCTTTAAACAGAGCGAAAAGACTTTAAAGGGCGAAGTACTTTTTGTTCTGTACGCTCAAGCCTATTATCTTTGTTTATTTTGAGGACGATACTTCAGAATGTGAGTCGCTTTTCCTGCGTGGATAAGTACCTACAACATTTGCACACATTTTCCGTATTTCAGTTGACTTAAGCATTCAGACATTTACACGTAGGTAATACACAGTATTAAAAAAATAACATAAGGATTATCTTTGTGCTTGAATGAAATGATAAAAATAGATAAGAGCCGCCTCGCCTATACACTTAATATACTGTATAAGTTGTTATAAATAATGCTCTTTTACATTTTGACAGTAAATAATACATAGGTACTATTAAGTCTTATGTATAAAACTTATGTATAAAAAATAGAAAAGCCGCAACTGGCTCATCAACGCCCAAAATAATACAAACTATTGGACCTGTATCTGTATTGGACATCAAAATCTGTAATTTTTCATATACTTAGGTTCCCTTTATGAGACTGATAGACAAAGGATAAGTAGGAATGTTGCGAAATTCCCACGGGATAGGGAGTTCTGTAACGGGAGGGAAGCCGCGGGCGCAAGCCAGTATTTCATATGACCATTTAGAAAAATCCCATGTTCCATGTTAAGGAATGGTTTCACGACCAAAGTCGTTACGAATATTAGGTATCCACTCCGATTTCGTCACTGACTTGCTGATGATCATAAAAAAATCTAGGGTACTTCCTGAAGTCCTAAAAAGCTGAAATTTGGTATGTGATTAGTATTAGTACACAAACAACAAAAAAATCTAAATCTTAGAACTTTAACCCTCCCCCCCCAACCCCTTATACTAAGGGATGGAAGTTACTTTTTTTTTTATACAACGAGGAAGGCAAGCGAGCAAGTAAGAGACATCCGCGAATTTTGATGCTAGAGGTCTGAAAATTGATCATAGGGACTCTTTGTTATAAATAATAAAACGAGTATTTCCGGATTTTTAGTAAATTACCCCCCACCATTTAAATTAGGGAATGAAAGTTTGTGTTGGTTTTCACATACAAACTCAATTTCATGCTAGAGATTTAAAAATTATGCAATTAAGTACACAGACTACTTATTAAATTAATATCTAATATGCTACCAGTTAAAAAATAATTTACTGAATTAATACAAATTAAAATATAATTAAGACATACATAAAAAAAATTACAAAATAAAAAATTAAATATTAAGCAACTTAGAAAAATAAGTGAAATCCCACCAAAAACATAATGTTGCCAACAAGAGTAGAGAATGTTGCTCAAATAGTTATCAGATCTGATGTAGAGCCAAGCTTCTATTTAACTCTCCACTCCCTAACTCTACAAGCCCTAACTTCACAAACTCTACACCTTAGTCAAAATTATGTGGCTTGGCCGTTTCGCTACCTGACGGATGGGCGTAAAGTGAGAAATGTATTCACTGTTCGTTACTTTTCTGTTATTCAATAGTTCTTGTAGTAACGAAACAAACCACATATTTTGACTAAGGCGTAGAGTTTGTGAAATTAGGGCTTGTAGAGAGCGTGTTGTGTTAGAAGCTTGGCTCTACATCAGATCTGATATCTTTTTGACAGTGCGAGCCGTATGGTCACGTCTTGGCAACATTTTATATGAAAATGTTTTTGATGGGATACGTTTATGTCCGCGACAAAAGTTACTGATTATTGCCAGTGACGCGCATCACTCGGCACCGCGAAACCGCCATTATAAAGGGAACCGCGTCCCCCGCCAGTATCAACATCGCTATCGGCCTCGCGTGCGTTCCTGTAATTAGTTATATCCAACGATAACGTGTTCACTATGTGTCATTACGGTCGCGACACTGATATTTACAACTATACAAGTCTAATCGTTCTGTCTATTATACCGCGACCCCCTCACCCCCTATTCCCCCGAGCGGGGGGAGTTACCATGGTTGTTAGGCTTCAGGTATAAGTCATATCATGACTGCGATCAATCGACCTGTAATTTACATGTTTCATGTGATACTGGTTAAACATCAGATTTTGCCGGCGTATCGTGGACTAGGTACCTATCGGGCGTCCCTACATGATTAGGTACGTAACTGTCTTTGTTCGAAACCTCCGCTATCTATATGACAATGACAACAAATTGCTAGCTGAGTACGTCTACGTCTAGCTATTGAAAGCTGCTTTGTCGGTAACCATTACAGTGTTATCAGCAATATATTATGTAGGCAGTACATAGATCGAGAACACTAATGATAATGACATGGTGATATAGTGCGTAGGGAGGTACTTAGAGGTACCTACTCTAAAGAATATAAACACAGTTGACAACTGATTGTATCATATAACTACATACGTAGATAAATCAAAACCGTAAGCCAAACATGAATATAATGTCTTAGATTTCAAAAAACTGTACCAATACCAATCAGTTAGACGATTGGATGAGCAATAAGAATTATTAACTTAAGTGCAATCAAATTGCGAGAAAAATCCATAACAATAACAAGGAATCGTAACATACACTGCCGAGGGTTGATCAAATCAAATATTCGTAGCGATATTGTATCAATGTGCACAGTGGGGCGGCCGCGCGCCGCGCCGCTGCCTCGGTCAACAAAACTTGTAATAAAAACTACTTGGACGTAAAGCTATCCCAGTTTGATGACAGAGCAAACACTTCTTTACGAATACTGCGATTTCCACTGCCCTTAAATTAAAAAAGCTTTAGTAATTTAGACCAATCTGTCAAATGAAGAGTGTTGAGCAAAGAGAGGGGCACTTCGGGAGGATTAATAATGTTTTATGTGGGCAAAGGATAGTTTGAAATAGGGTTCGTAAAGACATTTCTGTGTTGGAAAAGTGGCGAGTGTCAGTTTTCGGTCCCAGCAGAGTTCCGGGGGAGCTGCTTTAATCAGCCTTAAATGGGATTCTGTCACTCAGAGCACGGTGTAGGTACGTGGCTTTATTAAACTTTTGACGATTTAAAAAACGAAATACAGTCAGCGGATTAGTGTTTAAACTTATTTAATCCAAGAATAATTTTGAATTTACTATAGAAAACTAACTTGAACTAAATTTATCGTTCAAATATGCAAATGACTATACTTAATGTCTTCTTATGTTTGTTTTAGACAGTTAAGTTGCCATAAAATTAATGTTCTTGATAATTAAAAATAGTCGGCCCCATGCCGATTAAACATATCGTTGTCAAATAAATTAGCGGATTCATGCTATACTTACATAAAGAAATCTTGTTGTTTTGGTCGTCGTAGGCGCAAGAGTGGGCGAAAAGAGGAACTCGCAAATAAAAACTGCAATTAGTTCGACGTTAAATGTTTCGATATTAATAACAATTCAATTAATTAATCGAAAGCCATATCGCTTCTATGTTCTCGAATAAAGGTCCTGTTTAAATAAACCATCGTATCCCATATTAACCAAAATCGTTTCAATACCGCGTTATTTCATCGCAGCCAGACAGAATTGATCTATTGATTAAGCTGCTATACCCACTGTAGTTTTTGTCGCCAGTGAGATCTGTACACGTCGTTTTATTAAACCTATGCCATAGATCGCAGTACTGATCAGCCAGTCACTCTACATCCGAGGCGGGGGCGTGGCTCATCGGATATTCGTCTAATGGGTAAATCTTTCGAATTGGATAACCGGCTACAGTTACAGGTATAGCACGACGCTTTCAGTCCGCTATCAATATTTGATGAGTTTCGGACACCGGTCGCCGGGTTCCGCCCTACCCGCCCCCCAGCCTGTGTCATAGTGCAATCTATATCTAACCTCCCCGACAGAAACAAGCTCGCCCGAACCCTGCAAACTAAACCCAAATCGAACACCGTAAATAAAATATGGCCCTTTAAATTTTTGACCTGAGCTGACTCTTAGAACATATCGTATATAATAATAAATAACAATACACTTTGCTTTAAGATTGGATATAACATCCTGTGTATTATCTAGTACTAAAGCAATCTCCATTTTAATAGAGTGCATATTCATACGTGCATTAAAAACTGTTTTGGATTATAATTGAAAAGCATTAGCTACCTGTTATTTGGTGGCTGCATTTGAATATAAAGCCCGTTCCAGAGTCGGAATGCGCGTCGTAAACTGACCAGCGGACGGTAAAGGCGTAGTAATGTGTTTATTTTAAAAGCACAGTTAAAAGGCATAAAGATGATCTCATAATTTCCATTACATTAGCGAAGGCATTATCCCGGCCCGAAGCCGGCCGCGCGACGCTCCAATTTCGCTTCCAACGGGATATGTTAAAGAGGACATTATAATAATTAGATTGTTATCAGATGTTATTATATGAATTTACCTAAATTATAAGAGGGAACGAGTAAGATAAGTCGATGATATCGTGACGACGGTAGGCCGGCATAGATTACGGAATAGCCGCCGGCGGAGTACCTAATCGGGCGCACCAAATTTTGGTCCTTTAAAGAAGCACGCCATACAACAAATCGATAACCGATCATTATAATGATTGGGCCGTAAACGCCATTCTGCTCTCTTTTGGGACGCTTGACGAACGGGAGTCGTATTTTAATTTGAGAGAGAGCCAGGCGGCGAGCCTGCCCGCTTCGCATACTGACTGTGACGCAAGACCATTATTATTAACTATCAGAAAATCTTTAGTAATACATTTGTTATTACGCTCATTTCAGCATAATTATTTTATGTACCTACACACACTTACACATTTAAAGGCACTAAACCCGACTTATATATGTGAGTGTTCCGTTTTTATTTCACCTGTAAAGGCATAGGTGTAACATTACTTTTTGTTTTGGGTAACTTTGGTTTCTGTTGTGCACAGCGCGTGTTCCAAGAGAGCTGTGCATTAAAAGCACTTTGCTTTTTTAATAATCGTGACTACAGCGAATTTTTCGTTATGAGGCTCAAAACACCTAATTGGTATACAGTTAAAGTCCAGTCGTTAAATTTCGTGGCAGTAAATTTTAGTATGCTAGCTTGAATGTGAGCGTTTATCAAAGTTAACGTAGGCACTGACGAGCACTTACGAAGGTCATCAAAGACATAAAATATAACTGTTGGGCTCAGCAAAAAAAAAACCGCAGAGAAGATTTTAATTACAAATAAAACAGTAAAAAACATGTCTATTATCTTGTTTTTATTATTAAAATGTTCCGACGAACTGAGAACCTCCTTTTTTGAAGTCTATTAAAAACGACTTCTCGTAATAACTACAAGCCTCTATTTATTCATGACTACACTCCTCTGTATTTCTTAAGTAATCATTTAATTTATTAAGCCAATACTTTAAACAACATAAAAATAAAGGCAATTACAAGAGAAACTTTGACATATCGTAGACAGGCACTAGAAACTATCACAAATTTAAGATTACCTGCGAATTCTAACAGTAAGGAAACTAAGTATCGCATAGCGTCACACTCACGTCATGCGTCATCGAAAACCCTGACTCTCACGCACTCTTGTACAGGAACCAAATACCCCGAGAACCAGTTTTAACCAAAATCGAGTACTTACTAATGTTATTGTATTGCCATCGAGAAAAGTATGACGTTTGGAACCGCGCCCCCCATGAGTGTATTTACTACAATTTAGTATGAAATTTTCTCGATGCATATAGGATAATACAACTCGATTCTGGTGAAAATACGTGGTCAGGGTACTTTTCTAACAACAACGTGGTTACAATGATACCTGTCAACCATATTAATATTGTGATAAATTTTACTAATAATTCCCAAATACCAGGTTACGTTAGGTTACTTACGTTGAACTTTTCAAGCCTGGCGACCATGCAGTACCTACGACGATATTGAGCGTGGTAATTGTAAGTATTTTACTATAGTTTCACGACAAGGCGAGCGAGGCTGGTAACCAGCTAGACTCTAGATGCCAAGACTGCCAAGCAAACCATTAGTCATGGCGAACAGCATTGGTAAAACAAGTAGCAAACAATGCAAAGTAAGTTGTGCTACCGTCGTACGCTAAGTTTTTGGCTTAACGAGATGAAATGAATTAATTTTGTAACGCTGCGGTAGCTTCTGTGGGACTAATAAGCGAAACCACAATCAGCTATGGAGCAGATGGAAAAAACTACACAATGGTTTGTAGGAGGCTAACATTTAAATGGGTAAAAAAAGTTATTCAGTTGTTTTTTATTTAAATATTACCTACCTAACGAACAATTAATTTGCATCAAGATGGAATTCGTTATCTCCTTCTCGGTTCTCGCACGATTTTGTACCAATTGACAGGAAAAGATGGCGAATGCCTAAGCGAAGCCGAATGCATTAATCAGGCAATACCTAAGCCCACTTACAAGACTAAAGTTTGAAATTATTGCATGAATAATAATTTTGAAACTTAATTTAATTCGTACAAGTACTAAGAGTATCGAACGATTAGCTCAATTAGCATTTGCAAATGTCCTATTTATTTGAACACATCTATATTCCACCACAGTTTGATAAATTGAATCGAAGAAAAATAAAATTAAAAGTGTGAAGGGATCCGGCTACTTATAAATAAGCGTAAACCACCATAACCCCATTGTTGCGGACACAAAGGAGGTTCCATCATCAGGTTTCTGTCGGTATTACAGCCATCGTAAACATTAATCCTGGCGCTCCTTCTTGGGATAAGTATATTATGAGTTTATGTAGCGCTTCGGTTGTAACAGACAGATAAACAACAGTGCAGCACTAGTGGGATTTCTCTTCAAGATTGAAGTCGATTTTTCCGTGGAATCGGTACTTTTAGCTAAATTTGATTGCAGCTTTTGTTTTGGCCACAAGAAAATTAAATCAGTATTTTGTTTTTGCAGATAAAATTGTGATCATATTAGCATTTTGATTAAATTAACTTTTTAGTTGTCGATACATTTCAAAGTTTCCCGAACAGGCAGATCTACAGTGAAATTACAAGCAAATGAAATATTATTAAACCAGTGGCACCTGGTATTTCAACAGGAAGAGGCACACGTCTGTATAATAGGATATAAGATAGCTGTGAACACCCCAATTAATATATTCCTCCCTCTATGGTAGATTGATCTGAATGAGAGGGTAGAGCCTGGACATCTCCCACTTTCTCGCGTAACTTCTGAAACCATTCCGAAAGGTTCCCCGAGAAGGACATTAAAATCGTCAAAGGAAAACTATGGTTACCTACTGCGAAGTCCTAGACAACATAATTATCATCTTCGTCAATCAGCCCACATACCTGCGTTTAGTGTTAAACATTTAAGAAGTCATTTTCAAGGAGTTTCGGCTCCAGTCGTTCTGTGAGAGCAGGTCTAAGTCCAAGCACGTGACGCGCTTAACACACGTGGAGTCAGAGTCGATTGTAATTTTCGACACGAGAAAACGTCTAAGTAGTTCGCGTTCGCGTTTACGTCTCAATTTCTATGGGCAAATTGGCCACTCCACTACTAGTGGAACAACAATTCTCATATTGACACTTGTAAGGCAAACGCGTTCGAGACGTATTTTTTTTGATCTGCAATTACACTAGACGCTCTGTGTTATGATTATCATTCGAAAAAATATAAAGAGTAGTCAACCACCCCACTGTCTCGCGCCGTGGCTCGCGACAAGGCGGCGCCGCGTACAGTCAGCCTGAACGGATCGCCACCAGTTGACTATGTTTCTCGTGCAATTGAAACGTGGCCAAGTACTTTAGACGATACGATATCCAGTGCCAAAGCCACCCTGCTAATTTAAAAGAGCGTATCTGCCTAGGAAACCTGAGTCAGTTGTGTCTTTGTGTGTTCAGGATGGAAAATGTGACTATCGAAAAAAATGGCGCCTTCAACAGTTGATATGTCTATATTGCCCTGTTGAAGGATATAAGAATTATTATTTTTTTTAAGTAGCAAGTGTCAAACGGTTTAATAATGCTGCAAGTGATGAATATGTGTAAGTTCTGATGTCTACCTATACGAATGTATTGAAGGAAACTACTTAATGTCACTTTAATTTTTTATAGGAAAATGTCTTGTCATTTTGATACGTGTGTAAAGTGTAAAAAAAGGCAACACATAGTCAGTTTTGTTCACACATTCGATCTATACGAGCCAGGCAATGACGATCAAACCAAGAGGACTGCCAATATATAGGTATACAATGTCGCTTTCCTTTAAAATAATATGCCTGCTGTAACTAGTCTATACCTACAAAACATTACCGTGACTTTCTGTCTGATTAATTAACAACGCACAGAATAAACTACTGGTGCTAGAGACTTGAAATTTGCTATACATGTACCTAGAGTATACATTTTTCAAAATTCCTACGGGATAGGGAATAAATGGGATTTATATGTTCTAATCAAAGTGGCTCTATCTCCGTAACTATGATGGCATATTAGATGTTATTTCAAATTTGGCACTTGCATGCTGGTAACAATAACACCTAAAAACAGTTGTCAGGATTTCTGAAATTCCCACGGGATAAAGAACAAACAATATTATTTCCATAATAACTGACTAGCGGATAAAGAGACTTGAAAGTTATCAGGTAGGTATATTCCTTGAGAATCATAGAGGTTATAAGATAGAGGGCTGAAAATTTAAATTTAGGCACTTACGGGATTTAAGATGGATCTTTAATTTTTATTTTAATCAGTTGAGATAAAGAAAGAACTTCAAAACAAATTATTTATTCGCGTACGAAGTCGCGGGCAAATGCTAGTCTATCTATCTTATACCTATAAAACAGTACTGTGACTGACTGACTGACAGACAACGCACAACCTAAACCACTAGATGTAGAAACTTGAAATTTGGCAAACATGTACCTTGAGTATCGTAGAGGTGCATTAAGAAGGGATTTTTCGAAATTCCCACGGGACAGGAAACTATCTCATTTTGAAATATTTTACGGGGGCAAAGCCGCGGGGCATAAGTTAGTTTTATTGTAAAGAGGTCTCTGTATTTTCGTATGATACCTACTTAGAACTCTGCTTCACACAATAGCGCCATCTATGAACTAGAAGAAAAAACTAGATGTCATACGACATTAATGGTGCAGAGACCTCTGTATAATGAAATTGGCAGTCCTCTTGTGTTATCGTCATTGGTGCCAGGTGAATTGATCTTATAGCGTTAACATGACGGACGTTAAGAGTAATAAGAAATACATCCCTATTATAGCGACGTGTATTGGCATAATGAATGAATTTGAATGAGCTGTTTAAGGCAACTTGACGCGTAATGTCTGTCGCGAAGATAGATGGCGTCAGCAGTCTTTTTTGGAAAGGTTTATACAATGTTACAAGTAGCGAAGTGTTAAGAAACACCCAGTGGTGTTCTTAAATAAATATTCAACAATAAATTAAATCAGGCGTTACTTTGTCGAGGTCCATATTCATGAACTAAAAACAATTAATTTGCTCACCCTAGACCGCACGTGAAGGGTAGCTAAATATTCAACGTATTGCAAATAACCAAAACGTATGAGTACAAGTGAAAATATGCGGCTTGATACTCACTCATTCATACTTTGTTTTTTATAACACGATATGAAACTAAAAACCGGCCAAGTGCGAGTCGGACTCGCGCACGAGGTTTCCGTACAAAAATTTCCCTGTTTTTCTCCAGTGTTTTAAGTTGTCCAGTATTAGCAAAGCCCTGTTCCTACATTTTGCTCAGGATTTTACTGCCATCTAGTGGCGAGTAGTCGAACAAGTGACGTCAGCGAGAGGTCAATGACCTCGAGCCCACGCGTCATCCACAAGTTTCTCCTGTTCGACGCTAGATGTCGTTAGCCCTGGTAAACAGTGTATATTGGTCTGTGACATACACAGACAGACATAAAAAAATTATAATTTGAGAATTTTTTGAGTGGTTATGCTATAAGAGCTACCTTCATACCAAATTTCAAGTTTCTAGGACAACTGGAAGTACCCTTTACATTTTCAAAGTACGTCGATTTCTATGGAAACACCTTTATAATGGCTGTATCTTTTGTTGCGTTGTCATAGAAGCTTTGTTTTTTCACAGCTTCAAGGGATCGCAGGTTTGAGTATTTAATATTACATTTTAGCATCCTACCTCCACGCGTTCTAGAGAAAAAGGGTCTTGACAGACAGACAGACAGACAGACGGACAACAAAGTGATCCTTTAGGAGTTTCGTTTTTTCCTTTTGAGGTACGGAACCCTAAAAACGTAAAAACTAAAAACAATGGAACACCATTTTACCCAATACCAACTTCTTCCTACGTTTTAGGTCTAACAAAGTAACACGTAGTGTTTCTTTTCATTTGGCTGCCGCCGACTATACTTTGACGCCCTTAGCGTGCGCCGTGACATAAAAAGGTGGGAGTTGATTGAATTTGGTCGCGAAAAGCTTTCTGTTATTCTAGCTACGTGAGTACCGTAAATATGATGTATCTTGTCATTACTGCGTAAGTATCCTATTGTATTCAATTTTATCTTAACTCCATTAGTTCTGCCATTTTAGTTAAAGATGTTATTTTTACAAGATATTTAGATAGCATAATCTCGGTATGGTACATGACTTCTTTCACTAAGTTATAATTGAAAAGTTTACAACTTGTTAATAATGTGCTATTGTCGCACCTATCAGGTTAATTAAATCGACGCCAGTGCGTATACTAGAAATACAGACTATGGATTATAATAGTACATTTACATATAAAGCTAGCAAATGGGGTCGTTAGAATTGTAATCAGGTGCGTGAGGCACGTCACGAGCACGAGACGGCATCGATCGTCACGACAGCAACGGATCGATACGCCAGTCACGACGACGGCACGACGTCACGACACGACAGTATCGGCGATGCCAGGTGATACGGCAAACTTGGAGGGCTTCTGAGGACGTTTTCGCAAACTCCTTTGAGTTTTGTATACGCGTACAAGTGTGAAGTAGCATATAATTATGAATTTTTAAAACGAGATATTAATTAATTTGAGAGTAGCCAAAATCAGCTCTAAGTTTTTTTATATCGGGATGTCTAGCCATAGGTATAAGTAGTACCTATATTGCAGTGTACTAACTTTTGATACTAATATAAAGTTTAGTACTAAGTACAATTACCGAACAGAATGTTTTACCACCACACCGAATTTTACATCATCATCATCGGCCTTATAGTCTATTGCAAACTGTAGAAGCAGTGTCAATAGGCAATGCATGGTTTTTGATTTATTTATTTATTTATTCATTCAATTTATAATAACAAGCTTACAGTCAGAGACCAACACATTTATTATTTTAACTTAGTTATTATTTTTTGATGGCTGTCCATGCCGATACGGGAGCGGAATATTCGATCGCAAGCCAGGCAGGTATAGAAAAGATAGGAGGCACGCGGAGAACCAGAGCCGAGTTGGTGTCATTTCCCTAGCTTATTTGAAGGGTACAAGGAAAGTACATGTCTAGTCACCTTAGCAACTTTTTGAACTATCGCGATTTGAAAGTTAAAGTGTTAAAAAAGTCAAGTTACATAAATATTTGCATCTGTAACTGAGCGGTAACTTATAGTCTATTAAGTGCTCTACATTTTTAGATTAAAATCTCGTTTTAGAAAAAAAAATGTGACTAGACCATGTTCTTTCAGTGTACCCTTCATTTGATAGTAAACCACTCCTCGTCATGGACGTTTCGGTCATCCAACACTGAGTTTACATCATAGAACTTACTACCAGTACCTGCTCAGAACTCAATACCGAAAACAAACAGAAAATTGTATATGCAATATTCAATTGACTTCAGAGTGATTTGACGTTTAGAGTGATCGGCCGGCAGCCGTACGGCGCGGCGCGGCGGCTCGGCACGGGATGCGCCTCGGGGCCCGTCGCTCGATATCAATCGCGCCCGCAACAACAATTAATGGTTATTTAACGCTTCCATTCAATTATCGTCCGGCGGATTGCGCCGATAATTCCAATGGCCAAATTCCCAGTAGTTAAATACTGACTCCGCAACTTCATTTATGGCACTCGCCATGCGAACGATCGCTGACCATTCGATATTAATGGAACGCTCCAAACCCACCGGCCCTAAAGTATGTTAATGCCGATCAGGTACCTATGTAATAATAAACTTAACTGATAAAAAACGTCACTGGCTATTACATTTAATTACCATCTCATCCCATGCCTCGATTAATGGCGATGCCATTGAGATTGCGAAAGCTCTTTTATTTTTAAATTCCCTACCAAATTAGGTGTAAATGACCGCCTTACCGTGGTAACTGGTGACATTAAACCCTGCGCTGTACTAGATAATAAATTCCTGCGCGCCTTATTATCGAGAAATCGATATATTTGAATTGTGTTTTTAAACAGCAATGTATGCGATTCGCTCAACTGTCCAGGTTGCTGCTTAAGGGGAAAACCAGTAACATCTAAGTATAACACTACTTTTTTAAGGTTTCGTACTGTACCCAAAGAGACCCTATTACTAAGCCTCCACCGCCCGCCCGTCCGTGTACTTCGTCGGCTATATCTAAGTAAGAACTATAATAGTCATTACTTATAGGCAGGCGCCAAAACAACAAATAATATTTATACTTTCCGCGGTGGTAGGTACGGAACCCTTTGCATATGAGTCCGGCTCGCACTTGGTCGGTTTTTTAGACAATACACAAGATACCAAAATCAAATTTAAAGGTTATAATTATTCTGCAGATAAGTTGGGCGAAGGACTAATTAATTTACTTTGTGTCGCTGAGAAGTCGCGTCGCGTATTAAATAAAAAAAAACTCACTCGTATATGAAGGCGCGGAGTCTCTATGTGCGTGGCGTACATCGCTTAATAATCAAATGGAAAGGCGTTGAGTAATCACTCGTGACAAACACAATCTGTAGGCAGGCGAGAGGGCAATCGAGCGAAACACGGCAATTTAAGGCCGGTGTTCCATGTTAAATTATCGACAAGTTTAATAACAAGCATAAAGGCAATAGCAATAATCGGACTGCAAATTAATTGGCGGGTTAGAGTTAACGTGGAGAAAAACAGTAAAAACGGCGACGCGGGAAGGTTGGGTGCGGCAGCGGCGTATAAATAATATCCAGAGGCATCGGGCACCGGGCACCGCGGGCACCGGGCACCGGGCACCGGGCACCGGGAGGCTCGCGTTATGAGGTCGCAGGACTCAATTAAACTGTGCTACCGGACCGGCCTTTTGCCGTGGACTTTTGCCGTGACCTCCCATCGAATTTGCAGATAAATGGCCCCACTTTACACACGACGTTGCCGTTTGCATGAATTTCGGGTTGAATTAATGATTATGATTTTACCACAGCGCCGTGTATGGGTATTGTTAGCCGAGTCCATGGGCATGAGCACACCTGTATGTGGGCGTAGCGTGCTCGACTGATAAGCATACTATGCATTGTAAATATTGATTCACAACATGGCCGAGAGGGCTGTAAAATGTATAGACTGTACGTAGGTACCTTAAATGTTACTATCAAGAACCTCTTGATGGAACTATTAAAGTAGAAAAGGCTCTTTTTTAGAATATATGAATATAGTACATGGAATCCATAAACAGGGAGCAGGTGAACGTATCGTAATGTCACAAAAAATGTAGAGCTCCTTTAACCGCGTTATGATACTGATGACACTAATTGCATTATTATTGAGCGCTACGTTGTCTATAATTAAATAGATTAGTTGCTAGCAACCACAAACATCACAAAAAATACTAAATTGGCTATCAAGTCAGCATTAGCTAAAGTGTGTTTTAAAAGCGCTTTGGTGAAAAATATTCGTTAAAACGTAATATGAAAAGAAACATTGGTTGAAAGTGGAAAACCGTTGAGCATTAAAACAAATGAGTTGAAAGGGGCGGGACCCAGCTGCGTCTATGTAAGTACATACCTACCAATACAATCGGCATTGTGATATAAGCGACTATGCATTTCTCATTTATGGAAGTACTTACCTAATCGTATTGTTTTGATTTTATGAGATCCTAGTGGGATTAGGTTTTGTTTAAATTTTATTATCATGCTCGAAATAGAAATAAAAAGTAGCTGCAGCTAATCACTGCATTTTCCAAGTCAACATATTTATGAAGCTGTTAGTTTGTTTAAAATATTTTCCTTGTCCCCTGGAACACCCGTTATCAGTCACACGTTATCACGATCTGTGTATGTATCTGGGCAAATGTGGATCCATATTCCTTTACTATCCTATGTTATACTGTGTTAAGTTAACTGTGTTAATCTTATGAAGGGAAAAGCTGAAATTGTTGTGTTATGGACGTCTATATAGTTATGAAAGATTAAGGTAATATTCAATATCCGTAATCTTCAAAAAAGATTAGACTCAATCTATGCCATAAAAACGATGTTGGTGACAAAACAAAAAAAAATTTAGAATGTTGTTATCTCACGAAATAGAAATTGTGTGTATTCCTACCTTTGAAGTTTTTTTTTTATTTATATTTTCTCAGATTGATTGTCACCAAATTGTACGAAAATTGATGAACAGATGATCAACGTGATTACTAACGAAAACGCTCTGTACTCTGAAAAAAAGTACAGTCCAGCTCAAACGAAACTGTAAAGTCAAACAAAAAAAAAACAGTTCTCAAATTGCAACATGGAAGTATCGGCCAGCTTTATTTGTTAACCATGTTTCACTCTAGCCGTATCAGGCGGCTATTAAAGCGCAAGCTGCCGTCAGTCGTGCGATGCCCGACTGCCATCAGTCAATTAGACGGAAAATTGTGGCAGGATACCGCCCAGTATTGTTCGCGTTTTATAGGCGACGCCGGTAAAACTGACGGCCTATGCCGTGATTATTGTAGTGTGCATTAATAATCGATGTATTAATTTATATTTATTGGGATTCGAATTACAGTTAAGCCGCACAGTTTTTAAAAACGAAAATTGGAAATGGGTGTTAATTTTTGTCCAATTTGACGTACGAGTACTTTACGTACAGACAAATAGGTTAGAGTGAAATCAGTGGTAGGTTGTGTATGTAATGTGTAGAGATATGTCATCTGCAAAATGTGTTGAATATTTTTTATTGTAATATAAAGAAGTAACTGTTAGATTAATTTATTGAAAACTCTTAATTATAGAATCAGAGTTCGCACCGAGAGTTTCATACCTACCTAAGGTTTTCTGATTTTTTTTCCTTGACTCGTGAAGTACCCGAAGTTGCGATTTCCTTATTATTGACAGAGCGACAGACAGACAACGAAGTGATTCAATGAGGGTTCCGTTTTTTCCTTTTTACGCACGAAACCCTAAATAATAAATGTTGTAATTTATGCATTGTACCGGAATGTTGAACAACTGCAATCAAGTAATATCACACGAGATTAACAGTTCATCGAACTTACAGGACACGGCAAAGATCCACGTTACATGTTGGCCTTTCTATCCTTACACTATATTATACTTCACATTTTTACAAGCCTTGCCAGTTTGAGTATGTGTGGGTCAAATGCCCACTTTACACAAGACAAAACCTGCCTGCAATATTACTTAAACGATGAATCAATCAATCTGGTTAGGTAAATAAGTGTATGTTATTGTACAATAATTGGAAAAACTGAATCGCTTACCATACCTAATTAATTTCACAAAACATTTTTTGGCAAATGTATTATGTGTCATTATGAAATTTTCAGCAAAAAGGCTCTTATTCCTTATGTAATTTTGGATTTCGGACTAACTTGCAATTTGATGTACCTAAAGCATGAAGTCAATTATAAATTCGGTAACTACCTACCTTAGGTAAGTACTTAGATAATAAAAAGTTCTGATTTGCCACAGATCATTGTTTTTTTTTCGTCTCATTCTTACTGGTAGAAATAAAGTTTTTTCCTTTAGCATTAAAAAACGAAAGATTCAATTACATACAGGTCAGTAAAAATACGAGTTTATGTGAAACAAATTTATTATTTCTCATTCCATTAACGTGGCCCTGAAAAAATAGAAGCAAGTATTAGTTAAGGGTGTATTTGAAATTTCCAACAAATAAATATGCAATTGTTACACTTGCAAGCGAGTAATAGTCAAAGTTTAATTTTTTAACGAAAATTACTTAAAAATCCCCTTTTTCATCAATAATAAAGGCTATTGATCTATTCTGAGTTCCTGTCTGTAGGCAGAAATAAAAATAAAGTAAGAAGTAGATATACATTTGTAGAATACATATCTAACTAGCACTACATTAGGTACGTTAGAATTTTGTTAATAGTACTCAGCTATTTTGCTATCAGTAAAACTACTATAGGTACTTGTTCATGATCTTGGAAAGAGAATAGTATATAGTATAGAGCGATCAAATTACACATTGTACTAAATATATTTCTAGCTTTCGGTGTCATAACTTGTTCATCTGTCCAAGTGTTTTTTACTATCACCACGTTAAGCATAGCTGTCACTTGACATTTATAGTGAAAAGGTTCCACGTATTCAAACGTTTCGGTTGGATAGAATAGCACCTAAAATTTAAAGACGCGTCATATTAAACGTATAATATCGGTTTAAATTTAATGGTTAGCTATTTGTCTACCTGCCCGTTATCGGATCTGCGTAGAGGCGCCATCTGTTGGCAGATAGGCATCTGTCCGTCTGTAGATGCGGGCATCGGATTTTAACGATTATAACGATCTAAATACGGACTTTTTTATGTTAAGCAAGGGACTAAGTCAGCGAAGGGATGCTCTGTTGCAGCAACAGATTCGTCAGTATTAGTTTTACCTACCTACCTATACATGTGAAGTCTACTGAACTCAATAAAAGGATAAAAAAAAAACAAGGTTTACCTTCACAAAATCTCACGAAGAAAATTAAACTTATTTGCTTTAAAACTCATACGCGGGTAGTACTTAATGCCTACAAATTTAAACGAACTTTGTAACTACCTAATTAACATTTACAGAAATAAGCTACTATAGGTACTTGTTAACAATAACCGTTCAGTTTGGAAGTCTTATAGATGTCTTGTTTCCGGAACGACAGAAATATTCCTATGAGATTGACACCTAAGCAAATTGCAACGCCCCCGGGACAGTCGGTCATCCGTCGGCAATCGTCACCAGCAAACTAAAATTCACTGAATTCCCCCGAATATGTCACTACAAAGAAATCTATAAGACAGAGCAGAAGAGGCCTAGCATTTACGAGTAGGTACACTACCACCAAGCTCTTATTTCTCCAACTTTACAAATGTCAGATTACCTACAATGACAACAGGGTAGTTGACTGATGTCAAAATAAAATCATTTTACATTTTCACTTATCAAGCTTCCGAAAATACTCATAAAAACCGACGCCTCACTTATTACTGCAATTGAAACGATTTTTAATTTAACAAAAACTAATAAAAGGAGGCAGTTTGATCATGAAATTGGTGACGTCATATTTCTGTAATTCAATACAAGCTTCATACTAACGGATCCGATCAAATCGTTTTGACATTTCAAAATAAGTTGCTGATTAGATCCAGAGACAACATCCCTATTAGGTGTCAATTGACTTGAATAGGTTTTGTTTTAGCGCGCTTCATATTAGTAATGAAATATAATACAATACATATAATTTATTTGCCAAACATAGGTTAAACAGATGGAACAATAATCATAGACTTGTATCACTATGCTGCTTCCAAGGGCATACAAATGTTTTGCAGATAGGTATTCAAGTTATGCATTTTATGCAACCAAATCAAACAATGCACTGTCTAAAAAGTTGTTAAGCTATCACGCATATACTCCACAATCATTAAATCTAAGCTAAAACATAAAGTACTTAATACAATTAACTAAAATCAAGTAACGGGCATTTACATGGAAATACATCAGCAACAGGCCTCGTCAACTAGCTTAACCTAAATTACAGAAAATCATCAGCAACATGCTGCGTCAAAAAACCCTAACCTAAAACCCCCCACCCCGCATCGTACCCGGCTCAAAGGTCCACAATTGAATAGTACATAGGCCTTAACCGCCAAAAAGGCATAAAGCTGATTTTTAAAATCATGACCATCCTCGGTGATCAGCTTATTCTTCGGAAGCTTGTTGGAGATCTTGGATGTCATGCCGAACATGCTTTTTGCAAGCAGTGCTATTTTGTATGGTCTTGTGTTAATTTTATTTTTCTGGCTAGTAAATGTAGACCGAATTGTCATTGTAAGCTGACGACTGTAGGCCCTATTTCACCAACGATACAAGTGTCAGTGTCAGTGTTTTCAATGACAATTCGGTGTCACTTGTTGACTTGAAGGGCTTTTGTTTTAGCGCGCTTCATATTGGCAATGAAATGTAGTTCGAATTGTCATTGTAAGCTGACGACTGTAGGCCCTATTTCACCAACGATACAAGTGTCAGTGTCAGTGTTTTCAATGACAATTCGGTGTCACTTGTTGACTTGAAGGGCTTTTGTTTTAGCGCGCTTCATATTGGCAATGAAATGTAGTTCGAATTGTCATTGTAAACTGACAATTGTAAAGTTGGTTAAATAGGGGCCTGTTGTCTGTTACTACTTTGTACCTATGAGTATGTCTCTCTCCTATATCTCTTTATTGCACATAAAACATGAAGTAACAGGTAAGAGGACAAAAGTAAATGTAGTTATGTGCAAACTATATGTCATATCATAACATAAGGTGTTGGCAGCGATGACATTCATATCGACCTCTTCTTCACTGGAGTGACTCGGCAACCACGCGAAAGTATCAGTGCCCTAAGCACGACTTGTCGAATCCTGCGTTACGTTACGGTTATCGTATCGTGATCGAGAAATCTCATACTAAATTTTAGTTCCAAATACGCTCACGGGCGGGCGCTGTTCCAAACGTCATACAAACTCGTTATAGTTTACTATTCGATTTTACGTGACGCAGGATTCGACAAGTCGTGCTTAGGGCACAGATTCAATAGCCGAGGTTGACAGACAACTGATCAGAATGCTGGAGCTTATATCAAAGTAGGTAACAGGAAATTCATTTTGCAAGCTTTTTATTATTCTTGTTATTTAGGTCAAGTCTTGCGTGTTAAATTTGACCCATTTCCAGTGGTTGGATTGACTTGAAATTCGGTGTGGATATGTATGTAGATCGGATAGCAAAGGAAGTGCAATCAACGAAAAGCAGTAAAAAAGATATTTTTTTTTGCAAATAAGTGTTATTTGTCCCTTCACTTACGTTCGTCTTCTTTTCTCGCACATGGATTGATCAAAATAGTTATTCCTTCTTAATAATCAATCAATAAGATAATCAATTAACTGTTAGAGCAAAAAATTATATAACTATCGCACACAAGTATACATTTACATACATACCTGCAGTCAAGTAAAGAAAACATTCTGATGATGATTAGTAAGTTGTACATCTAACTGGAATATAACCGGATAGCGTTTAAATGAAGACTTAGTACCTATAATTATTTATGCTCAGTTTCCAACAAGATAAACCAATTTAAATTAACCACGCAAATTTGCATTTGCGCTTAAGTACATTAATTTTCAAGTAGTCTTTTCAGTCTTACGATTCAATATAAATTTTATTTTTCATAATTACTTCCACTAATTCTTTAAAAATATATGTATTGGAACAAATCGTACGTACTTATGCGTGAAAATCGGATTTTCCCTTTACTTTTAGCTGATAACTAGCGACCGATCCCGGCATCGCGCAGCTTTCTTCATCATTTACAGATTTAATTACAATATAATATACATGCCTTCTGGGAAAGATTATCCACATACCTAATAGGTGAAAACCGCATCGAAATCCGTTCCGTAGTTTTTGTGTTTATCGCGTTCAGACAGACAGCTTGATTTATTACATGCACTGATAGTGATAATCCCTACAATCCTAGAAGTCCGACGGCTGGTACTTCATGGCTGGGTTTAGAAAAGGTCAAGTGCGAATAGGGTTCGCGCAGTAAGGGTTCAGTGCCTAACAATTATGTAACAAAACTAAAGTTCGTAACTTAATGAACTTGAGTTAGATACTTCGGTATCATCAAAAATTGCTCTAAGTAATGTAAATGTTTACAATCGCAAAAAGTGGTTAAACAACACTTATGCCATTATTGTTAAACGTCACTCAAGCCTCCATTAGTTAAAAAAGGTTTTGTCTTCTTCTTACTAACGGAAATGTCAATGTGGCAAAAAAGGACAAACGAAATTTAACGGCATTTTAGTTAAAATTGTTTTATGACTTTCGGATATTTTTTCATTTAATTTTTATCACCTTTCTTTTGTGGCAGGGCTGAATATTTATGTTTGTGACATAAAAACTATTTTCTACTGGCCACTTGACGTCTTATGAAAATTTTATGAAATAAAAAACTTCCTTCTTCTGTTAAAAAGAGAAAGCGTTTTATTTTAACTAATTGTTGCTGTGAGGTCTTACCAAATTTAATGTTTATCTAAGTCAATGTGATCGATCTGCTACTCTTCCAGGTGAATGAGATAGTGATGTGATGTCAATGTGACTTGGTTTACTTGCGAGTTTCAAAACTTGATATAGGTACAGACGAACGACGATCTTATGTGGGTTCCGTTTTTTTCCTTATAAGGTACGGAACCCTAACAGCCTGTCAATTTCTATTTATCTTCTTAAGTCACCTTTTGCTTTAATTAGGTACTTTAATAACGCTAAAGCGGATGTGATGTCTTAATAGTAGTTACGGACTTAACATCTTAATAATGATATGATATTGAAATGCAGTCTCGTATACTTTCCACGGTCTTACTTTTATCAACTGTGCCCTAAGCACGACTTGTCGAATCCTGCGTTACGTTTAGGTTATCGTATCGAGATCGAGAAATCTCATACTAAATTTTACAAATACGCTCACGGGCGGGCGCTGTTCCAAACGTCATACAAACTCGTTATAGTTTACTATTCGATTTTACGTGACGCAGGATTCGACAAGTCGTGCTTAGGGCACTGATACCGTTCAACTTAATTGGACCGAGGAATCAACCCTCAAGGCGTGGAGGCTTAAAGTAATCAGAGTTTTCCGCTATTAGGTAGGTAGGTTTCGGAAAAAGAGAGGTGATTCCAAGATTTGATAAAAGAAAAGACATTACATTTTCTGCAGACTATAGCAATAATAGCCAGTTGTGTCTTTTAGTAGATACACTTATATCATATTTAGTACTAAATTATATAAAAGTCACGGGTGAGCTTTTTCTTCGTTCTATGTAATATACCTATGTGTCAAACATAATTTTATTTTGTTATATTATAATACTATAGCTTAGGCCCCGCCGCTTCGTCCCCGTGAAATATTACAAAATGGGCTAGTTCCCTATCCCGTGGGAATTTCGAAAAATCGCGTCTTAGTGTACCTCCAGAATACCTACTCAAGGTACAAGTCTGCCAAATTTCAAGTCTCTAGATTCAGTAGTTTAGGCTGTGCGTTGTCTGTCAGTCAGTCACGGTGCTGTTTTATAGGTACAAAGAAAGATAGAAGAAGATAGATTACTACCTACCGTCTAGTTCGGTCTAGTGCAAAAATAAGTATCGAATTAATGCACCACAACCTTAATGCGTCGACATAAGAGCCATGAGACATGTTTGAGCAAGTTGACTGTACAGTCAGCAGCAATAGTTGCTAAGCACCCGAAGCATCCCGATGATCTGCACAAGCTCTTGCCTATAACAATAGAGCCGTGCTTAGATCATCGTGAGCGCTTCAGTTGCTTAGCAACGATTGCTGCTGACTGTACCTTCCTAGGTAGGCTAGCTTCGCTCGCGGCGGATCGTCTCCGAGGGTTAAATAAGTTAAAAGTAGTACGGCTGCGCTTGGTTTTTGTGTCAGCAAAACCTTGGCGCGCAGTGTTAGTTTCGCTGCCGCCAAGTCGTGCGCTCACAGACAGGAAGGAGAACGACTTAGTCCGAAACATGTCGGGGTGAACTTGACTTATGTACGTGATTGATCCTTTTATATCACTTTGATTGAGTCCCACGGTAGGATCTGGATAATGATAATTAAGTTATAAGTTAAGATGACGGCTCAATGATTAAACTACAGAAACAGACTTTTGATCCAACAGTTTAATCACCAATTTTCACACATCATTAAACGATGTTCATCTTTTTTATTGTAAAATTAACATTCAGTGGTTTTCTTGTTAATCATGACATCAACTAATCGGTTTATTTTAAATATACATATAAATGAAGATGACTAAATACTTATATTTAGCACATCATCTAGGTACCTACGTGTAGGTACGCACTTATATTTGCTATGTCACAGGTAAACTTTTCGGAACCTTGTTTAAAACAGATATGTAGGAGCTTAAATAACTCTGTACCTTAACTCTATATAAAAATTTTACAAACTATTTATGTTAATGAAACTAAAATTGAGTCAAAGCAGGATTATTCGAACATAGAATCAGATTGAAAGTTACAGTAAAATTTAGTCAATAAATAAATAAATAAATAAAAATTCAACGTTAATCCCACCACTGGAAGTGAATTAAATTTTACTCACATGATTTGTTATCAATATAAAAAACAGGCAAACTTATAAATATAAGTATGTAAAGTATATGTACCTACCTATAGCTACATCATATTAGTCTTTTGGTAACTAACTATTTATGATACAGACAAGTGAATACATAATGTAGAGCTAATAAAGCAAGAAATCATCATAAAATAATAACCTCAATAAAGTGAAACTCTACTTAAATTTCTAAAAAAACTCATTGCGTGTTTGCGTATTAGTCTTATTAACAAGAACTTATTCTTATTTGTGATTATTCCCATTGTTATAAACAGGATATAGTTACGGGATTAACACTATTTTATTATTTTTTTACCTACCTACCTTGTTCAATAATATTCGATTGTTTTCTAATTGCAGCGTGAAAAGGCCCCTATTTAGAAGTAACAAACCCAAATGCAAGACAAAATCACCCATATACACCGTTATATCGCTACAATTACTGTACGAGATAATGTCTGCTGTAAAGACTTGAACGGGCGCTCATATTTGAGGTTAGGTTCATATTTTGACCTTATCAACATCTACGTTAACCTCTGAAAAGGTTCAACACAGCAAAAACGAGCTTCTGGGTAGGTAACTCACCTGCGAGGCGGGCGGGTATGTGTAGCCAAACTGTGCGTACGCTGCCATCGGGACGATCATATGGGCGGTTTCACAAATAACACTGTCTCTCAAAGTTTAAAAACACGGTAGAGTTTCCTACAAGTACAACTGAAGGTGAAAACTTAAGTATAGGTATCACAGGTTGTTCGGTCCGCGGCTGCGCGTTGCGGAGCCATCGTAGCGCGGCGGGCGCATGCCGGGCCAAGTGCGAGCGCCCTTACAGCTAGTGCACACGATCGAATCTCGACACAGACTGGCGCGCGGCCGACTGAGACGCCCCTCCGCCGAAGGACACCACCAATCAAGCCACGCCTCGCAGGCGGAGCTACGCTCTCGCACCCAATCACAATACAAATTTTCTATCCCTTTCGAGCCGGCGGACAGAAACTCGGAAGCTGATTCGTCCATTTTATCCCCTCCACTTTCGAGTTACGCCCATGCGCGCGGCTCCTCCCACGTCCGGGTGGGATGGGGGAAAAAGCGGTAGTGTAGGCTCGACTTGAACATGTTTATGGGTCTCCGCCGAGACAGGCCGAGAGCGGTGTAGCACGAGCAAACAAATCTCTAGTGGCAAAAAATGGCTCGGCCGCGGACAAGTTGTTTCATTATACCGCACCTCGTCAGATTTACGGGCCTGTGCATATAGACCTCCCCGGATAAATAAAAGGATTGACTAATAAAAATTGTGTTGGCGACACTACACGCATTTGCATGGGAAAGTTATTCACTGTGTAACGGGCCCAAGTGCTTGGTATTTTTACGCGTCCTAGTAAAAAAGAACCTCGCTCTTATAGTACATTGTACATGAAGGGCGGTAAGAAGGGTATTACTAACGAAAGTCTATTAGAAGGCCGACGCCGAAGGCGGAGGGCTTTTAATGACTTGAGTTTGTAATACCCTTACTGCCCAATACACACAATGTTTTTCATCACATTTGCGAGGAAATAAATACATACAACAAAAGGCAAAAAATCTATTTATTAAAAGTTTGGTCTTCACATACAGGAGACATATTTTACTAAGTACAGGCAGTACCTCCGTAAATATTAGATTAAGTATATACGATTATAAATATAAACTCAGCAGTCGGCAACAAATAATAGTTTTGAGATTGTCAACTTCTTTCAATGGAGACTTCAGACTTCCAGTACTTCCACAGATAATGATAAAAAACGTGTTTAGAAACTGGAAAGACGAAAGCCCATCCAAACAGCCAGTTTTTATCGTTTCAAAATAAAATTCACTGAAATAATTGCAAAGTAAACTCAAATAGTTTTAAAACACAATAATAACGTTTAAATTTAGTAATACTTATTTGTAGAAAACATAAAAAACCACGTTTGATTTAAAACCTCCTTAGTGTGGAATGACATATTATACCTACTTACCTACGATTGAACGCCATATTTTTTAAAACTAAACTCATTACTCCCTTGGGAAAATTACAAATTACCTATTACTCCCGTAGGAATAATTTAGGCCGTTGTCCTTCAGTAAGCCTGCGTACAATACGACGCTTTACGAGCAAGTGTGATGAAAAAATTATTATGAATAAGGTTAAAAGAAAAGAAAAATGTGACAAAGATATCTCCCTTCGACATACTATATAATATCTGTCCCTTCAAATTAAGTCGTGCAACGACTAATTTTGAAACTCGATCAACCCCTTTTATTTGAAAGCGCCTCGGTATTGCTTATGCTTTCCACCCTAAAATTAGCACTATAAGGTTGAGATTTAAACGCAGGGCCCTATAAGAAAATATGGGTAGGTGTGATACGCACGTTATTGAATTAAAGTCGTGCGTTTAATTCTGTAGCTATTTTACATTTTAACTAAGGGATGGTTATTATAACATATCTAACTGCGATATTTATAATCGCACTTAGTACTCAGCGTCGCCAACCAACATTTAATGAACTATTAGCAAAACAACTCATAGAAAAATATATTGCAAGAAATTCAGTTTGTTCTATACAGCTTCCGGTTTTTGAAGACTACTTTTTATTTTTTTTTAGAGGCAGGTAAGTATACTGGGTATGATTGTGCCAACATCGTTGACATACCTGGTACATTTTTTTGAAAGAGTCAGTAAGTTTTTAAGGACGTTTTACCTACAAATATTTTTAATAATGCTGCAACTTAAATAAAAGTTCCCATGCAGGGTTGACTACAATAGGGTTAAGTACCTTGTATCGTTTGAGTCCCCATGCAAAAGGGATTTATGTAGAGCTAAGGTTAATAAAACCTAGGTACATTTGTATTTCAGAACAAAAACTGCAGGACGGGATAAGGAATTCAAAGCTGGCTATTTCTTTGCTTGATTTTAATATAGGTACTTATTATTTTAAAAATACAAAATCAAATGTCGCGGTTATTAAAAAATAGGTTCTTAACCTACTGTTTTTTTTTTACGACGTGGAAGTTAAACGAGCAAGTTGGTCACCTGATGGCAAGTGATCACCACTGCCCATAGACACCCATAACCCCGGAGGGTTCGTAGATGCGTTGCCAACCGAGAGAGCATAGGCCATAAGTTTTTGTAGCTTTAGATACTATTAGAGTGGTGTACCTCTAAAACATGATTGTACTTATATTTTGCTACACCACCTAAAATTAACCAATCATTAGTAAAAATGTATAAAAACATTTAAAGTACAAGTCAGTTCGAACCTAGTTAAATTAACAAGACCAACCTTTGCCTGCCTATAGAATAGGGAATCGACTCTTGAAGATTTTTCCCTTTTTCCCGAGTATTTTAAATTATCCGGTGTTACACCCAGTGAAGGGTCATTTTATATCGGTTACTAACAGAGATAAACAAATAAATTGGTCAACTATTACTCGTAAACCTGGCAACCCTACTTATCTAAGATGATTTTTCTTTTAAATTCACTATATTTTACATTGCCAAATACAACAGATTCCTTGGCAGAGGGGGGACACTTTGACTCTAACAAAAATGAGCACTTCAAAGCTAAATATTTCGCAATCGAATTCCTTAATCAAATAATGATCTTGGAATACCCCCAAAAGACCTATCTAACGATACCCAACACTGGGTTAGACGAGAGAAAAAATAATCCCCACTTTACGTGTTAGGTTCATAAAACAAAATGCTTAAAGATTTTATTCTACCACTTTGTTGGTCTAATTAAGATGTATGTCCATGCAAAATTAATAGCTTTGTGGTACCAATAGTCTCTGAGCTAAGCCACGGATAGACAGACATACAGACAGACGGACATGACGAAACTATAAGGGTTCCGTTTTTGTCATTTTGGCTACGAAACCCTAAAAAGATACAAAACGTGTCTGATGTGATGTCTAGCTATTTTTAACGTGGTCGTTGTCTACCAGTTCTTATTCAAAAATAAGGGTAGGTATATTTAGGTACCCCTTTTAATCTATTTATTTTAAACAATTAAAAGAAGGCTAATTAGACTTTTATAGCTCAATTCATTAACTTCGTTTAGCCACTCAATTGCTTTTGGTAACTAGAGCTACCTGTCAACGCTCATATTTTGTTATAAATAGAGTTCAACTCAAAATTCAAAGCAAGTGAGTGGATAAGGCTAGCGGCCGAACTGAAATATTTTGCGTCTTAGTTATTTTTTTTAATGTCCACGTATTTTTTTGCGTTTATTTTAGTTCATTTACTCATTTAATATAAAATTCCATCTTAAGTTGCGTCCAATAACAAGAATTTATAGGTACCAAAATGGTCATAGTTCTCACATAATAATTAATTTATTATAAGTAAACAAAGACGAATTAAAATGCTAAATGCTGGGAATGATTTCAAAATACTGACATTATTTTTATATTGACAATCGTGCAGTTTCAGTAATTAAAATACCCTTACCGCCAACGTAGAAAACATTACATTGCAAACAATAACTGGATATACTTACTTAATATACTTTGCATATTTATTTTTCGATGATCCCTACAAAACTAGTCGAATGTATAATTTAATATGACTACTATAACTAAATAAAGTCAATGTAACATAATGTATTTTGAAACATTAATTAGTATTTTTCGCGTATTTGTAGTTGTACTTTAGTTTAATATTTCATTTCAAGTTAATACATATTTTAATAATACTTTGTAGTGCCAATCCCAGTATTTTCATAGGGATCATAATACGATAGAGGCTGAATTTTTTTTATGTAAAAACGGTTATTAAAATAAATAATACTTTTACAATAAATAATAATAAGAATCATTAAAATCGAATCAAGCGTTCGGTCTCTAGAGTGCCACAAAGGAACAAACATACATACATACATACAATACATACGTAAGCTGATAAACACATTACCTTCCGTTGCGTTTCGCAGTCGGGTAAAAACAGGGCGGGCGATTAATTTTGCCTCTGAGTATATTTGCTTTTTATACGAAATTTCTACTTATTAAAAGAAGAAATAAAATAATAAAAGATTATTTAACAGTTCACAGTCATGCTTATTACGAAAACTACTTTTTGTTGGCTATACCTACTAGCATTGGCAACCAACCTGATCTCAATACTTACATACTAAATTTCATTCTAATCGAACCACTGGAGGAGGGTGAAAATTTACTTGCAAGATTTGAACCAAGCTAAGTACTTAAATACATACAAATGCCAGGCGAAATAAAAGCCTGTAGAAAATTTGACCAGTTGTATCTGTACTACCCTAAAGGGTAAAGCAACGTTTATTTGGACAGAGATAAAACATCAAATTGCTTAATAAACAATAAAAACAAACGCCTTCTAAAAGCGAATAATAAAAGCTGCGGTTAACCTAGAGTTTATGGGGTCAGCATACATTTGGCGTCCTGGTATACACTTATTCAGGGTTTGATTTTACGCCGGCTTACGACACTATAAACAAACCAAATTAAAAGAAACCACCAAACGCGAAGGGATCCTAATATAATATTATTATACATAAACACGAAAAATGCAACGGTGTTTGAATGTTGGTGACAGTCATGCGTACATTTATTTACACATTTGCATGTTTGCTTATTCTTACACTGTTCAGTACGTCAGTGTGACAAAAAAATACGAACCATTATAATTATAACCAACTTGGAAAAGTTGAAAAACCCCCGACATTGTCATTTAAAAGTTCAATATTTTAATTTTTCAAAATTTTAAAAGGGTGATCCGATTTTAATGAAACTTAGCTAAGAACGGTCTCGATTAAACTAGCTTTCGAAAAAAAAAACCGCATCGAAATAGGTCCATCCGCTTGCGAGCTACGATGCCACAGACAGATACACAGACACACATACACAGGTCAAACTTATAACACCCCTCTTTTTTGACGGGGATTAAAAACTAAACGATTAGGTAGGTACTGTCTTATCATATCACACCAGCGATTTGCGAGCGAGTGCTTCATACTAGTATCGCTCGCGGCGAACACGTTGCGTGATCGCCTCAATACAAAATTCGCTAGCAAATCGCCAGTGTGATAAGGCTGTTAGAATTGATTATTCGGTTCTTTAGGGTCTCAAAGCAAAAAAATGAACCCCTATAGGATCACTTTGTTGTCAGTCCAACCTTCTGTCTGCCCGTCTGTCAATCATGAAATTGACACGAAGCAGTTTCACAACACTAGTCAAGGAAAAAACCGAAAATCATTACAGAACCCGACTTTTACAGTCTACTTACCCTGCCTCACATAACATTGCCCAACCCCAATACATATTTTGTCAGAGTTTGCCAGTTAATATTTTTGAAATATTTAGACTAAACAAAATACTAAAAACGTAGTTAACAACATTTGGTTAAAATAATAACAAATAAGTACAGACTATTATTTTAGTTCACAAGCATATTATTATTACGCTTTGCCATTAAACAAAAGTTATAGTTGTTAAGACAACTTCTTAATGATCTAACATATTTTATCTTCATGATTTTTGTAACGCTCTGTGAGTTT
This sequence comes from Clepsis dumicolana, assembly GCA_963691665.1. Taxonomy (NCBI): domain Eukaryota; kingdom Metazoa; phylum Arthropoda; class Insecta; order Lepidoptera; family Tortricidae; genus Clepsis; species Clepsis dumicolana. The sequence goes on along the minus strand of OY829505.1, from coordinate 7,059,152 downwards.
TACCTGAAGGGCTAAAAATCAACTTCGTGTTAATTGTATCCATAAATATTGCGGAATGGAGCTCTACTCCGATTGCATTTTCTGTTACTTTATTTTAACTTTAGTGGTTTATGCACGATTGAGAATATTTAATACATAAAATATCCTAATACGCGAAAAATATCACCTCGTTATCATCTAAATCAAGTCTCATAAAATCCAAGAAACACCCCTTTCCGTGAACTCTAGGAAACTAATTTTACGAATTAAATGTTTTTTGTGAAATATACAGCCGGGTGTTGATAATTTAGGATTTTTTATAGAGCTCATCTGAGCGTTTTAATCGGAAAATAAAGTGAAGTTTGAAAATAAATGTTTAAGTTTGTATTGTAATTTTTTGTGTCGTGTTTTAGGTTTTTTTAGACCTATTTAATTTTTATGACTATGCTGTACTGTTGTACCAACTAAATTTATATTTTTAAGATTCATGGATATACTTTGCCTGCAATAAAACATAATTATACCTACTCATCATTATTAATAAAACAATATAATTCAGTCGATCCGGCTCATTGCAGATTAGTTACAGCCGGCATGCATTGAACAAATACAACTAGATATTTTTTTCATAGTGATAGCTGAGCAAAGAATTCGTTTGTATACAAAATGAAGCAGAAAATCTATTTTTTTTTATACAACGAGGAAGGCAAGCGAGCAAGTGGGTCACCTGATGGTAAGTGATCACCACTGCCCATAGACACCCGCAACTCCGGAGGGTTTGCAGATGCGTTGCCAACCTAGAGGGCTAAGATGAAATGCCTCTTGTGCCCGTAATTACACCGGCTGTCTTACTCTCCACATCGGAACACAACAGTGCAAGCACTGCTGCTTAGCGGCAGGATTAACGAGTAAGATGGTGGTAACGATCCGGACGGACCTCGCACAAGGTCCTACCACCCGCAAATAAACAAAAGAAACGATAATATACGTAGGTTGAAATATCTGTTTAAAATAAAAGCCGTGCCACTAATTGCGTATCCATATCTCCAGTATCAACATCCGATCTATGCGTCTTAAGAGATTTGAAGCGCGTCAACTCAAAAATGTGTCTCTATACTAAGAATAAAGAGTTCGCTTTCGGTTGGCATCAAACGTAGGGCTGGCGCCAAGACATCTGTCATCATTAATAACAAGCAATTTGAGCCAATTCTGAATTTTTGGAATACAGAAGAGCGCCCAGGCGTCTCTCTCGCGGCAGGAAGCAGAAAAACTCACACTAAATAAAAGTGGTGGTTGACATGTTGAGTTTTTGCTTGACTTACTAATTACGCGGGTGCAGGCGAGTGCGTGGGCGCTCGCGTGGAGCGGCCGGCGAACGTTAGCCGTAAATGCTAACAGTTTAGATATTTATGAACATGTGTACGTAATTAATTTTTACGATGGATCAGATAACGGAGTTGCTGGAGCGATACGCTTGTCGCAGCCGCGACGTCTTAGCTATATAAAGGTTAATTGACACTACATTAGCGACGGAGGTTTTTCCAAAGATCGCTTGTAGGTACGAGTAGAGTGGAGCGAGGAGGTTGCGGGCGCGACCCGCACCTCTGGCAGCATTGATAATCAGTTTCTGCCACAGAGGTGTAAACATTGTATAAAGACAATTACAATTCAACAAGGTTTCTTTTAACAAATACTCTTTCGAACGTTTTTCTGCGAACAGTAATGACGAGGATGGAATGATGTTTACTTTTTCTTATTTTTTTTTCCCAACTTCAAGGTACAGTTGAAAGAATACTTTGTTGGAGGACTTGTTTTTTCCTGTTAATGAATTTAAAGAGTACAGTAGCACCTCAATCATGTTCGAACCTAATAAACATCTCGTTGGCACATAATGAAAATACATGTTTTGTTGCAATGAGTAAGCATAAATGGTACAGAACTGTGACAGTGGTATGTACAGTCGGGACCAAAGTAGCATATCAGATAAAACGCATAAAAATCTGATGGTTGTCTTTTATTTTTTTGAAGATTTTTTTAGCTACTTTTGGCTGTTAATGTCAAAAGTATTCATATCAGTAAGTACTTAAACCAAATCAGAGCGTTCGTTTTATCGCTCGTAGCTATGAACGCACAAAAGTCACTTTTGAGTGCTATGTTGACAACTAATTTGTCACCTCGACGCTAAAACCGACACGAATAACGTTAGATACACCCCAGCCAAGATCCATCCACTGCTGGGTAAAGGGATCTTTAAGCAGCCAAACACCATGGACCTTGGTCTAGTACAAAATTCACGAAAAATGTGTCCCGGTAAACACGGCATTTTTCGATGAGAGCCATGCGTCATAGAGCTGTCGTTCGACTAAACTTTTTTTTATTTATTCGTATGGCAAAAACTAAGACTAACAGAAGCTCGAAGTGGTCTTTTTGCCAAATAAGTGGTCTTTCGGTTCGGACGTTTTTAAGGTTTAACTCGAAGTCCATGGTTTGGTAAGTCAATGATTTTGTATTATAAAACGACCTGGCGTTTTTGCTCTCGTCGGACTCTACCATATTGAATACAGTTATTTCTTTCTCCCCATCTTTTCCAGAATTTCTCAGTTCCTCAAACAAGGAAATTTGTCACGTAAACGTATTACCTGGGGACAAGCTAGTGGGGGCAAGATCACTCACACAGCAAGAAAAATTACAATGACAATAATAATAATGACGATGAAAACGAGGGTAGTTGTGTGCATCTGTTAGCTGTGCCTAGTAGTCTCGCGCAAGCAGAGCCTGCATCTCGCTGCCGCTGGGTCGTGCGCTCCCAGAGAAAGGACTATGAATTAGTCCGAAACACGTCGGGCTAAACTCGACTTATATACGTGAGCGATCTGTTTATTTGACTATTATTATTATTATAAGCTTTAATAAAACGTATTTAGTCCTTCATATTCATGAAGCTGTAACATACATTCACCTTCACTTCAGCACTTACAAGTAAGAAATATAAAAACAAGGTGCGAACAAGATAACGAACAAGCTAAGAATAATGTAAAATAACGAAACATTATATTTTTGACATTGAATTCATATTCTTATAATTATCTGAGAAACATTTCATCACCTGGTTATGTGGTAATAACGAGTTGTGTGCAACAGTCCAACACACTTAAACAAATACCTTATTCATACACAGTTATTAAATAATAATAGGTAATAAATTCTGCAAGTAAAAATCGATCGATATCTTAAAATTATTCGGTGTTTCTATTATATACGTAACCGCACAAAAAATCCCGTTTATTCTCAATCCCGTGGGAATTTTAACAAATCCTTCCTTTAGTGCTTGTCTACATCATAAAGTAACCTTTATGCAAAATTTCAGCGTTCTAGGGCCAAGGGTTTCGGCTGTGAGTTGTCTGTCAGTCACTTAGCTAGTAACGGAAGAGTTTTATGTATCTATCTTCTATACCTATATAACAGTACCGTGACTGACCGACTGACTGACAGATAACGCACTGCGTAAACTACTGGACCTAGAGACTTGAATTTAGCAAACACACCTTGAGTATCCTAGAGGTGCACTAAGAAGGGATTTTTCCAAATTCCCACGGGATAGGGAACTAGCCCATTTTGAAATATTTCACGGGGGCAAAGCCGCGGGGCATAAGCTAGTTGATTGATAAATGTTAACTTTCGGCGTCGTCGTCGTTTTATTCGTCTTCATTATAAACTTTAATTATACCAAGTCTCACACTCTTCGTTGCGCGTAGTATTCTTAAAATCCGACCAAGAGCTTGTCGGACATGCCCAGGATGCTGATTATCTGTTACGAAAAGGTCCATGCATTATCTAATTCTAATGGCTGTGTTTTTTACAAGTTGGTCAAATGGCCAAATAAGTAGGTACTCGTTAACCTGTAAATTCTAATCAGCCGTGACAGTTTTCCTTTTTAAATTCACTATCTGCACTACTGCACTGAACTTTTCCCATTTCCAAATAGAAGAATCTACTCTTGAGAGACGCGAAATGCTTTTGGCCAAACCGTCCGTCGGATATTTTTACCGCAAGGAAAGCCTATTAAAAGGTTTATTAATTGAAATGAAAAGGTAAATGCCCTTATGCTCCCATTATTTCAAACATTAAATGAGTACCTACAGTAAAACAAAAACAATAGCTTATTTTTTAACTGGTCATTTTTTTTTAAGGTACTCAAAAATTACTAACCTGGTATGTAGATAACTCGTGTAAGAATTCACTACAACTTACCACCAAGCAGGTGGTGTGGTGTGGGAATACGGTTGCTTCCCTCGCCTCGACCACCACAAACACACAACTGTCTACCCGCATTGACGTTAGATCGTTCCCGTAAAATAAATGTTTTATGACTGAATAATTAAATAATATTACCCATAAGCGTTTCCGTTATATTTTTCACTAGGTAGGTTTGCCTAGACTATAAATACAATACACATTTTTAATTATCTTCTATTTGCTTGGGCAAGTAATATCGAAAACTGTTCCAAATTTCAAGTCGATAACATTCGTATAGTTCCTGAAATAACCTTCTGTGACGGACAGATAGGCAGACAGACGGACCTTTTTACCATTTTGGTTTTGATTCCGAACCCAGAAAATGTAGACAAAGACTGACGATTTATTTTGAATAAGAAACATCAGTTGACAATATGTACTTCACGGCAAACATGACTTTGTTAAAAAAGTTACATCGTCGCATTACTATAGCAAGTGTTCCAAAAAGTACTGAAAAAACGCAAAAAACATGATCGACAGTGTATGACAAATCTCGCGACCACGTTAAAATTTTATCACGCGTATACTGCAAATTAAACCTATTGTTATTTACAATTCTGACTTCCAAAATCTATTATGGAACAAAACAGCCGTCGGCGCGCCGGTGCACGAGAGGCCGACGCAATCCAACGTGCCTATTCTACAGGCGAATTCAATTAACTGTACAAGGCACGAGTGTAATAAATTCTCTAAACAATCAGAATTCGAGCCCTGGTAATATGTCGGCGTGCATACGCATTGCGGACGGGGTCGGGTTAATCAACGGAGAGTCCCGGGTGGACATGCGATAGCAGATGGATCAGGTACTGCAAGATCTAACGTTGAGCGGGCTTATGACTGTTCGAAAGTGTTTTTCACTTAATAAATACTATTAACGTATAGACTTTTTGGGGACGGAGTTTATTTACTCAAACGGGACACGGGACAACGCTTTATTTACTCAATCAGGACAGCGCTATCTAACGCGTGTGTCAGCGGAGAGAGGGCTAGTTAAAACGCTCACAAAACGCATAGCGTAAGCGACGGAGCTTTTAAAATTGCTGTGGGCACGAAACTAAAGTATCGATTTGATTTTTGTCTAACCAAACAATTGCTTTTCTTTTCGTATAATCGCAGTAACAGTATTCCTTCTTACTCCGCTTCGGAAACGTTAAAAGTGATGAGGCAGGCCAACTTTAAAAAATATTACTGACGAGAATTTTGTTTATAATCATGTTTTTATCTTTGGGGGTACTTACTTAAAACGTAAAGTTTTTAATTGTGGGTTGAAATATTAAACCTTTATTTTATATATTGAACGAGGTATTTAGAAACTAAAATTAGCAAATTGCTATCCGACTGGGATTACAGTAATTATAATGTACTGATTAAAAAGATCGCATGCTGATTACTGAATCCGAAGTCGGTGTCTGAAAACCACTATTAAGAATCACATATAAATCATGATATAATTATAAAACAATTAAAATGTAATTCGAAAACAATTTTCTAGTTTTCATTCATTATTTGGTCAAGTCTGACAATGTTTTAGAAAACTATCCTTTTTTTAACTCCAGGCAACAATATCGATTGTGCAGATTGGTTTGCAACATTTGTTTCACGAAATGAACAAACACTTATGAAACCAAATGTATGCTGATTAATTTGATATGTACAACTATACGGACAACCCGCTGGGAAAATAATGAATTTTTAATTGAAGCATTTCCGTATTTACTAATGACAAATACGTACAAGTCAGTCGTATTTGAATTGTTATCTATCGGTCATAATACTCTTACGACCACGGCCCATTAATATTTATCAACTTAACGCTCATTATCTAAAAACAAAACACTATTTTCTTCATTGTTTAAATCTTGTAGTCATTAATCAAGAAATGTAACAATCTCGTAGCAAGACTGACCCACATATTAACGGACGGTTCTGATGGATAATGAATAGATTAAATGTTCTTTAATTAGCTACATAACAAATTTTGTGTTAAAATGTTATTTTGACGTGGGTAAGTAGGTAACATAACATAAATCGTTAAACACGGCTGTTTTGTGCGGAAATCGCAGCGATAGACGCATGCGATCAACTTCTGCCTTGTTTATTCAATGCTGCGTTCACCGCGTAAAACGATGTTTGACAATCGCGTTTAACGTAGCGCTTATTGCACAAAACAACTGCGCGCCTAATAAAGGTGTAGTCTCAACGTAACTAACCTCTATTTGCGACAGTATCGTTGCAATGTTCAGGCGCGGTGGTAGCCCAAGATTTTGCGGGGGGGGGGGGGGGGGGGGGCACGGTCTCACGGTCTCAAAATTTTAGATACCTATGTCTAATACCTAATTTGGAAATATACGAGTGAGCACGATTTAAGGGGAGGGAACTGGACACCGCCTCTGAAGGGTTGTGATTTTGTAGTATTTTATTTAGAACAGTTTCTCATCTAGTTCAAGGGCCGAATGGGCCGAGGGATAAACCCATAAAAAATCAACGTTATATCTAATAACCAAAATTGACTCGCACGCATCTAAAAATGGTTGGTCTGATTTATTGACTGACAACGTCGTCCAATCAGATCAAGATTATAAATATGTATTAGATGTTTGCGACGTTGGGCGTGTCGCTCTAATTAAATCAACGACTGGATAGTAGCAAGGATTTGCTAACTTTGTATTATTATCAATTTGGTACAAAATCTTCTAAGTACGGTCGAAAGAAATTAATTCCTGACCCACCATGGAACTTTTCACAGTAAACGTCATAGTGACATCGCATAGCTTGACAAGGAAAATCGTTATGACGTTCACTATGAAAATGTTTTATAGTGGGTCAAGAATTAATTTCCTCGACTGTACATGCAAACATATAAAAAAAAATTTAGCTACCTATATGTATATTTAAATCGTTTAAAACGGAAATTACCTATAATAATGTTCTGCACTTCTCATCTAATTAAATGGAAATAATCGAATGGAAAAGTTTTCATAGCACGACCCTCGGTTTAAACCTAATCAGAGAGCCAACTTCAAATAAGAGCTACTTTATGAACCGAGGATCTTTATGAACATTTCAGAGAGATAAGAGATAAGGTCCCTTTCTTATGCTTCTGCAGTAGAATGCAGGTGCGGTTGTGTACTTGCAATTTGCTGCTAATGTCCGCTAAAAATAATTTAGAAGTCGTTAGCGGATTAGCGGGTGTATCGCGTGCTAGCGGTACTAGATTAACTAGACCATCTTTGTCGGACACGACATCTGTCCTTACTTTAGCATAACTTTTCGCAGACATTGTAAATTCAGCTTTAAATGTCTAAGTTACCACTTTCTCTATGATTCAAATAAGTTTGAAACCATTTTTTTGTCGAACAACAGAAAACGGAGGGTTTTAAAGTTAAACCCTTATTGATGTCAAAACCTCAAATGTAGTGTTGTAATCTGGAACAATTTCTATTTGACTTTAACCTCGCATTTTGCTGGCAAGTTTATCCAAATCTGGGCCAACTGTATGTGTATTATTGTGTATGTATCAATCGGTATTTAGTCAAGCTTAAGAGTGTAACCGGGTGGGCGGAAGACTCTTATCCTTGTATTCCTTTCTTGTTTCCTTATAGACTTTTTTTTAACCACACGAACACCATCATGTGTATTCATCCGTTTGTGGTGTAACACGCACACTTTTTACACACCTTGTAGTATAATGTTTATACACTCAAGTTCAAGAACGCAGGGCTAAGTTTTTATCGGAACTTGCAGAGTGAGGATCGGCGCCTTTGATGTCTACCTATTAATTCACACCATACCTACTGATAAAATGCGCCATTATTATAATTGTACTTATAAGTGTTATTCTTATAAATGTCTCATCACCGTCAGCTTTTATTTTACTCTACGTGCCAATAACATTGTTAAATAAATAACGGAAGTCTACGATTTCTCACACGATTGTTTTGTACTTATGAAGTGTTGTTATAATTATTGTGACTCTAATGCAGGAGCAAAAAAACTTTTTTTACTTATAGGTTGAATACGTTAAAATACAGCCGCAGGAATGCATAGATGCACGGGTCCGCAATGCGAGCCGAATTGATATACCCGAATTTCGTGCGACACTACTTATTCGATAGATTCAAATCCGTCAGCCTGCAGATTTGTTATTACGATCCTTGAGCCATCCATAACTACTTATGCCAGTTAACAGTTAAACCAGTGCTTTTCATGTGAAGTTATACCAACGAGGTTGAGTTTCCATCTACCTCACGCTGTAAACCGTACAGAAACCGGCTCTTCTAATACAGGTAATATAAATTAAGTTGCTACTTACTTAGTTCTCCCTCCAATTAATTTTCAAACTAATACCTACAAAGACAATTTAATTTCCTCTTTGCTTCCTGTTTTAAAAGTGGTGAACCACTGTATACATCTGGCATCCACTGCAACCTTACAGAATCTCATTTTCAAAATTTATGCAATTCTAAAATAAAAACTGAAATACTAGTCTAGTACTTATACAAGTATGACTATGAATCTATCTTCACCAGGATCACGCTAAGACATTATACCTGAGCGTCTACAGCCCGTTTTATAGTGCAAAATGCGAAATCAATTTAAGCCCGCGTCTCCTGCGATAGGGATATAAGTAGGTATCGTCACAGACACTAAGAGCTTTCCAAGACGAACTCGCCGAATGCATTTGCATGTCACACGACCCTGTGGGAGTGAGTACACGTGGCACTGATTGTACCCATGTACCTGCCCCTGTTCGCTGTGTAGGGTGTTATTAACTGATCGATCAAGTATATTGGAATTGACGGAGATTAGACGGCATTGTGGGAGACGGTTGGAATGCGACGGTTTTAATCCCTTATGCTCATTTGAAACTTAGACAATAGACGCTCTAAGAGCTGTTGTAGGTTGTACTGTTTGGATTTTGTTTGGTTACGCTGTTTGTTTATGTACTTAGATGATATTGTTTTAAAAAACCCGGACAAGCGCGAGTCGGACTCGCGCACGAGAGTTCCAGATTTCCCTGCTTTTCCCCAGTGTTTTAAGTTGTCCAGTATTAGCAGAGCTCTGTTCCTAAGCAAAATGTACGCAGTGCAATGTGGGGTCATTTTAAGTATATTGGTCTCTGACATATTCAGACAGACATAAAAATTTAAGATTTGGAGAATTTTCTGGGTGGTTGTGCTATAAGAGCTATCTTCATACCAAATTTCAAGTTTCTAGGACAACTGGAAGTACCCTTTAGGTTTTCCGGGTACGACAATTTGTATGGAAACAACCTTTTTAATGACTGTATCTTTTGATTGCGTTGACTTAGTTAGAAGTTTGCTTTTTTTCACAGCTTCAAGAGACTGCAGGTTTGAATATTTGATATTAATTTCAGGCTGCTACCTCCACGCGTTCCAGAGAAAAAGGGTCTTGACAGACAGACAACAAAGTGATCCTATAAGGGTTCCGTTTTTCCTTTTGAGGTACGGAACCCTAAAAATAAACAAAACTTGATACCGATTTGGTTAAGACACTGTAAAGAACAACATTGTTAAAACTATATGTATTGTATAAGGTTGTGTACGACGTCGATGTCGGAAAGATGCAGAGAGGATAAAAAGCAAATGTTAGTCGCTTAAGAATGCAAAAGGTTTTTCTATCTCTCCAAGAAACAAATGAAGAGAAATGTTAGTGTTGTCAACAACCTGTGTGCTTTGAGGAGTGGAACAAGACATCAATTCGAGGACTTATTAAGGGGGGTATTTACTTGACTGAGGTGGCGGGTGCAACACAATGTACTTTGGGGGCGCGTAAACCAACAAGGAATGTAATCTGGTGCTTGTTTATGTACGTAGGCCTCCTTAAAGCGATGTCACTACTAAGGGTTCCCAAGCTACAGAATGTTGACGCTCGTGTCTTTGTATAGTTATAGCTGTAGCTACGTCAATGACTTGACTAATTGCGCTTCTATAAGACACGGATATAAACAGATACCTACGTTTACATGCAATGCGGTAGTATATTTAGTATATTTTTTAATTGCCGCATAACAGGCGCATTACTATTCCATCATACGTTTTTAAGGACGATGCACGCGTTATCTATGCCTATTAAACAGTACCGTGACTAACTGACTGACAGACAACGCACAGCCTAATCTACTGGACCTAGAGACTTGAAATTTGGCAAACATATACCTTGAGTATGCTAGCGGTGCACTAAGAAGGAATTTTTCAAAATTCCCACGGGATAGGGAACTAGCCCATTTTTAAATATTTAACGGGGGCAAAGCCGCGGAGCATAAGCTAGTTTCATACATTTTCTGTAAAGAGCACCAGCCTTATGCAATGTCCCTATGCCCTACGCTGAGGCAATAGTTGGCACCTTCAATCATAATACGTAGCAATAAAGGTGTGAAGCAGAGTGTCAATTATTGGAATTAACGTGTCGACCATTGGGACGTTTACCTTACATTTAACGTTAATAACAAAAACAGTGTTATTAGCCGTCACAGCTGTAAAATCTGGCTACAACGTCTAGGAGCTAAGACGATCACCAAACGTCTAAAGGTGTAGAGAAAAACCTTTTCCACATGTCAAGCAAAAAGCAATTTTATGTCCAGGTCATTCATACCTAAACTCTTTGACATGCAAAAACGTTTCTTAAATTTAACTATACCATTGTGTAGATGTCGCAACCTCTAGCTGTAGTTAGGTATAGCTACTAAACGTCAATTACATTTAGAATTTTCTCGTGGTCGAATTGACGAGAAATTTAATATGTACATAATAAACTATCAGCAAAAAAGCTACCATTTTTTTTTAAGAAATTGATTGAAGTTGCCTGTATAGTTTTCGACAAGAGTCCCTGTGGGGAGGACTTAGGCGTGCAGTAGGAGCCCCCCTGAACTGACAACAGGCTGGGACTACAAGTTCGGATAACTGTTCTCAAAATATATTCCGTGTCTCGAATAAGATTATAATATTAAGGAGCAGGTTCGCGCCGGTTTTGCCACTGACATCACCTCATGTTTAGACGAATTATAATTGGAAATCTCTGGCTTTCCATGTACCAGGTGTAGGTTTCGAGAATACGCTGTTTAATTCTTGAGTTTGTCATCTGCATTGTTCTAAAAGTAGACTTCGGATGAAGGCTTATTTTAACCTCATTGAACTCAGAGATGTTACTAAATCTTGTTCTTCCTTTTAAAAGCGTTTAAGATCCTTTAAGGACAGTTATCTAAATTAATAACGCGTTGAAACGAATCCTAGATGCATTTGAATGTATCACACACAGCCATCCAAAAACAATAAGAGTGTCTTTACAAAAACTGACAACAGTATGACACACGCGCGGTCGATCTTGATCGAATAGTACCTATAGCTGTATGCCTCGACATAAATGTGACTTGAGAATTGTTCATTCACTAAGGCAACCTGTCCGTTGTCCCTTCTGCCCATTCCCCTCATCTCGCGTTATCTCGGTTCATTCATTACCATCTAGTTTTATAAGAGTCGACGGCCCGAAAACATATCGCGCCTCCATTTTTTGTCACACCACTTAATTATCTGGATTTATATCAAGATAAGATCGACTCTCTAAGAGATAAAAAAAGGATTTCTGTAAAAACAAAAGTAAGCTTGAATTTGAAATGCGTTTTAGGGTTCGTACCTACACTGCCTTTTAGAGTGTCGATGTGTTCAGAAACGTACGTGGTTTATTTTTTGTAGAAGGAAGGGGTTTTCTGAAGGAAGGACATACAATTATGAGCCTGTAATAAAATTAGAGACCAAAAGACCTATAATAATTCGTCATTCCTGATGTGAGATGAAAAAAATGGAAAAAACAGAAAGTCATAGTTGTTTTATCATATCTGCACGAATTATAGGCATTATCTTCCTCGAGTTTGTATTAGTTTTTTTATGATACCTATTTGCAACGGCAAGTGCCTTAGCTCCTACTTCTGTGATGACCGGATTATTAATATGCCGCAAGACGATAACATATACTGCGATTTTATTCGGAGACTTTTTCATCATATTTTTAATTTACGATTAAATTCAAACTTTGCGCCTAATGCTGTATTAACTTACGAATGCCAAATACCTACTGCTCATTTACCTTATTAAAGTTATTTTCTTGTATGACTAATGTTCCCGTACATTCGTATTTCAAAAATATAAAATACGAATATAGTAAGTATATTGATATCATTGTCAACACGGGAGACAGAACAATGCCAGACCGCACAACGTATACCGGCCACCATGCTTAATAGGTTTATGTTATGCAATGGCAAAGTCTACGCACTTACATATCGAAGCACTGTTACTAAATAATAATTGTGCAATAAAATGTATACTGTCAATCTAGTGATTCTGAATTCGGCCAAGCGGACCGTAGCACCAAATTGTATGGCGTAGGAATTCAGAGTAGAATTTTCCAATTTGAGGACTAGAATGCTTTAATTGGAACAGTGTTTTTCTGGTGGGCAGTGTTGGCCACGATTATTGTGTTTGTGGTGAGGAGACACAATGCTGAAGACGTATTCCTACGTTACCAAACGCGGTCGTATTTGTCTATTTAATTTAGATTCTTTCTGATAACTACAAGTATTAGAAGCCATAACATAGGTAATGAAATAAATCTTCAACAGGCCTTAAAAATACATGGCTGCTAAAATAAAATAAAGTCTCGAACCTGAAATGGTTTGAACACATCGTTCATTATTCGCTGCAGCGAATATCTGAGCGCGCGGGCCGTCGCAATTTTATGCGTTTAAGCGCATTTTTCAAGAGTTGTGCGTCCTTTGTTGTGCGGTGCTGCGGTATGGGGCGCGGGAGGCGGGTGGCGGCTGGTTGGTTTTAGTTAATTACTGCGCGCAAGCGCCGGCGCGGCGGCTCGGCGGCTCCGCGAAGCATCCGCGGTCTTGGTGGCCGCAACACAAAAGCGGGTCGATGCCTTCGATAACGAACTCACTTTTTATCTTCTTATTTTAACGCTTTTAATTAGTTAGGAAAATATTCTCAAATAAAAACTGCCCCGAGCAGACCTTGAGTTAAGGACTGTCTTTGACCGCTTCGTGCCTCGGGCCCACTATAATGGAACGGAATACCTCCGTTATTTCGATTGGCTCCCGTGTTGCCGATAGCTCGCCTACGACGACAATAATTACTTTGAGCGTAAATTTTAATTTCTTACTGCTTGTTTTAAGTCGGCTATTAAATTATAAATCCGAATTAGTTCCAATGTATCCTTATGAAGATGGAAGTTAATACCGCAATGCATTCGACAGTCGCATTACACACATTACATTAGTAAAAGATGTTTCTGCTTTTTGCTAATGATTGAAAACCATCTCTTTAAAAGTAAGTACTTAAGTGGGTATTAATTGGGTTTGATAGTAACAAGAAATAATATCAGTTGTACAACCAGCAGGCGTAATGTGTTACATTTGTTATTGGCAGAGAGATAGCTCTAGATCATTAACGGGACCGCCACGACGACGTGATACACAGCGATTACGAAAAGCAACCGTCTACGTGGACTGTTTTATTAATGTATAATATAATTACTTAACATACCATCACGAGAGCAGATTATACTGATTATGATTGCGGACCAAAAAAGAGCAACTGAATTCTCTTATCTCGAATTGAATACGAGAGGCATCGGCAGCGAAACCTATGTGCTGGTGGTCGCCAGTAAAATGTGCAACTTGTCAATTGGAAGATCGATACAACCGCCGTATCTGACCACATCTAAACACAGAGTACCTAATAAGTAGGTAACCACTTATTCCTACACAGATAATAATAGGCACGTTAATTATTATGGCATAGCGTCAGTTGGATACGTTCATAATGAAACCTCATGAATAATATATGAATATTGTATTCTCAGCGGCGAACAATCAAACCACAGTGGAACTTAAATATCCGTTTGTATCGAAAAACTTGCCGAACGGAACAAAACGATACACTCGTTAATTTTCATTTCACTGTATTCACCTTGTTTTAACACTGTACATCAGCGTCTCACTCATTTATAAGGGAGCCTGGCGTATACTAGGTAATAACATTGTATTAAATAATAACATATAATTAGTACCTGCTACAAAGATAAAGGACGGACGGGGTTTTTTAAAAAGTTGTTTACAATCGACTGTAAGTGGAGGTACAGGCGCCTTCAAAACTGCTTTTAGTGGCTGGCTATTATTACGGCGCGGACAGTAGTACGGGCTCATTAGCTTATTAAGTGCTCCCGCCAGGCGGTACAGAAATTTGCGATTCTATAGGAGTTGATGGTGTGGTCAAAAAGTACGATTTACAGCCTGTGTTATTATCGCGATATGGGCGTTAGGGATGCAGATTTGTTTAATATCGGTAGGCAAGAATTAATCCGATTAAGTAGTGCATTGGTAAATAATTTGTTCTATCTATTCTAATCCAACCGACAGTTTCATGGTAGGTATATCTTTTTCCTTCAGGTATTTTTATCGTGGCTTGTTAGACAACTTAAAAAACATTTTACTAATTACATTGAGTGTAAATATTGAAATAAAATAAAATATATCTTTATTTGCATTTCCTGCGCTACGTATAAGGTGCACGTCTATGATATGTTATGCTGAATTTTGATCGTAAGCTATGACTTATATATAATAAAACTTAACTTGTATTTTAACAACTTCGTTTGCATCTCGCGGGAACAGCACTTCCCCAGCATAAAAACTAGCCTAAGACACTCGTATTAATCAGGAATATTTTCAGTTTCTATTCATTATATCTTTTAAAATCTGTCCAGTAGTTATAAAGATCACCCTCTATCATACAGATAAAGTTAACCTCTTTACTATATTAGTTAACAGAAAAACTGTCAAGCAAAGGCGTGCACAACGACTAACCCTGTTATTCATAAACCTATTTTAACTAAAATGCCGTTAAAGTTAGTTTGTCCTTTTTTGTCACATTCACATTTCCGTAGTAAGAAGAAGATAAAACCTATTTTAGCTAATGAAGGCTTGAGTGACGTTTATGATTAAGGCCCTTGGACATGTGCTCGCGAGTGTACTGCAGACGTTAGGCTCGTTACCGCGTTATCAGCCCGATGCTTATCTAGACAGACGTCGGTGACCGCCTCTCTCCACCATCGACACCTCGCATGACCCCTTTAACCCAACGGTTATTAACATTAATTAATTACCAAACAAACCGCAATAAAATGCAAGTCAGCGAAGCAGTGAGCTACTATCTCGCAATTTGCATAAACAAATACTACATACACATTAAACGTCATAAAATATTCAGTCGTAAATAAAAAGTTAAGTCACTTCTTTATCCCAAGTTTCCGGCTAAAATATTTAGAAGCTAATCAAGCTATACTTTGCATCATCTCCCATACTAACTCAATCATACTTTATACTATTTAGATTCATCTTTGGCCGAACTAATTATTAAATGAAAATAAATAAATATTTGACCTAGTCCCAAACTAGGCAAACCTTGTACTATGCTTACTAGACAACTGGTAAACATGCTTAAACAGGTGAATGCATACTTCTACACATATCAAACAGCCAAGACCCGAGAACAATATTTATCATACGAACATCTGCTCCGACCGGGGATCGACGGGCACGTCGAGCACCATAGTCAGGGTCTCTGTATAACCACTAGGCTATCCGGTCTTCAAAATTACATTGAATTATTACACTAAATACTTTGGCTCTTATTTTATCCAGTTTTACTACCTTTCCGCCAGCTATACATCTACCACAACACAGGTAAAACCTGGTTGTTTAAAATAGTTCACCCATTCGCTTCTCAAACAGATCAGCGCTCACGGACCGACCAGCGAAGTGTCCAACTTTATTTGTGTTTCACAAAACAATGAATCCATTAATCGGGTGACAGTTGCTAAATACTCTGGTAATTATCTCTTAAAAGGGATGCTGGAGATTAAGTAGTTAGGGGCACGAACTTTACGGTCTCGGAGTTCATAATAATGGAGGTTTGTTCATAGTTGCCCTGATTTAATTTGAAGGGACATCATTTTTGTTCAATTATACTGGTACAGTAGTTCAGCGGGTCTATAGTGGTTTGGGGATTTCGAAGCAGTTATTCCATTTAAGCTATGCTTTCAGACTATATTAAAATGTACGTTTGTTAGGCGGTGTATTTCAAAGAAGATGTCATCATCATCATCATCAGCCTATTTACGTCTCACTGCTGGGCACAGGCCTCCTCTCGGGATGAGAGGGCTTGGGCTATAGTTCCCACGCGGGCCCAGTGGGGATTGGGAACTTCACACACACCGTTGAATTGCTTCGCAGGAGTGTGCAGGTGAGGAATCACGATGTTTCTCCGAAAAGCTCATGATAAATTACAAATGTGATTTCGCACATAAATTCCGAAAAACTCAGAGGTGCGAGCTGGGGTTTGAACCCTCGACCCTCTGCTTCAGAGGCGATAGGTCAAACCACTAGGCTATCATGGCTAATGAAGATGTACTGGAATGGAAATGTAGATCAGCCACGGTACTTTTTATGAAACTTAAAGCATGAAGCTGATTGCCGATTGCAGATGTTTGATTTGTAGAAATTATGTAACTGTATCAATTCAGGATGTGGATAAAACCTTTTTTTATTAAATACCAGTAGCCGACAATCATCATTAGAACCCACTAAGAGGCCTTAACCTGACAAAAGGCGAGTACAGTTCTTTAAGGAATAGTCTAGCGGAGTTACGATTATTTGCACCTGTAGCTAGGTACCCAGTGGACACTAACAAAGCCGTTCCTAATATTCAATTTACCACTTGTTTCGATCTACTGATGTTAAAAACATATAATCTTCAATTTTGCCGTCTCAATAACCTTGCTGTCGGTAGGCAATCCAACCTCTGCTTACTATTTGTCGGTGGGAACATGATGGACCATCTACAGATAGCAAGTTGTTCGTCAATTCAATCAAAAAATTGTTAGTAAGTGGTTGAAAACAAGATATAAATTTAATATAGGAACGAATGTTATGCATTCTTACCATACCTATACTTGTTTCACTGAGAACTGCATCGGAATATATGATTGCCTTAATAGCAAATGGACCATTTAAAAGTGTTATTTGCACCTATTTGATGTCAGCGGTGGATGCGGAAAGCACAAGACCGGTCTGAGTGGAGAGCCTTGGGGGAGGCCTACGTCCAGCAGTGGACGTCTTTCGGCTGACATGATGATGATGATGACAGCCACATTGACAGCCACAAAGAAGTGATAAATTTGCCTTTGCCATGAAGTTTCCTGTTACCGGGCAAACTGTGTTAACTCTTGGTCACGCACGATGTAAAGGTCCTTATTGACAACTCTATCAATCGGCGAAATGATGTCACCGTCTACCAGATTCATCTCGTCACAGTGGACCAAATTTATTCGAAAGAACTGCAAATAGTATTCAACTCAAGTGGTTACTTTCAGCTTAATTAATTGTTTGCGATACTTTAAAGTTCGTATTAAAGTAATAGACTATTTATGAGCATCGGGATATTTGCCATAATACAGGAAAGTCTCCTTTAGAACAGAGTATATTTGCTTGAGATCGTGGAGCCTGTGTACAGTTTTTTTTTTTACTTATTCAGGTCAGATACCATCTCTTGGACCTTCTCGAGTTCTAGTAGGTAATTGATAAGTTACATACCTACGTAAAAACCTAAACAATGAAAATCTAATAACCAACTTAGAAAAGTTGAAAAACCCCCGACATTGTCATTTCAAAGTTCAATATTTAAAAACGGTGAACGGATTTTAATGAAATTTAGCTAAGAACCATCTCGATTGAACTAGCTTTCGATTAAAAAAACCGCACCGAAATCGGTAGATCCGTGTGGGAGCTATGCCACAGACAGTGTTGCAAGCGTTCCTAGGCGGCGGTAATTGCTTAACACCAGGCGATCCGCATGCTTGATACACAGGTACACAGACACATAGATACACAGATACACGGATCAAACTTATAACACCTTTTTCATCGGGGGTTAAAAATACAAAAAGGCACATAAATCCGCGGAAAAGATTTACGGAGTGATTGCGGTTCGCCTATGATAGAGTCTGGCCAACGAAAGCTGAACCAGGAGAAACGCGGCAATTTCAAAAAATCATCACAGGGTAACACAGGGTCACTCACACAGCCGCAATTTTCTCAGATAAATTTCAATTTGACATACGACATGACACCTCAGATAGACACACATAGAAACAAAGTGTTGCCAATGAAATAACTACGAGGTTCAACTTTCGTTTGCCAGACTCTACCGCTTTGATTGAATAATAGAATAAAAGGCTCTCAAATTAAACTGAAAATAATCTACCGCGTGATAAACTATGCTTCAATTTCAACCCAAATCACACGAATATGTCGTCTAATGACGGCTTATTTGCGGAGACATTAAGTAACCGTAGGGTAGGGTAAGTGTACCTAGGTACTGAATATACCTACATAATTGCCTGGTTTAAAGCGAGACTGATTGACACCTTTCACTGTTCTGGACGCTATTATTCACGTATCCTGATATTTGCATCATAAACGAAGTCTATTGGAATATACTGAAAAACCGATCAAGAGCGAGTCGGATTCGAGAACCGAGTGTTCCGATCCATCACCTAATAATATTTGTGTTACTTAAAGTACGATCCGTTTAATGAAGAGTAGACGGGCAGGCCATCTCCTTTCGTACAGTTTCCAGTGTTTCCACTAGTGTAATTTTTGATGATTTCTGAATAACTGTGCCATTTCAGGGTATTGCTTTATTTTTTCTTGCATCTTTAACATAAACGTCTATTAAGTAATAATTTCATTTTTTTCCCTCTGAAAACTGCGGAGATAAGGTTAGGGGGGATGGAACTTATTTTTTTTATCATTTTTAATTTTAATTTAAAAACTTTTTGGAATTTGAAGACCCCCTTTAAAATTTTGCAAGACTCAAAGAAATCGCTCGTTGCATTGAATTACTCAACTACGACGTCATAATTTTCAGTGATCAAACTGCCCCGTTTTATTAGTTTATACTAAATTAACAAATCGTCTTGATTGCGGTAAAAAGTGAGACATCGTTTTTTTACGACTATTCTCGGAATCCTGAATAAGTCAAAATGTAATATCATTTTATTTTGACATCAGTCGTCAACCCAATTTAGAAACACGCCAGTGTTTAATCAACAACTTGTCATTTAGATTTACAGTGTCAAAAAAACCTCTTGCATATTGTGTCGGCAATTGCGTAGGTATTTTAGTCGGACGATGCCATAAAACGTAATAGTGTACGGGCCGGATATAACTCTTAGAAGTGTAAACTAGTCGATCTGACAGCCGTATGTATGTGTACCCAACGCCTATCACTTCCTACCCTCGATCGCTGCGATGAGAAACCGCCAAGAAAGCCGCTAGCGCATAAATCTACTTCACATACAGTTTCACTTCAAGTCAGAGATTTATTCACGCGAACTCGTAACTTATGCCAGTGCGTTATTATCATCAAACGGATTAAGTTTTTCATCTGAACTAGTCTCACAAGTGCCGTCAAGAATGCTAAATAATAGCATCCATTTGTTTCAATTACCTGATAGCTTCTACTCGTTATAGCAATGCGTGTTTTCAGAATTGTTTGTTTTACATAAATTTTATTATTATAGCGTGAATAAGCTGTGATAAATTGCTTACCGCTAAATAACATAACAGTTTGAAATCCGTTATTTTTGCAATGCTTTCTCAACTGGTATGGCTACTGTAAAACGTAGGTTTCTAAACATGATCAGCCGCTTTTGTTGTTATGATTATTATTACGCTATCTAATCAAAACAACTTAAGAAACAGTAAGATATGTGCATGTTTGAAATGTTTTTTGCCATGCCGTGGTCACAGAGAGTCTTATCTCTATCTGAATTTATTCAAAAAGTATCAAGTTCTAGGCCTGCTAATGTCAATGACCCTACACCACCTTAGCATTATTGTATTGATCATAATAGCACCAAAACCTAGTCGATTTCTTACATTTTTCGCATTTGCTTGGTTGAATTTGAGGTAACTTTATCTGCCTTAAGGTAAGCGTCCACATGTCGGTATCGTATACGCAACGGACGCATCGCATGCAATGAAAATATATGCAATGTGCGTTGCGTACGATGCGGACAGGTGGACGCACTTATATAAGTTTCTATACAAAAAATACAATGATCCGTTGCGTGCGATGCGTCCGTTGCGTACGATACCGACATGTGGGCGCTTACCTTAACAGTCACGTTAGAAAAGGTTTATCACAATTTACGACAAGTTAGGTTTCATTTAGGCATTATTTGGCAGACATGCGCGGTAAACGTACAGACAGCGGCCACGCCGTGGGCACCTTATGAATAAATTAGTTAGCGGCGGCAGGTGGAATGACCTGACACAAAATATTTTGATGGAATTGTTTTAATTGGACGTTATCTCCGCCTGACTATCAGAACGATAGCACGTTTCGAAATATGAAATTCGTTGCCGACTATTCACACCATCGCTCGCATTTAATTATATCGTCGTTGAATTATAAATATTGATTTAAATATAATTTCCGGATAAAACTGCGATTAATTGTTTCTCATTAGATGTAGCAATTAAATGGTTTTGATGATTAATTGGAAGCACATTAAGGTGGGTTCTTAAAATATAGCTTGAGGAGCTAATATGGCATTGGAGCGATTATTTACCTAATATTTAAAATAGGAGGCGGAGACAATTTAGTATAGTAACAATATACAAGTATCGGCTTAGAAAGTCAATATACAATACAAATCATGTGAATGCAAATAAATAGACAGAGTAATTAATATTCACTCAATTACGTACTAATTTCAGTTGCATAAATAAATTTTTACTTCTATTTTTACCCGACTGCTCCACGCAAAGAAGGGTAATGTGTTTATCAGCCTATTTGTTCCTTTGTGGCACTCTAGAGACCGAACGCGTGGGACAGATGACAGATCCTATGGAGTTTCAATTAGAGTCCATAAGGTTTTGATATGTCAATTAAGTATTTTGTTTTGATCAACATAAGAGCTGTCCCTGCAAGTGTCTCAGGGAAAACAGACTTTCAAAATTTACTTCTCTATGAGACGAAGTTCTGTGATGGAAATCTCTATTACGTCAAAAAATCAGACAAAACTTTTTTCGACACATAGTAAAGTGGTAGGTAATGTGCCAAAAAAATGCCATTTGTAAAATGACTTCCATAAAAAAACAATAGGTAAACGTCAGACACTAGACCAGACATAACCTAACTTAACCAACTTGGAAAAGTTGAAAAACACCCGACCTTGTGAATCATCACAGTTCAATATTTCAAAAACGGGTAAAACAATTTCAATGAAACTCAGATAAGAGCCATCTCGATTAACTATAGCTCTCGATTAAAAAAAAACCGCAGCTAAATCGGTTCATCTGTTTGGGAGCTATGATGCCACAGACAGATTATCCGTGTGTCACATGTAAAACTTATAACACCCCCCCTTTTTGGGTCGGGGGTTAAAAAAAACTCAAAATATCTAGAGAATAAATACGACTACGAGAATTATTAATGGTTGTGGTCTCTACGTACTTATCAACGGCGTGAGTAAGTTGTTTAAATTGACACCTACATTTTTTTACAGAAATATGGTAACTGTGTAAGTAACCGTAACAGTTTAGAGAGCAGGTTAGGCACCTGCCTAAGTTCCAACCGTCAGAAACAAGAGCCCGGGAGTCCACAAAGGTCCCGAACAGGTGTATTTTCCTCGCATTAAGCATGCGGGTTATCACACAAACCGAGTGTTAAGTAGATGTCACGTGGGACATTGTGATACTGGTAGGCTGGTTTGATGCCCGTTATAACTGCCAGTCTAATGTGAAAGACTAGCTGTTGCCCGCGACTTTGTCTGCATAGAATTCTGATACCGCCGGAACTTTGTCATATTCCCGGATAAAAAGTGACCGGTTATTCTAATGTACTAGCATGTATTATTGTGAAGTTTCATCAAAATCCGTTCTTTAGTTTTTGCGTGAAAGAGTAACAAACATGCAAACATCCATCCATCCTCCAAGTTGTACTTAACAACTAAACGGCAGGCGGAGCACAAAGTTTTGCGATCCTGCGTAATGTTACGTTATCGTATCGAAATCGAGAAACCTCATACTAAATTTTAGTTCCAGATACGCTCACAGGCGGGCACTGTTCCAAACGTCATACAAACTCGGTAACGTTTACTATTCGATTTTACGTGATGCAGGATTCGAAAAGTCGTGCTTGACCCTCTGAGGAGGACATTTACTGGATAGTAAAACTAGCACAATGCGAGACTGAACAAAAGCGCCAAAGACATTATGTATTTTTTGCTTGGTCAAACTGGTTTAAGTGTTAACTTTTTAATAACAGATAATTCAGTATTCATAAATAATGGAAGGATCATATTAGATGTAAATTTTGCAAAGAATTGAAAAAATTTAGTTCATTCAAAATAAGAAGAGCTTAGATTTTTGGGTTTTGGCTTTTTTTTTAAATATGATCCCTATTAAAAACTGAAATTATTCCTAATGAAAATATTGATTCATACAACAATCTATTTCTACAAAAAAAATAAGCCCTTAATGTGTAGGTAACAGATGTGAAATTAACACTGGTGGACAAGTGCAAAATATGAAATTTGGTATTCACCCCTATGTGTAAGTAATACATTTTTTTTTATTTGTAAGTAAATTTGTAGGTATGTAAATTAGTTTGTCTAATACGGGAATTGAGTCTCGAAGGTTTTTCCCGCTTTTCCCGATATTTTTAAAATGTCCAGTGTTAGCAAAGACCGGTCCCTAAGCAAAATGTACGCAGTGTGGGGTCATTTTATATTGGTCCGTGACATAATACAGATAGACATAAAAAAACAAAATTATCAGATTTATCTGATTGGTTCTGTTCCAAACATCATAGAAATTTCTCGATTACGTTACGTAGGATTCAAAAACTTCGTGCTCGACCCTCTGGGCAAGGTTAGGATAATTATTAGAGGTAGAGCTACCCTGAGTGAGGCTGGGATATTACCAGAGGTAGAAGGTTAAGATGCCAGAGGTAAAGCTACCCCGAGCGAAGTTAGAATAATTACCAGAAGTAGGGCTACCCTGAGCGAGGTTAGGATAATTGCCCTGAGCTCGATTAGGATATTTGATCGCTATTGGTGGATTTTTCCTTGGGCACCGCTTCGTTACCTCGCCCGTTCTGGTGGACAGGAATCCTAAACGCCCTTGCAAATCGCAAGGTGATACGAAAGCTTGATAGCTGTTGGCTCGCTTTGTCCGTGTCAATTATAGGATCGTTATTTATCTCAAGAATTCATTTTTTTCAGTAGCAATATAAATTTTGAAATGCTTATTTATTTAGCAACCAGACCGGTTCGCTACATGTCTAGGACATCAAAAGAAAATATCTTTAATAGATGAGTCTAGAGTAACCACCCCTGCATTTGCCGAGATTATTCCTAGTTTTATTATTATTATTTCGCGCCTAATCTGTCCCACTGCTGAGCAAATGCAGTCCCCAACGCTTCGATTGTTAGACTTGCAATTAGACATATTTGCCCAAAAAATATTACCATAAGCTTCTGTGTTTAGATTATCTAGGCCCATGTGTTTTTAATTTATTCTCTTGTGTTCATTTAAAAATGCCTATCATCATTTAGCCAATGTTCTGACCTATCCTAAAACAGCTCGCGGCATTTCACGTAAAAGCCAATTTGCCTGACCTCACTGGGACGGCTAGCGCAGTTGCCCTGTTCTCACTGGCAGCTCGGTGCTAAATGCAGATGTTTTGTACGTTTTGGAAAGACCTGCATACGAAATCATATTTGTTGTCACTGAGAGTGTATAGCATGCTTTTACATATAAAATTAGTTGTTTTTTTGTTCCAATATACTTACCTAACTATCATTAAGTAACAGTTTTAAATGATTCGCGGTTAATTGCATTAGACATGATGAAAACGGGATATTGACCGCGATTACCGTATAGGTTTGATGAGCTCCCGATATTTCGACGCAGCTTCCATGCATCATGATCGCGGGCAAATATCGAGAGCTTATAAGGCTGATTATAAGTTAATCGCGATCAATATCCCGATTTCATTATGTCTAATATCATTAAGTATTTTAATTTTATTTATAAAATTTGCCATTAAAACTAGCCAACTTTTGCGTCTATTTAGAAAGGACATTAAAGCGATAGAATTGATAGCTCGCAAAGATATCCCACTCTGAAGTGCAGGAATTGCGTCTACGATTGAGATAGAACACCACAATGGCTAAGCAAAAGTGACCGTCGATGGTAGTGCGTAGGCAGTGATATTCTTGACGCAAAGAGAGTCGCTGCCTCTTGCACAAGGCGCACAACCCATGAGCGACCGACTCGGAAACCCTTAGATAATAATAATTAGCCACATATAATTTTCGTCGTTCGTCAAGTGCCGCGGGCCTCACTCCGCATTAATATGACCAGACTCCGGAAGTAGCTCGCGTGCTTCCATCGGCTATCGCACATTGAATTATTTATACTTTTAATATTGTAATTATCGTTAACTTAGTGCGTCTCGTAATAAGGGTGGCTTTTGAAGAGCCTTTGTGTGCCTTTGTGTTATTATATTAAATGTTGTAATAACGCTTGCCACGGAAAGGTTAGCTTGATAAGGAGATAACGTGTACTGTCAGCGTTCGGTAATGAGCGGTCGGGTCTCGCGATGCGTCGGCCGAATGCTAATTCTTAGGCGGCGGCGCGGGCGCACGCAACGAACGAATTCTTTTACAATTTGTACTCGTTTGTCCAGCTTGACGATCCGGTGATAACAAACTTTCTGTTTATGTACTCGTTGTTATAATTGAGGTTCTTAAACGCAACGTATCCCTAATTATACAAAAAAGTTGTTAATGTTTTGTCTGTGGTGTAACAGCGAAAATCTCGAAACGTAGTTAACTACCTCGTAATTAAGTGTCTTGAGGTGTTTCAAATCCAGTTTTGCACTTACACGCGGTTCAAAGTTATGCCGGGTGCTGGCGCTTTGCAAGAAGAAGTACTTTCGGAACCAAAAGAGATCAAAAAACGTACTCAAAGAGTTCGTTTTGAAAGCTATTACTCACAGACATGATAATTCTGAAATAATTTAGGGGATAAGTTCAATCACCACATTTTTTTAAATTATCACTCATAAACCACATCGAAGTGACAAGTAATAGAAATGTGAGTCAAAAACATTGGTCACCGTTCGTTGGCTTAAAAAATAATTTCCAAACATAGTTATATTGTACACACTACACACAGATACTATCTGATACCACAAAATGCTAAATTAGTATATTACTTTGAAAGTAACATACTTTGCGCGTGTATTAAATTCACGTATTACGTATTCCACTATGCACAAAATCGATTATCGCAATTAGGTTCGACAGGTGTGTATTCACTTAGTTAGGGTTAAACATCGATTACTTAATAAAAAAAGTTTTTTTTTCTTCAATAACTAAGTCTACCTAAATTTCAGTTTATGTTTCACTTCTTATTATTTATACGATTATCGTATGGTGTACCGAACTATTTGAGCACTTTGGATGTCACCATATATATGACGCTGACTGTACAGTTACGGTTTGTTGCCTACTCCTAAAATTGCGTAATCTTGCGGAATAATAATAATAAATAAATAAATATCATGGAACAAATTGACACCAATTGACCTAGTCCCAAACTAGGCAAAGCCTGTACTATGGGTACTAGACAACGGATAAACATACTTATATAGATAAATACATATTTATATACATATTAAACATTCAAGACCCGAGAACAAACATTCATATTCATCATACAAACATCTGCCCCATGAATAGGCTGACACCATACCTATATTATGCAGCTTATGAGCTTGTTTAAAAACTTTCGATGAGAGAAGCAGCATAAAGAAATAAACACACTTTTTTTAATTAATTAAAGTTATGTAGTAATAGTTAGTGTGTACTAAATTGTTTCGATTTTTTAACATTTTATTACATATTAAAATACAATCTGCCAAATTTAATTTAATAGACAGAACCCGCGTTTATCAAAGTGGCAAGAAGGAAATTTTATTTTGTTTTCGTCGTGATGTGCATATTTATTCGGTGTTTGCGGATACTCAACCAAGTGTGGCACAGCTGCAATATAATATAGAATTTCATTAAATTACCGGTTCTCGAGTAAATGCGGGTAGACGTTCAGTTAGCAAATGACCGTCACACGTGTCCGCCACTGTCCCGTGCACCTGAACACTTCTAATGAAGTTTCTCACGGAAGTTTTACTAGGTACCTATAATAGGTACGAAAATGTGAACTCCAGAAAGCACTTACGTTAGAGTGGCTCCTTTGCAAATGAGTGTTTTTTCTGGACTGTTAAGTCCATCGGTAATAGCGCTACAGTTTGTTCGGTATAATTGCCTGAGTGCATAGCAAACAACTTATTGAGAAGTAGTTGTGATGCTACGCTCGATTAACGCTAGTCAGTGAACAAAGATGTATCCTCGATGGCCATCCTCGATGTAATTGAAGCACTTCGGTTAGGGTCGAGATACGTTGTCAAGTTTCCTGAGAAAGATACTGTTGGGTAGATTATTACAGGATAAAAGTGCTCATAATATCCATCGCCTTATGAATAAGTCACAATATCGCATGGTTTTTATCACACTAATAGTGATAATTTATAAATGCAACATAAATAATGCTAAAAATTAAAAAAAAAATAAAAGTACAGGACGTTACTGGTGTTATTGTAAAGCTTGACAGATTAAGCAAAAAATTGTTCTAATGATTTTCGTCTTTTCCTCAATACGAATTACTCCACAAAACACGAAGGCAAGTAAATCCTCTCAAAAAGCCGATTTATTTGTAATCCAAACCCAACGAATAACAAACACGGCAAACTTAACGACTTTTTTCAAATTAGGCCACTCTATGTAACTGTCACAACCGAAACCTGTTATTTACTGCCCAAATGACAAGTTGCGCTCAATAATTACGCGGTGGCGGGAGATGGTATCGTTTGTTTTATCTACTGAAAAGAGTTGATGGTTACGTGGCTTGCACGAAACGACGCTTAAGGAATACCTATGGAAATTATGGAAATACGGTACAAGATTTTATTGATTTGTACGCTAACATGAACTAAAAAACAAGTCGATGTAAGTATCTAGGTTTACATAAATGGTTCAGTTAAACCGCAGTAAGGATTCAATATAGCTGCCGCGTGTTATCTGAGTCTGATGGATTAACCAGATTATTGGTGCACCTAATTCCCTTTATTTCTTTGTTTGAGGTTCAGTGTGTCCCTTTTGTATTGAGCTAATTGGATAGACACAGTGACAAAGCAAGTTGCGGTTGCTCGTGTTTGCTATACCGTACGCTCTAAAGCAGGGGTCTTCAACTGTGTGATCATGATTGACCGGTAGCTTCGATTGCGCAAAGAATAATACACACCTACCTAGTAGGTGACACTAAATGCACATCGACATAAGAAATTGCACTGGCTATTCTATTTAAGTAGTTAATCGAGTGTTATGTTGGTCTCGGGTCTGATCAAGTTGACCACCCCTGCTTCACGTCTCGGAGTGACGGATGAGGTGAAAGGTCCCGCTGCGCATCACTATTCCTATCACTATTGTCATGTCATTTACGTCTCCGACAATAAATACCTGTCCATATCACTGAGGTTTTATAATCGATTTTTTAGTGGACAACAAAACTATAGTTTTTAGAATACCGTACTCGAATAACCGTTTGTGTGTTCAGTCGTGACGAAAGTGAATCCGATCATTCGCGCGATCGCGTGGTGCTAACGCTACTTAATTTTCGTCGCTGAAGATTATGCTAGCGAGTATATCAGCAACCATTCTTGCGAATCAAATCTATGCGATAATTTTACCTAGTCTAGACAAACAGAACGTGTTTTTCGCTTTTCCACTACGCTTTTTCCCAGCCGGTCGGTGGACGCGCTAATACTGCTTGTTTAATTGTTTCTATTGATGTTCAGCATTCTGTTCGTTTGTGCAGTTTTCCAACTGTGTATTGTTTTTATAGTTGAGCATTCGGATTTTGTTCATAAACTCCGAAACTAGTAGATCCAATAATTGACGACCGGATAGCCTACTGATTATAGACCCTGACTATGAAGCTTGAGGTCCCGGGTTCGATCCCCGGTTGAGGCAGATGTTTGTATGATGAATGAATACGAATGTTTGTTCTCAGGTTTTTAATGCTTAATATTATTATGTCTAGTACCCGTAGGTCAGTATGTCAACTGTCCCATAATATTTAATATTTAATTATTATGCAACTCTTTCAGACAGAATTAGATGTTTGACATAAATAAAGGACTTAGTTATGAACGGAACCACAGGGCTGTTATGGTGGTTGTTTTTACTTAAATTTCACGCCATCGTCGACACAGTCATAAAAAGTGACCTTCGTTTCAAATTTTCGTGGCACAAAGTAAGCAAACCGTGTACGGTCCGCGGCGCTACCAATTCTGGCTAATGTTTCTTCACACTTTCTTATGTTTATTTTTTTGTTAAATTTGTTGCAATCATATTTTGTTTAGGAGACTGCAGTACTTATATGTCGTGAATACAATTATGTTGATATACCTATTTACTGTAGTGGTTAACAATGGTGTTGCGTTTTGTTTTGTGTTCTTGATCTTCACAAAAATGTAGAATATTTTAAAACCTCGAGTTACGGAATGGACCACAAAGATTTTTTTAAACGATTGATTATTTTCAGGATTATTGTATGCGACATGTCAAAGTAATTACTAAGCACTTAAAATTAATTGAAGAAGTAATAAAATGACCAAATTACCTATGTGGAGTAATAATGAAATATCTGTGAGTAAAACAACAAAATGACGACAAAATGAAAAGATTCAAAAAAATACATAACGTTATTATTCTGGATGCATTTTGTTTTGGGCTCATTGTGCAATTTACTGTTTTCAGGCAAACCGCTGATACATGGCTCCATGAAGATGCCGACCTACACTTTAAGCCTGCGCTGGCAGAGTGTTGGGCACCTTGCCATATGGCAACGATTTCGTGTCTAAATTTCCATGAAACTAGTCCAACTAGCGATGATGTTAAGATATAATTTTATTGCGATCCCCAGAATATCGCACGAAAGCGTTATGTACGACGGTGTCTTCGGCAAGCTACATATCCTTGTGCTTAATAATTATGAGGCTACATTTTGAGTGACGCGATGTCTGTCGGATTCACACGACACAATAATGCTTTTTGAGAATCTTCGATAACACAAATGCACACACTTATCATTAGATATTATTTGCGTCACATATGTGGATGTGTGGATAATCTACCACTAAAATTGGAAACTGTGAACACAGTTTCTCCAAAGCGATGGATTATTAATGCATCCACATCGTGTTACTTTTTGATAACCCTCCTTAATAGTGTGTGAGTAAACAACAGTTTGCAGATTTTTTAACAAGTGACATACCTAGTAGAAATGTTAATTAGGTACCGATTTTTACCTTTTGATTCGGGAATAAAATATTTTTAGAACACCGCATCATAGGACCGGATTGTTTGTTTTCAACCCGTTCTGTGGTATCATTGGATTTATAATTATTTAGTTTTAGCCCTCAGAAATTTGTATCAAAATTTCCATTCCGTTCTTGTCATTGCTTTTGTTTGGCTGATTCTGGTTTCAGACAAAACAAATCTAAATGAGCCCTAAAGTCAAAGATTGAACTGGTAGGTATCTTTAGGTTTACTGAGCGAAACGTGCAAGTGAGTGAGTCGGCGCGTGCATTGCGAGGTCCGACTATAGACTTCTTAGGGTCAATTTTTCGATCCCCAGATAAGCTCTTATCCTACAGATAGCGTAGGGCTACCTATGGAATAAGAGGTTATTTGGGGGTGGGGGGGGTACTAGTACTAAGTACAGATGTAAGAAATTATAGCAATTTTATACATTCACTTAAAAAGTATATATTTTTTAACCGACTTAAAAAAAAGGAGGAGGTTCTACGTTCCACTGTATGTATTTTTTTTTCATGTATGCTCATCGATTACTCCGTCAATTGTAGACCGATTTTCAAAAAATTTTTTTTTTATTTGAAGGGGTATACTCCTGAGGTGGTCCCATTGTCACCAAGTCATGATCTGATGATGGGATCCCAGGGAAATCGAGGGCAATCCTTGTTGTTAAGCGTGTATTGAAAAAAAAGTCGTCCTTCAAAAAAAAACATTACAAAAAAAAAATCCGGTGCAGCCGGTGCGGTGCGAGCGGAATATTCTTTGAATGAAGCACCGACTTCATATATCTGCTGCTTAGTGCTAGGCCATAAAACTTTAGGCTTTAGTTTCTGTTGTCCGAAATAAAAGCATTTTATTTTATTTTATTTATTTATCATTATTTTAGAGGATTATTTTACGTTTTTTTTCTAAGGTTTTTGTTTTGAAGGCGGTTTTACTTTTTTTTCAATACACGCTAACAACAAATTCGATTGTCGAAGAAATTAGGCAGGTGAAGGCAGAAAATCCGAAAACTTTACTCAGGCCCACACTCACCGCCTGCTAGATGGTGACGAAAGGGGACGGGAGCTGAGGTTAGAGCACAACTTCTCGAATCCTGCGTAACGTTACGGTTATCGTATTGAGATCGAGAAACCTCATACTAAATCTTAGTTCAGTTAAATGGTTTAAGTTTTAACTTTTTAATAACAGATAATTCAGTATTCATAAATAATGGAAGGTTCATAATTAGATGTAAATTTTGCAAATAATTGAAAAATTTTAGTCCATTCAAAATGGGGTTTTGACATTTTTTTATTAATATGATCCCTATGAAAAACCGAAATTATTCCTAATTAAAATAATGATTCATATAACAATCTATTTCTAAAAAAAGCTAAGCCCTTAATGTGTAGGTAACAGATGTGAAATTAACACTGGTGGACAAGTCCAAAATATGAAATTTTATATTTACCCATGTGTAATACAATTTTTTTTTAATAATTTATTGAATCAGGCGTTACTTTGCGAAGGACCATATTTATGAACTAAAACACACAACTAATAACTAATATAACTATTTGTCATTAGTGGTCGCGGATGAGCATAGTAATTGTAAATGTAAATTAGTTTGTCTAACACGGGAAATGAGTCTCGAAGATTTTTCCCGCTTTTCCCGATATTTTTAAAAGTCCAGTGTTAGCAGAGACAGGTTCCTAAGCAAAATGTACGCAGTGTGGGGTCATTTTATATTGATCCGTGACATTAAATACAGATAGACATAAAAAAATAAGATTTTCAGATTTATCTAATTGGTTATCTAAATAGATAACCAATTATGCTAAGTTGATGCAACTTGTGACCAAAGGGCTGGCAGTTTTCTCTCTCAAAGAATCAGCATCGCTATTCAGCGAGGCAACGCTGCCAGCCTTTTGGGCACTATGCCACGGGGGCCTTATTTATATTTAATTTAGTTTTAAGTTGTAGTTTATTTAGTTTAAGCTTAGATTTAATGTCATTGTAAAT
Source organism: Clepsis dumicolana (assembly GCA_963691665.1). Taxonomy (NCBI): domain Eukaryota; kingdom Metazoa; phylum Arthropoda; class Insecta; order Lepidoptera; family Tortricidae; genus Clepsis; species Clepsis dumicolana. The sequence goes on along the minus strand of OY829505.1, from coordinate 7,027,277 downwards.
TTCTTTTATTATGTAAATAAAGTTATTTATCTAATAAGAGCTAAATTTCAAGTTTTTAGGACAACTGGAAGTACCCCATAGATTTTGATGCCACGGCAATTTGTATAGAAGCACCCTTTTATAATGACTATCCTTTGATGCGTTAACATACAAGTTTGATTTTTTCACAGCTTCAAGGTATTGCATTGAGATTTTTGATATTAATTTCAACTTGCTAACTCCACGTGTTCCAGAGAAAAAGGCTCTTGACAAACGGACGGACAGATGGACAACAAAGTGATTCAGTAAAGGTTCTGTTTTTTCTTTTGAGGTAGGTACGGGACCCTAATTATTTGTTTTATAGATATCAGTAATAAATCGGTAAATATTTACTTTGTAGTGAAATAAACGGATCATTCACGTTTACATGTTAATATCAGTCGAGTATATCCCGACACGTTTCGGACCAATCCGTAGTCTTTCCTCTGGGAGCACAAGCTTCGGCGGTAGCGAAATCCGTTAATCTGTTTACTTCACTATGATTGAATCTCACGGTACCTAGTTTCATGTTAAAATATTGTACTTTGTTGTTATGTACATCAACCCAGCAGGACGTATAAAAGGCTGGTGATGATGATGATGACATCAAATGTTTTATTACTTGTACAAAGCTGATTTATAAAGACCACATAAAGACACACGAACACGATCTCTTTATTAGTCTATTTTTTTTTAATACCTACTGCTTTGGAGACAACTTTTTGACATTTAGCAAATCAAAAAAAAATCCCCACGAGTATGGAAATACATAGATTAGATATCCATTCAACTTTTCTGCGCTCTTGCGGATGCGTGCGGAAAACACTAACTTTCTATGAATACCTATGTTGATTTTGTTCACCCATGTAAATTGGCACTTTTCGAGCACGTGCATTGTAGTAAAAGACTTAAGTAAGTTATTTTAAATTGTAATTGTATCTTCATTGACATTATTATTATTTTATGAAAAATGTAACAAAGAGAAATTACATTAACTATACTTACCTGTAATATAGCATTATTATATTAGTATAGTTCTCTGAACTGTAATGTATTGCATGGAATTCTTTAACGCAATAAATGTTTGAATATTTGAATAATTGAATACTTATCACTTACAATCTTAACCTTAAGTAGTGATTTTCATCGTATTGAGTCAAACAGAATAAATGAGTACAAAGTCCATTAACGTAATGCATAATTTCATTGTAGTCAAGAATGAAGCTGGTAATCGGTTTCGATCGGTAAATAGTAATCCCACCAAAAACGATGAATGTGAAAATGGAAGTCAAGTTCGATACTGAACAAAAGAGGTGAAATCTGATCGGGTGCCAAGATTTATACAAGAGGCTTTCCAGCTTAGTCATATCAAGGACCATAAAACCAAGAGGACTGCCAGTGTCTGGGCATTTTCAAAAAACTGTGTACCCTTTTTGCCAAGTCCTAAATTTTTCCATAGAAAATTTATTTGTCAGTTTTGTGACGGTCCTTATATAGAATGTATGTAAAAAAGCGTCACTAAACTGACAAAAAAATGCTTGATCAGTCAGTCAGTCACGGTACTGTTTTATAGTTATATACTTATACTAGCTTATGCCCCGCGGCTTTGCCCCCGTAAAATATTTCAAAATGGGCTAGTTCCCTATCCCGTTGGAATTCCGAAAAATCCCTTCTTAGTGCACCTCTAGGATACTCAAGGTATGTGTCTGCGAAATTTCAAGTGTCTAGGTTTAGTGGCTTTTAGGCTGTGCGTTGTCTGTCAGTCAGTCAGTCACGGTACTGTTTTCTAGTTATACTAGCTTATGCCCCGCGGCTTTGCCCCCGTAAAATATTTCAAAATGGGCTAGTTCCCTATCCCGTGGGAATTCCGAAAAATCCCTTCTTAGTGCACCTCTAGGATACTCAAGGTATGAGTCTGCCAAATGTCAAGTTTCTAGGTTTAGTGACTTAGGCTGTGCTTTGTCTGTCAGTCAGTCAGTCACGGTACTGTTTTATAGTTATATACTTATACTAGCTTATGCCCCGCGGCTTTGCCCCCGTAAAATATTTCAAAATGTGCTAGTTCCCTATCCCGTTGGAATTTCGAAAAATCCCTTCTTTGTGCACCTCTAGGTTACTCAAGGTATAGGTATGTCTACCAAATTTTAAGTCTCTAGGTCCAGTGGTTTAGGCTGTGCGTTGTCTGTCAGTCAGTTAGTCACGGTATTGTTTTATGGGTATAGATAGATATAGGTAGTTAGTATATACATTTTCCACGGAAAGAAAAATAACATACCTGCACATGTACACTTTAAATATTACTGTGTTAAATATATTTAGTGGGTCCAAAACATATTTTGGTCAGAGCGTACACTGCAGCGCGGCGCGATTAGGGTCACCATTTAGAAAAAGCTCTGCCAGAAAGTCGAACAAATCAATACCATTATTCTGGACATTTTTAGTAGTCACATATAAGAAATAAAAACTCGACCAAGTGCTAGTCGGACTCTCGCACCGAGTATTCCGTATAAAGATTTTCCCGCTTTTCCCCAGTGTTTTAAGTTGTCCAGTGTTTGCAGAGTCCTGCTCCTAAGCGAAGTGTACGCAGTATGGAGTCATCTTATTTTGGTCTCTAAAATCTACAGACAGACGTAAAAATTTAAGATTTTGAGAATTCTCTGAGTAGTTGTGCTATAAGAGCTACCTTCATACCAAATTTCAAGTTTCTAGGACAACTGGAAGTACCTTTTAGAACCAACCTTTTTAATGAATGTATCTTTTGATTGCGATGAATTAGAACTTTGATTTTTTCACAGCTTCAAGGGACTCTAGGCTTGCGTAATCGATATTAATTTCAGCGTGATACCTCTACGCGTTCCAGAGAAGAAGGGTCTTGACAGACAGACAGGCGGACATTATCCCATAAGGGTTCCGTTTTTCCTTTTGAGGAACCCTAAAAATCAAGCGCAACGAACGCTTTAGGGATGGAGGATGCAGGAAGAAGTACGATGCAAGTGCATGATCATTTTCCACTAAATTAGAAAGTCTGGACATGTCCGGAGCATTCATGACGAATGGTAACCTTAAGCGCTGCTAATTTTCAATGAGAGATTGACAGGTCAAAGTGCTCTAAGTATATTGGCATTCCCTATATTGGTACCGCAAATGGCATTTTGATGAGTTAGAAAGTGATACGAGTATCTGTACGAGTACTGTAGTACAGTCGAGGAAATTAATTCCTGACCCACCTTAGAACATTTTCATAGTAAACGTCATGATGATTTTCCTTGTCAAGCAATTTGAGGTCTCTATGACGTTTACTGTGGAAAGGTTCCATTGTGGGACAGGAATTAATTTCCTCGACCGTACTACCGATAGCGTAATATAAAATGTTTAGCGATAATTACTTAGAAGGTTTAGTTTGTTTGCTAGTCGAGATTATGGTCATCCAAAGATTATTTTAAGGGTGGAGCGAAATGTTAATTAGTTATCAACTAGTTGAAAACACTGAAAAGCCGAATGTTTCTAGCTTCAGTCAATGACGTTAATGTAGTCGGCGGTAAATCAGTTTTGCTGTGTTTTGGCATGCTTTTATTTAACTTGCACTGTACATGATTGTGTGTAAGTAGTCCGTTCCCAAATTTGCAAGTTTATTTGACCCACTTCCAGTGGTTTTGGAGATTTGGTACCTATGGATTTGTAAGTTGGATGACAATGCAAGTACAATCAATAAAAAGTACAGTCGCCAAAAAAGCTTGCAATAGGCGTTTCTTTGCGGAGGTCCATATTCGTGAACTGAAAACACATAATTTGCTCACGCGCGTTTGTGGTCGCGGATGACCAAATTAATTGTTTTTAACCGACTTCAAAAAAAGAGGAGGTTCTCAATTCGTCGGATTTTTTTTATTAGTCATAAATTTATTTCAGGTAATTTTTGGCAAGGATTGGCTACCTAGTCATAGGTAGGTATAGAATTAATCGTTACTTAGCGTTAGGCGTTGTGGTCGCGGGTGAGCAAATAATTATTTTCAGTTCATAGGTACGTAGTAGTGTGGTAGGTTCTTGAAGTTAATACTTTAATAGCTTAAGTTAGTAGTTTGTCGAAATTTTGATTATACCTACATGGTACATTGTTTGAGTTTTTTTTTATATTTTTCGACATAGCTACCCTGCGTTATGTTGTGAGTGCATAGCCACGTTGTTTTTGTGTCTATCAGCTATAGTCAGTAGTAAATTATATGCTGCTAGGAAAAATACCTGTTTCTTACATTAAGTAGCTGAAAAAGTACAGAGTATCACGATGCATCACTTTAAAGAGTTTTCCAAACTTTCTGTAGAGAGAGCTCGAATGCGATGCTATTAAAAGGAAAGCTATCCCATTATGACTTACATCTTGTTGATTAAAGAAGTCGTCCTGAGCGTCCTCGCTGGAGCAGCCCATGTCCTGCAGCAGCGGCGTCACGTGCCGCTCCCAGTCATCCATTATTATAATACAAATTTCCCTAACGGCTACTTCAAAGACAATCACAGCTCAACAACTTAACAAACGACCAGTTTCACAATCAAACCGTGCAGTCATTCTAGCTTCTATCACTAGTAACCATCATCCCGGAGCGCTTCGAACTCCGCATTTCGCGCCAAAAACTTCTGAGCCGTCCTATTTCCACGACTGCCGGTGGCGGGAAAAGTACGCGATCGCACGCGACACTCAGCTGTCACAGATTCGAGCGAAAGAGAAAAAACAGCTGCGGCCGCGGGCGTATCACGTGCCCGCTGATACCGGCGCACATTCGAGCAACGCACTCGGAGGAAAGTCTGCGAGCGGTGAGCGGATTCAGTGTAGCGAGGCGCGCGATCCCGGCCGCCCGTCGACGCGACCGGAACAGGAGTGCGTGGCCGGCCGCGCGGCCGTACGCCCTCTGCGCCGCGCCGCCTCGCGGCCCTCCTGCTCGCACTCCCACGAGCCTCATAACGCCCTCCCCGTCGCGCGGCCCGGCGCCGCACGCCTCCCATGGGCGGCCGCGATTTCCCGCCGTCCGCGTCCGCAACATGGCCGTACCTCCGCCCGTCGACCTCCGCTTACCAGCTGCTAACATGAACCATCATCGAGTATGACTCAAACGAGTAAACACCATACTGCATGTTTTCAAACTGCCTGTCAAACTTAGTTTCAGCAGCAGCCGTCGTAACTTGGCCTCAATTTACAATTGAAGAAAAGTTAACCGCGCGCGCGGGAAAACTTTCAGGAACTTAAGTAGGCCCTCGTCAGACTCGTTTTTATCACGCAACTAAATATAGGAAAGCATAGATTGAGGAGCCTAGGTCCATCCAGATCGAGTTGAATTTTCCCAGTAAGAAAGAGGCTCTGAAAAAGGAAAAGCGTTTTTTAATAAAAAAGACTCGTTTTGTGTAAAATCTACTCACATCTCATATCATGCCTTACAATTCGTCTCACATCATGCCTTACAATTCGACAAACTCGTAATTCTGATTTCTCAATTTAGTAGTTTAACTTTAAAAAGATTGAGGTTTTCTTAAATTTTCGATTGTGTGATTATCGAGACTTAAGTACCTAGGCAATATGTATAAATGTAGAATAGGTAGGCACTAACGCCCGATTATAATCCAATCCAACCAGTCTCTTGAACCTCAACAAACTCACAGCCACTTTTCCTACTGCCAGTCGCATTAAAATTAGTACGATGAATAATACAACTCTATCTCAACTATTGCTTTCTGGGGCCGATCGGCAACCCGAAACTCCGACAGTTTTAACACACTGGGCAAGTCCGGTCATTATTAAAAGCGCAGCGTTAAACATAGTTAAACACTTACGGCGACCAAAGTTTCTGAAGACCGTACAAGCGGCCAATTAAAAGTTAAATGTCTAATTCTTGTTAGGCGCGGGAAGTCCGCAACTAGTAGGTACTGAATTGAAAGTTCTTCAACGTTACATATAGGTAGAACAGTAGCCAGCCCTGGGCGGCTAAGAGAACGTAATTACTTAAAATAAGTCAATCTAATCAAAAACATCTTTATAACCAACCAGATAATGTCGATGCTATGTAGCATGATTGTTTCCCTTAAAAATTTGAATCGTAAAGCACGGGTCAGATCGTAAGTGAAATAAGGTACCTACTTAGTACACAGGTTTAGACCAATGAGGAAGTACTGTCAATGGTTAATGAGAGGAGAATGATCCTGAATAACATAGAGACATACGCGGGAAAATGATCGGATATTTGATACGACACGATAATTTCTTTAACACAATTTTAGAAGAAAAACTTGACGGACAGAGAGGAAGAGGTTGACCTAGGCGAAGCTACATGGGCCAGATAAAGGAGAAGGCCGGTGTCGTGTCGTATCAGGAGGTCAAGGAACTGGCTCATAGGAGAGATGATTGGAAGAAACTCCACCGATATGAGTGTAACTCTTAAGTTTGATGATGACACAGGTTTAGATGGACCCCATATTAAAATTTTAATGAAACTTAGCTAAGAACCATCTCAATTAAACTACTTAGGTTTCGATTAAATAATACTGCGTCTAAATCGGTCTATTTGTTTGGGAGCTATGATGCCACAAACACATGTACATAGATACACCCATACATAGGGCAAATTTATAAATAACACCCCATTTTTTGCGTAGGGGGTTAAAATACAAAAGTCACTATCAACATTGCATTGCGCACGCACAATCAACTAACCCGATGCAGTTATGAATGGTTTTGATGGCTATGGACTATTATTTTTGTGAAGGCATTTTTAAATCCTTAAATCCGTAATAATGTAGAGTAGTATTCGATTTTTCAGATTCTGGCACAACCATTTTATATGCACAGCGCACAACAAAGTTGTTGCTTTATTAGTGTAGGTATGAGGTCAGTAAGTTTTTTCGCTAAGTAAATCTATTTTCATATTTTTTATTTGTTCTGTCATCAAAAATTTTCATAGTTTCATTTTCCGCCGAGAAAGTTCAGGAACGTCAGGAATCAAACCATACAAAATCGAATACCATTTATTATGATGTACAATGAAACTTTTAACATGAAACTACCGTGAGACCAATCATAGTGAAATAAAACGGATCACTCACGTATATAAGTCGAGCTTAGCCCGAAATGTTTCGGACTAATTCGTAGTCCTTCCTCTGGGAGCGCACGACCCCGCGGCAACGAGATGCACACTACGCGCCACTGTCGTGGGCTAATCTCGACTTATATACGTGAGTGATCCGTTTTATTTCACTACGTATACAATGGAAATTGGAAATATCTCGATACACACTAAACTTTCTCGTGACACATGCTTTCCCCCTATTTCACCAACTTTACAATTGTCAGTTTTTGATGACAATTCGAACTAAATTTCTTTGCCAATATGAAGCGCGCTAAAACAAAAGCTCTTCAGACAATTGTCAAGTTGGTGAAATAGGGGCCTGATGGCGACTGGCTGGAGTTATTCCCTGTTATTCATAAACCTATGTTAACTAAAATACCGTTAAAGTTCGTTTGTCCCTTTTTGTCACATTTACATTTCCGCTAGTAAGAAGACAAAACCTATTTTAGCTAATAGAGGCTTGAGTGACGTTTATGAATAAGGGCATTAGTCTTTGGCTTCCTCAGAAGTTCCATATTTGAACCTGGCTCCTGACAGGGAACTGTCTTTGTGTTTTCCAGTTGCGCTTTCACGCTGGCACCAATCAGTGGCATTTAGTGTTTTTATCAACATCAAAATCTTCCCAGTCCAGCGGATTGGCGATGGGTATTAAAATCAGATGAGTGGAAACCAAACTGGACTAATGCACCCGTTGCTGCTACCGCTTGTCGGGAGCTAATTCGGTGCAAGTGCAAGTCACGATGCGGTGTTAGGTGCAGCTGCCAAAAAAAAGCAATTAGCATGTACCGAATTTTGCCACTGTGGTGGAATATGTAGTTCAAATTAAACCAATAGAAACATAGAAATAGGTAGTGTTATTGATGCGATAGTCAATATAGCTAAGCTATTTTAAGTTGTATTCTATGCATTTTGCATGAAAAACCAACCAATACTTTCAACAAATTATGGTGATACTAGACGATTGAAATAATTCGTAGGCACTGCCGCGTACTGATATGATTTTTTATCCTAAGCGCGGCGGTGAACCTATAAAACTAACGGCGAAGGTGCCGCGCGTACCATGTCAGATTTTTTTTCAGGTACACGCATAAGAATAAATAATAACATAGTAGAACGGAAACTCCCGCTCCGGACGGGCTCAAGGTCACGATATTAGATTATTCGTTAAACAGACTACTCAGTCAGGCTGTCACGGCCGGCGTCGCCGCACGCACGTTTGGTTGTTTATAATTTGGTTGTAATAGTTTTACGTAAGCCTGTACGTATTTTATTTTATATTTGTAGGTAAGTAATACTTACTTAAATCACCTTAAATGGCTTCATTTGGTATGGCACTCATAATAACTTCTTATTTAGAAGTATCTATAGTTATGTAGGTACGTAATGATTTATAAATAAAACTGGAATAAAATAATGATTTCAAAGCAAGGAAAAACTTATGTCTTAGTGATATTATCTTTAGAAGTAAGTACCTAATATTTAACAGCAAGCAACCCTAGCAACACGCCTGGACGACAGAGGGGTGTAACGACGTGAAGGGAGAAGTAGGTATATAAATGGTGGCGTTTTGGACTCTGTCAAAAGAGATTCCGTTCTACTATGTTATTATTTATTCTTATGGTACACGTATGATAAGTATACATTGTTAAGTATATGTCTTTGAAAAGTTAGATAAATTTCCTTTAAGATGGTATTTACTTTTTGCGCTAAATTCAGTCTTGTTAAAATACTGGTATTTGAATAAAAAAATTAGCAAACCTATTTTGATACGTTCGTCAATATTTTCATTTTTTTCTATGAAACTATACTTACATGAAATGTCTCAAAAATGAATTCCTCATGTCCGATTTATCAGATGCCAGTGCCACACTGGAGTTATTAGGTAAATATAAGTCGATATATTCTCTTTTATCTAAAGCGCGGCTTCGTATAACACGGCATAACTAACGGCGCGAAACCGCCGCGTACCATGTCCGATTTTTTTCAGATAAACGTATGATAGCTATACATAGTAAAGTATGCATTGTTTTAAAGCTAGATAAATTTTCTTTAAGACTGTATTTTTTATTTTGCACAGTATTCACTATTTTTAAAGATACTGATAGTTGAATAAAAAAAATTGCAAACCGATTTTGATAAGTTCGTCAATATTTTTTTTTTCTATGAAACTATACATGAAATGTCTCAAAAATTAATTCCTCATGTCCGGTTTATCCGAAAATGATACCACACTTGAGATGGTAGGTAAATAGAAGCCGATATGATTTTTTTTCAAAAGCGCGGCGGCGTGTAACTTTGAATGCCCCCCCTCCCTACCTCCTGGGGGGTAGTCGATGGTTACTGGGCTAAATCAGCTCAGTTTGACCTAGGATACAACTGTGCCAAGTGAATCCATCCGATACCAAAATTTGCACCTCCCATACATTGGATGCCACTACTTCCCGTACTAAAAATGAGCACGTCAAAGCTAAATATTTCTCAAACGAATTCCAATCGAAAAATAATCTATCACGCCCCAATATTTTTAAAAACTCATCCAACGATACCCTACACTATGGGGTAGACGAGAAAAACATAACCAATTCACGTGTAGGGTGTGGGTGGGAAAATAATTTTTTTTGAATTTTATTATACCTCTCTGTTGACCTAATTAATGTAGGTATAACTTGCAAAATTAGAGCTTTCTAGTACTAATAGTCTCTGAGGTAAGCCGTGGACAGACAGACAGACAAACAGTCAGACAGACAGACGGACGGACATGACGAAACTATGGTTTCCTTTTTTGTCATCTTAGCTACGGAACCCTAAATAGCCTACGCAACACTAAGCGAGTTGAAGCCTGAGGCTAACAATACAATTTTGAATATTCACCACAACTTGAGGTACTCGAATCGAATAACTTAAAGAGTCAATTTGTGTATCCAACAAAATGGAGCTCATTTCAAGCATCTAATTAGTTCACTGGTTTTTACGTTCAATTAAAATAAGTTTAGATTTAATGGTTTTACTTTCATTTAACTACCTGATTTATTGAGAGATTATACCTAATTTCATATAGCTCTAAGTATAAGGCGTCAGGCATGAATTTGGCCACGGGAACTTAGAGACCGTGTCTGACTTCCTGCGCGGGAAGTAAGCACTTAATTACATTTTGGCTTTACGTCCCAGTGTCAAGTCTGTTGCCAAACACTGTAGGTTTTGTAAGGCAAAGAAGCTTCTTCCGGCCGTGCCCAGATTTGGCGATCTACCTGAAGACAGATTAGCTCACTTCTTTTACTGGCCTTGTCCATTTTGGTCCGGTCGCAATAATAGGACGCAGGCGGAAGAAGCGTTGGGTGGCTCTCTTTACATGTCTTACTATCAAGGCCGTCCATTTAGACAACGTGGGATCTCTCTCAGTGGATGCGGCGATCATAATGCTGCGCCGGTACATTCGGGGATACCCAGTACGAACAGTCTCCGATAATGGAACGTCATTTATTTTGTTGATGCAGCCGACCAGCTATCAGAAGTTTTCGATTTTGTGGCCAACAATAAGATTGAGTGGGCTTTCATACTAATACCCCATGCAGCTCCATCAATGGGAGGCTTCTAGGAACACCTTGTCCGTTCAGTAAGGGCTGCCCTATCTGCAACGATCATCGGAAAGGGCCCGAAAAAAGAGCTATTGGCTACCTTGTAGCTGGAAGTAGAGACGATCGTCAACTCACGCCCTTGACTCATGTGCAGTAGACGTGGACACTCCAGGCGCTTACCCCATTCCATTTTCTCCTGGGTACACCGTCCACGAAAGTCCTGAATCCCGGCACCTACGCAGAGCTGCTCCGCCGTGTGGACTACCTATACCAATACCTATACCTATACCAAAGGATGGAACGTCACGACTCCCATTTCAATTAGATGATCCTGTGCTCATTGTGGACCAAAATTTACCACGAGGGACTTGGCCGAGTCAACGGATAACTAAGATATTTACTGGTCCGGATGGAACAGCCCGGGTGGTAGAGGGAGCCATCTGCAAAGGGATAAAGAAAGGGCCGGTACGTAAGATACTGGCTCCTGCTATTAGAGCAGGATGTGCAGCTGCCAGATGCTCGCTAACTGTCGCTGCCCAGGCAATTGATGCTCTGCATGCATGCTGTTTGGTAGTGATGGCGACAGACGACCTTCTTATACACTTCATTTTTTTTTGTAAGTATATAGTTAAGTGTCATGTGTTTTCTTTGTCTATATGCCACAAATAAGTTTTTTTAATAATTAAATATTTTTCGCCAATGGTATTTGTTATCATCAGCCCCATTATCCACCCGTAATAGGGCTGGCAATGCACCTGTGATCCCCCTTGTGTTGGAGGGGGTAACCTATAAATATCTAGAAACTCTTTTACTCGAATTTCATTTATCCGAAAACGGTATACCGAATTTTTAAAATCCATAAGTATATTTTGTTTTCCATAACTTTACTACGCCACAGAAACAATAATTCGGGAAATGGAAAAAAGTCATTTCGGTTCGGGATTTATTCGGAAATAAGTTTTTCGAGGGTGTGATAGGTAACCGTTGGAGAGTGTCCATGGGCGACGGTGATTACTTCACATCAGGTGACCCGCTTGCTCGTTTGCCCCCCTTATATAAAAAAAGCCTCTCATTTAAGCAGGTTTGTTCAAAATGTGATCAAAAGCACATCAACATACATTAGGCATAGAGATGAATGAAAAAAAATGGGTCATTTTTTTTACACGCATTGTGGGGGTCATTATATATCGATAACTGATAAGTGATAATTATAAACAAGCATAAATAAGTTGGTCCTTACCTACTCGTAAAACAGTGAAGTCTATCTCTAAAAGGGAACTTGATTCCAACAACAACAAAAATGAGCACTTGAAAGGTAAATATTTCGCAAACGAATTTCTCAATTGAAAAATTATCTTCGAACACCCCCAATATTTTTTACAAGATATCCAACGATACCCCACACTTTGGGGTAGACGAGAGACAAAAAAATCATCCCCACTTACGTGTAAGTACCTATAGGAGAGGGTACAAAAACTTTTTTTTTTCAAGATTTTATTCCATGCTAAATTATAGCTTTCTAATACTTACCAATAGTTTTTGAGCTAAGCTGCCAACAGACGGACAAATTATATTACCTATTACTTACCATCAGGTGACCCACTTGCTCGCTTGCCTTCCTCGTTGTAAAAAAAAAGTGAAGAATACGTCTGCTTACAAAATAATCGAAAAACATGTTCCGAACATTTCGACATTTGCGCGCAAGTTTGGATCCTGATATTGAGAGCGACTGAGGCCAAAGAGGCTAGAATTGTAGCCATTTCTGCGCTTCATTTTCGGCGTGCTGATGACAATGATATCTTTTTTTATATCGTAATATCATTGCTTCTTTATATGTAGGTAAGTAAGTAATCATTGCCGAAGACTTGTTACATTTTACAAACTTTAATGCATGAGTCACGCTTGATCTTTATACTTACATATTTTCTGCCATTTTTTTCTGTCTTCCTAGAACTTACTGCGGGTTTGCTGTCGAAGAAACTGAATTACTTACCTATTATTTATTTGGCAAACAGGTGTAGAGAGTAAGACAGCCGGTGTAAGTAATTACGGGCACAAGAGAGAGGCATTTCATCTTAGTTTTCTAGGTTGCCTACGCATAACTGCAAACTTTCCGGGGTTGCGGGTGTCTATGAGCAGTGGTGATCACTTACCATCAGGTGACACACTTGCTAGTTACCTTCCTCGTCGTATAAAAAAAAGGTAAGTACCTAGGTATCAAAACGAGATTTTCTACGTACAGTTCCATTACAAGTTACGTAGTAGGTAATAACTATTAAGTAATCTGTGCTGCAAAAGTGTCATAATTCATAACTATATAAGTACTTACCATGTAATAATATTATAATATAATATATGCCGCGAAACTGTTAAACAGTGGGACGCGACGCAATTTCTTAAGTTTCGTAGGAAATCTCTTGTTGAGGCAGGCAGGGAGGCATGTTGTGTAACTTAATAATACGTAGAACGGAACGCATCTGTCATAGTTCGTTCTGTAACCTCGCCGATATTCGCTGTCAGCCAATAGGAGCGTAGCTTGCAATGAAAAAAATAATCGTGATTGGTCAGATGATTGGCGAAATACTATAAACAGTTACTTCTATAACCAAAAACGATGCTTTGCACTCTGCAGCGTCTGTGACTCCTAAAAAAACTCTGACGTTTCTAGTTTTGAGTTGAGAAAAGTTAGATTGTTATCTTGAACTGTGAATAATTATTTCATTAACATAATGTCTGCTCCAACGGAGTTAAGTTTTGACGAAATATTAAAATTTATGTTGGCTCACAATGGCAAAGTGACAAATTATGAGTTGGTGAAACATTTCAAAGGGTTTCTTATGAACCCTGACATGAGAGGTGCGTAAACAAGTTAACACTTTTCTATTGTTTTCGTTTGGGGGAAGATTTAACATGTGACTAATTATTTTACTTAGATGAAGCAAGGAGCACTTTTAAGAAGCACGTTAACGCCTTAGCGATTATAAAGAATCAGAATAACGAGAAATGGCTCATACTTAAAAAGAAATATATGCCAAATGAGAGTAAAAAAGATGATAATGTAGCCGTGAATGAAGGTGCTGCTGAGGCCAAGAGCTTACAACCAGAGCCGTATCAGCCGCCACCTCCACTGCAGCTGAACCAGGATTTCAGCATACTAACCAACCTGATTCAGGACAGCAATGCTGCTCCAAGTACCGAAATTCCTGAACTTACTCCTACATTGTCGCAAAGTGAGTCCACTATCAGTCTTACATTGCCTTCCGAAGAGCCCCCTAAAGTCCACCCAAGACGCAAATCAGCAGACAAATTGGGTGAAAAGCGCAGTAGTATTCCCATTCCGTCTTTGGAACGGACATTGTCAACACCTAATGATGATATGCCAGTGGAGGATCCAGTACCATTGTCGGCTACAACAATATCTAAAAGCGAAAGCATGCTGATTGATAGTGAACAAAAAATATCAGTAAAGGAGAGGAAGCAAATGTTTAATAGAATGGCTTCAGAAGGAGACATGTTGAAATCACATCAAATTAGTGGAAACTTAAGTGCACATGTAAGTAATTTTACTTCTATACTCTTTTGATTCTTGCTTGTTTCTTTTATAACAAAACTGATGGTATTATAACCAGGTATTATTGATAACCAGGGATCAGAGTTTTCATAGCACAATTATACAAAACCGAGCTGAGTCGATATTAACATTAAAAATCATCTCTTACTCTTTCTCATTTGTTTATATAATCCCAAAATGCTTAATTATTCTGAGTAAAGATTCTAAGTACCTAATGAAGGTTTAAAATGTTAATGAAAATTAAATAAATGAATATGAGTAAGATTTAAGTTTAAACCTTTTCCAGGCTGCACTGATCTAGCCGGCTTAGCAAAATATTGTATATTTTGCAAACATTTTAAGACATGTAACTATTCTAGTAAATGCTATTTGATTTCAATCTTAAATATTGGTGTTAGGTTTGAAATTGTAACTACACTTATCTATGTGGTTGATAAATCGTACCATGCCTGGAAAAGGGTTAATATTATTGGTGCAACAGCTTATGGTGTGATTCTGAACCCTGATTATAACACTTGAAATAGACAACAGAATTCAAAATTGTTTAGCGAGTGATAGGACCTTGTGTAAACTCTGTCCAGATTTGCTTTCACTTTGTAATAATCCTGCTGTTTCCTGTGTTATCTAGTTAGCATGCAGAGTAAAACAGCCAGGGAAATTACTGGCTCAAAAAGTGATTTACCTTAGTCCTCTATGTTGGTGATGTACAGTCAGCAGCAAAAGTAGCTAAGCAACCAATGCATTCACAATGATACAATCATGGCTTTATTGTTATAGACATAATGAGCTTGTGCAGATCATTGGGACCATTTTGATTGCTTAGCTACTTCTGCTGCTGACTATTTAGTAGTTGCATAAAAAATCAGATGGAAAATATGTCATCATCATCATCACCAGCACCAGCCTATTTACGTCCCACTGCTGTAGTAGTTCTCACGTAGGCCTAGTGCAGATTGGCATGTCAATTTCCTGTTATTGTGATTCCGTGAATATAGTACCCAAGATATAGTAAGTACTTCTGGATAGTACCAGGTTTATCTATCAATCATAAATATTATCTTTAGCAAAGAATTCAGACCTAATGTAGTGGTTTTCTCTTTATCTGTTTAAAAGTGAATTAACTATGTACCTTATGTCACAAAAGCAAAGTACATAAATGATCAATTGGGTATACTGTGATGGTGATTGTGCTATGCTTCACTTACGTTTTATGATCCAATAGTTAAATAATTGTGTACTTCTTGGTTTTATTGTTCCATTGTTATTGAACGCTATCAAGGAAATCACAATTGTTAACTTAAACATTTTATGGCTGCATGGACCAACCACCCTTTGGACACCACATGTCAGGGCTAACATTTCCGAAACGCATATGCTCATTTGCACCTATAAATCTTATTAGCCATCAATCGCGGCTCACTTTCGACCAGATGACAAGCGACATGACAAGCTATGAACCAATCACGACGCGTTTCCCCGGCCCGCTCACCGCGGCATTTTTCGTAATGACTTTCCAAGTAAATTATAGAAGATGCGGTGTCCAGAGGGTGGTTGGTGCGTGTATGGCTGCTATGAGCCAAGTCATAAGTCAACATTTGCCTCTATTCGCGAACTCATAAACAGGAAATGGAAATCATCATCATCATCATCATGCCAGCCAAAAGACGTGCACTGCTGGACATAGGCCTCCCCCAAGGCTCTCCACTAAACCGGAACATAGCAATATTTGCCGTCAAATACAGAAGCAGTGATGTATAATCTAATAATTAGCGTTCTTTAGGATGCTTATTAGACATCGTGAGATTCGCAAAGACACCTGCACACTCCTGCAAAGCAATTCCATGGTGTGTGTGAAGTCCCCGCAGCATTGAGCCCGCATGGGAACTGTAGCCCAAGCCCTCTCATTATAAGAGGAGGCCTGTGCCCAACCGCGGGACGAAAACAAGGCTGATGATGGATGGAGGATGTTTATTAAGTAGTTTGCTTGGTCGTTTGTATGTTATGCAGTAGGTACCTACATATAATTGATCAGTCACGGAAATCTTTATATTAATAAATGAACTGTCTTTGGATCCTCCTTTAAGAATACTGGGCGCACTTAGGATTGTGAGATTTGGTTGTTCTTAAAATTTTAATGGTGAATGAGTGCAGTGGGCCGAGCACGACTGGTCGAATCCTGCGTAACGTTATAGTTATCGTATCGAGATCGAGAAACTTCATATAAAATTTTAGTTCCAAATACGCTCACGGGCGGGCGCTGTTCCAAACGTCATACAAACATGACAACGTTTACTATTCGATTTTACGTGACGCAGGATTCGAAAAGTCGTGCTCGGACCTCTGGAATCTGAAAATATGTATTTATAAAGAAACTAAATGATTGCCGTCAAATTTCGATTAGGCGATCGTTAGGTAACAATGAATACTGCGACGAGCCGATAATGTTTACGCCAAGAAAACCCTATTTACTTTTCTCAGCTGAGACAGACGCAACCACGAACTTCTTTTCCGGATCTAATTTAAGCGCATACTAAACCAAATCGTGTTTTAATTATGATGCTTGTTAGAGTATCATTTTGTCATAAAAAGCCACAACTATTTACTTAGGTAATTATTACTTTGAATGAGCCTAAATAATTATAAAAATTTGGGGACTCGCCGCCTGCAGCGAGCGCGGCACCTGCTCCAGCCGCCATTAACAAAATATTTTGACCCTTAACTTAGGGCTGTCAAATATTCAATCATTCATGAACTAAAACAATTAATTTGCTCACTCGCGACCACACGTGAAAAATAGCCACATCTATGCGAGACAAAAGGTATGTTTTTATGCAACACCTTCACTTCCACTGTTACACCAATCAACATATGTCATACTAGCAGCCCGTCCCGGCTTCGCACGGGGTAGACAATTATAAAATGAAAAAAGTTGTTGTAGTGACATAACTACAATAGTTGGACATATGCTACCGCGGAGTTTTTTGTAGACATTATGATGTTCTTCAATATTGTTGTACATTATTTTGTTCTATCGCTAATAGTTTCGGCAGCGCATTCGACGAAAGACATTTTAAGACTCATTTTTCTACACCTTCGGTTACATTGTTCAAATTTTACCAAGGATCCCTAATTTTTTTCAAAATGAAATGTAGCCTATGTCAAATTGGAAGAATGTAGCATTCTATTGGTGAAAGAATTTTTTAAATCGGCCCAGTACTTTTTGAGCCTATTCATTACAAACATACAAACATACAAAAATAGGTACAAATCTTTCCTCTTTATAATATTAGTGTAGACAGACCGACAGACCCAAAAATCACCACCACCACTACACTAAACGCTGACGTGTTTCGGCGTGCTCTAGCAGGCCAGTTGGGGCATTTGTCATGAAAACGGACTTCCACACGGTAACGCCTGATTCAATCAATTATTTAATGATTCATTCATTTAGAATTCGAAACGCTCAGACTTTAGCCTGGCATTATTTTCAATAGGTATTTGATGCCGACCGACCAACTAACCTTTTTATGTATTTGCTCCTTAATAAATTTTTCGATATGTTTCTATTTTTCAAATAAAAATGTAAGCGTCCTTGTAAACGCCAAACAGATGGCAGATTTTTAAATTGTCATTTCCCAGAAGTCATTGTCGTGTTTTCCTACTTTTTTATACGTTTCAGTATTATCAAAAATATTTATTTCGCACGACACATTTGTACTTAACTGGGACGTTTAACCCTTTCAACGCCAACGACGCATACAAAAGTTGTCATCCAGATGCCAAGTTGGCATAACTTCAACGCGGACTTAAACCTTAAGCATACGTTCGAAGGTCGCAGTTGCACTGTGAAGCCGGACACCTATAAACGTTGGTGGCGTCGTAGGCACGTCGGCTCATGACACTTTTAAGCGTTCTTGGCGTTGAAAGGTTAAAAACCCTATCACAGGCGTTCGGATACCTAAGTGGGTGGCAGCCCTGGCCAAACTACTTGGCATTTAAAACTGAACGCAACGTTAAGTCAAATATTAATTATTTATCCTCACCATTTGATATAACTAAGTAGAGAATTATGCATGAGTACATACCTACGTAACGTACTCAATGATTTATAGCGCGTACGTAAACATTGAAAAAAAGAAATCACGTCGGTGGTTTTATTATATGTAAAGTTTTTGTCTACTGACACTTAATCAGCATTGTCATCCAGGGATCTTTTTAATATATCTTTTGCTAATTCTGGCGTCATGCCATTAAAATCATACGTAGTTCAAAAGGTTTAATTAAAACTACCATTTATATTCTCAGTTGAATGAAAAAAAACTGTTTTAACCATTTAAAGTCCTATCGGACAAATTGATTCCTGACCCACCGTGGAACCTTTTCACAGTAAACGTCATTGTGACATCGCATTGTTTGTTGTGAGAACGGTCTATTGTAGGTCAGTACATGTAGCACGGCGCGCCATTTTGTCGCTTGTCGCGCAGTACGTCCCTTTCATAGTGATGGAATCAGAGAAGGACGCACTGATCGACAAGCGACAAAATGACACGCGTGCTAGCCCCCCTGGAATCAATTTGTTTGATAGTACAGCACTCGTAGCTCAATATGACAATGTAAACTTAAACTGTTAATTATGTACAGAATTACTTAAGATAATTATACGAATTTGATATTGATCACATCAAGGCCCGACTTTTTTACGTCCCTCTGCTGGGCACAGACCTCCTCTCACAGTGAGAGGGCTTTGGCTATAGTTCCCACGCGGGCCCTGTGGGGATTGGTAACTTCACATGCACCATTGAATTGATACGCGGGAGTCTGCAAGTTTCTTCACGACGTTTTCCTTTACCGAAACGCTCATGATAAATTACAAATGTAATTTCGTACATAGATTCTGTAAAACCCAGAGGTGCCAGCCGGGGCTCGAGCTTGAACCCAAGACCCACTGCTTGAGAGGCCATAGGTCAAACCACTAGGCTATCACAGATGATATTGATATCTCCATGATAATAAAGAATTCATTACCACCGTCGCGCCTTTTTGCATCTCAATGCTGGGAATAGTGACTTTACGAGTACAATGATAGGACGCTTGAGTGAGAGTTACTAAAAGTTTCCTCGGGCCCAAAGGACAACTTGTTTGTTTCGTAGAGACGTTCTGTTTTTTTTACAAAGGAAAAAGCTTGTAATATTTTTCGAACAAAATCTTGCAAATAAAGTTCCTTTTGCAAATTAGATATTTATTTAAATATTCAACAAATTCACTATCCGTTCAAAATTAATTCAAAACAGCGGTTCAGAAAGGCCACAACAAATTACTAGAACACAACTATGAATATTGTTATCTGCTCTAATAAAAGTTGAATATTAAAACGTTTCGTTGCTCGGGCCAGTTCCTGCCGTCGACACCTGGTAAACTAATTGAATTGTAAAACCTTCGTCGTGCCCCTTTGGCGGTCAAAATGATGTCGAATTTGTCGGTAATCATTTCTTTTATCCGTCTGATACGGCAAGCCTAATTAGAATTACCTAGTAATAAGAATTACTAAGTACCATTGGGGTTCATGTCTAATGGTTGGT
The DNA here is from genome assembly GCA_963691665.1 of Clepsis dumicolana. Taxonomy (NCBI): domain Eukaryota; kingdom Metazoa; phylum Arthropoda; class Insecta; order Lepidoptera; family Tortricidae; genus Clepsis; species Clepsis dumicolana. The sequence goes on along the minus strand of OY829505.1, from coordinate 7,007,431 downwards.
CAAACCAGCAACTTGTGAAATGTCAAAACGATCGCTTACGTGACATGAAGTTTGTATTTTATTAGGTGCGTAGGTCACTCAATTAGGACGCCTTAGTTCCTTATTTTTTTCTTCTTCATCATCATCATCACCAAACTTTTTTACGCCCAATTGCTGGGCACAGGTCTCCTCTCAGAATGAGAGGGCTTGGGCTATGGTTCCGGCTTATTTTTTCTTAGGTTTTGTCAAATAATCAAAATTGTGGTATTTAAGTGAGCTCTTTTGACTTTTTAAAGAATATTTTAAAAAGCTTGATTAAGTTTGTGTAAACTGCTTTTAGTTAAGTAGCTACCAAATAACAATAATAACTCTACATTCGATCAGGTTGAAAAAAATCGTTGAATTTATTAACTGTTTTTTGAACTACGGCTTAGAAGATAAGGAGAGGGGGCGGGGGGCAAAATTTATGCCACTTTTACAGCGATTATTTCCGAAAACATTGACATGACGAAACTATAAGGGTTCCGGTTTTTGCCATTTTGGCTACGGAACCCTAAAAACGAAAGTCCAGCTGTCATCCACGCCGCGTTGTACGCTCGGTACTAACACAGTTTGAGAATTGGACTGTAGCATGATAATCAAAGGCGGAGAAAGAAAAGGTATCTTTTTAGATTCTGTTTGAATTCAGATTTGTTTACAAATTAGTCAAGTCACTGTAGTCTGGACGCACATCTAATTTATAAATGCAACATCATAATAAACATTTAGCTAGCCCATATCGGCATAAACGAGCAATATTACACCCGAAGGGCACATTTGAAAAATAACTGGAGAGGGTTTGTAAAGACTGCAAAAAAATTATATAATAATAATTTTGAGCCATCCGAACGGGACAACCCCCTACACGAGGGAAGCGTAATTGGGCGAAGCTTTACAACGCGAACAACAAAAGCTCCTAATGACAAATATTAGCCGCGTGCGACTCTGCCACCTAATGGACTTTCGCACTGCTTTATGCCACATAGACCACATTGCGAGCTATTAAGCGATTAAGAGGCCGCATTAACTGAGATACTCCATTCATCGTAGACTAGTTGAAAAAATCTAAAAACAGCCAGGTACAGAAATTGTACAGTTTAATAGGAGCTCCGCTCCGCGTGAGCGGAGCTCCGTCGACGACACTGTCTAATTGAATGAAATAAGAGTCCTCGGAGTCCTAAATTAAATTGTTTTACAGCTATCAATAATTGAGATGAGTAAACATTGGCCTTTTGCGTATTTGATCATTTACTGACATGGTCATTCACGAATAGACAAGTTTAAAAACGCGATTCGCCTAAGATGTATGTATTGGCCTTTTGCGTTTTTGGTCATTTGCTAGTATGGTCTTTCACGAATTGACGAGTTTAAGCACGCGATTCGCCAATAAAATGTGCTTTGGTCTTTTGCGTTCTTGGTCATATGCGTCGGAAGGCTTACCTATACCACAAAAGTAATTAAATTATGAATTTATTCAAAGTACTTCTGGTATAAAAAAAATATCCACACAGAGGAACTTGATTGTTTTATATTGCTAGAAAAATGAATATCGATCCGTTCACACTAATATGCCACATTGCCAGCCGTTCGTCCGATGTCCTTTCACATAAATCAACCCGAAAATAGACCGCGCCATGCTTCCGCTCGTCAAAATTAAAAACTTAAAAAAAATCAGCTAAGACTTAGTGAGGCGCAGTCCGTTTTCAGTAGCGCTATAAAAAGGGTACTACGAAGTGTTAAAACGTTTAGTTTTATCCTGTACAATTAGACGAAAGGAATGAGCCACAAAATCAATTCGCACGTTTCTTTACGCGTGTAGGTAAACTGATTATATTCGAGGATCAGACCTGTCATGCTTTCAGATCAAATTCCTGCGCTGCGTAGAGATACGCCCTGGGTCTGTTGCGTGACATTTGAAAATGCAAATATTTTAGTAAAATACTCGTTAAAATTGATAACTGAAAATTTATGTTAACAAAATGCTTGAACGAAAACAATACTTAAAGTGTAAAAGGTTCTAATTTGCCATTAAATATAATTTTAAGTTAGGTACTTACGGAAAACAAACAAGCGAAACGAAGTGAATTCGATTCAGATTATGTGCAATCGAACATGTAGCAATTACTTGGAATTTGCACGTACTGTCGCAATCGGTTAACCTAAAGCCGGATAAAATAGGTACATTGCTACCTACTATAGCGACCTCATCTTTGTAAAAAATAAAATAAAAAAAGGAATCGACTGAATAAAACTTATATACCTAATTATCAAAGCTGATCAAAAATTTCACAAACGTCGAGTTATTTTTGAACGTTTTTAGTTTTTTTTTCTTAATAAAAAATTCCATGAAAACGGATCGACAAAAAAACTAGGTATAGGTATATTATAATTAGCGAACCTGCTCACAAATTTTCACGAGAATCAGTTGAGAAATGTGACCTGTAGAGGAGAACAGCCGGACAGACGGCGGACAGACATACGAAAGCATTTTTGTCCAAGCTGCACATGTAGCACGGCGCGCCATTTCGTCGCTTGTCGCGCAGTGCGTCCCTTTCATAGTGACGAAATCAGTGAAGGATGCACTGAGCGACAAGCGACAAAATGGTACGCGTGTTAGCCCCCCCTGAAACGGAGACGCATCGCTCACTTCGTTCGCTGGGTCAATTAGTATGAAAAGAGCGTTTCTATCAATAGTTTCTAATTGTAATAAAGTGTGTCGATTTGAAGTGTTAACTTTAAACATCATTATTCAGAAGGCATACGATTGAACACTGCCTAATGTCGTGACTTGTGGTCGATTGTCCCTCAATAATTATTGTCGTGCGATTCCATTGCGCACGTGCGCCATAAAGACCTAAAAAAGGCCATTCGTGCGTCGGACACCACGCCGCAGTTCAGATACTTTTATACGCAATATGGCTTGCCTACTAATTGCATTTGCCGTATGTCTTCAAGGAATACGTGCCTATCAAGTGTGGGCCGCAAGTCAGGTAGCTTAATCTACGGTTAAAGCCCCTTAGTATGTGCTAAACGCGAAATCCAATTCGCTTTTAGTGGCTAAGCACTCCGTAAACCTTTTTATTACCTCCGACGTCCCATCTTGTGTTTAATTTTAGGTTTACATGAACCATTAAAATCAGGATCCTTCCCTGAACCAGCTTTACGGAGTCGTAGACAATATCCCGATGCGGTCGGTACTGTTAACGCAAGTTTAAATCATCTTTAGCGTGTTATTAATCAGCTATATTTGCATAAGAGCGTAATTTTTCATTGTATTCACATGAAAATTAAATTCTTTATCGTATGCTTCATAAATCCTTCAAGGAGGTAACGAAAATAAGCTTCATTTTAAGTATACGACATCAACGTTTTGAATGAACGTATTCTAGTTGTTATACACGATGCGAAAGATAAGTTATTACGGTCTGTTGCGAGTTGGCAGGAAAATATGACCGATTTCATTGTTCTCTCTGCTATTCGGGCCTGAGAATCACTAACTGCCATCAACAACGCGGATGCCACACTTAACGAGCCTTGTCGAAGCGATGGAAAATAGGAACGGATGAATTAACTCAGACCTATTGAAAGATAAAAGTCGGATTATATATGCGCCAATACGGTAAACGGTAAAACAATTGAATGTTCTTTTTGTCGGATACCGTACTTTGAGGAATGAGAACATACTTACATCAATCAGTTTTAAAAATCTACTTGGTTGTATTGGTACCTACTGTTCGCACATATATGTCAAAATCATAACTGGAAGGTACGATATCAAATATATAGAGATTTGATGCAATCCAGAGGTCAACCAGCAATTCACATACGCGTTTGCTGCTTAAATATTTTGATGAGTGTATGCTAAACCTACCAGACTTGAAACACAAAACAACGGAAATATTAAAAATTTCCAAGTATGCCAAATATTTCAACGCGGTTTCTACGTGGAAATGTGTCCAAGGTCCGAGTAATAAAATCAGAAAAGGCCGAGTTTTGTATCGACCGCTGCGCCGTCGCCATCAGTCCATTATGCCGGCAGTACACCCTGATGCGTAAGTCCGTAGGGCGTCCCGGAGCGCTCGCCGCACGCGTGCGGAGCGCCGCGGTGCCTCGCCGGCCTTCCCAGACCGTCGTCTGCCACAAACCCTTTATACTAGGTATCAATATCTTTTCAAAAGATTATATCGTCCAGATACCTAAATAACTTAGATGATTCATGCCCGTTCGAGATTTTTATAATGCAACGACTTTATATACAAATCTCGAACCGTTTATTGAAATGTTAAATATGTTTATAATCAATGAAAAAACTGCTTAACATTTTGATTGATATCGAACTACTTTCATTAATTGCTAATAAAGGTTAGGAGGGAGTGAGTCAATTAGAAGATAAGTCTGTTATGTAGAAACGAAAGGTGGACTTAGATTAACGTTTTGGTGTGTGTAATGAATCGGCAATACGTTTTATCATCAGTTTGTAGTTAGTTTAAAATTTCAATGTTTCACCCTAGTTTTATTAACTTTCATTGCGTGAGCAACAGTTCTTTTGACAGTTTAATTGTCGTTAGCGCGGACGGAACCTACAATCCAGCAACGTACAAACTTAATCTTGTTATTAAATCAAACACATCACATTAAGGATGTTATCTTGTCAATATCGAAGTCCCTAACAGTGAGGCCAATAGTGTAGACATAAATATGTAACGACAGGTGGTAGAGTGGCCATGCTGCGAAGCGCACGCCCTGTGCACCGGCGATATAACTCTTAACTCCATACTTTAAGTGCTCAAAAATGAACTGTATTAAATAATACTTACGGTTTTTAATTACCCCAGCCCCGGGGTCTCCTTGTGGTACTCCGCCCGTGGAAACAATCGCAGCGCAAGCCCGAGGACGGGAGAATTCGAATTTATTGACCATTAATTCAAAATATTATTTTCACAATATAAGTACTCATTTATTAATTTTGAAATATTAGGTTCCGATTAATTTATATGTGTCGTTAAGATATTTATTATGTATGTAAATATCGTCTTTATTTATAAGTCTAACCTTTTGTTTTCAGATGTTGAGTACGTGCATGTACTTCATTTAATAAATTGATCGCTATGAATGGGATAGGTTTTATAACATTAAAAGAATCGTAAAACGGTAATGGCCTTTACTGCCTGCTATTTACACTAGAATCAGAATATAATAGGTACTTACTAACTTAATCTTTGAAAATGTTCTATGCAAATGTGTTCCTTCTAATGAGTTCTCCTGTTTTAAAAATTGTTTGTTTTTTTTATTTAGGTTCTTTACATTTTTTTTCAATTTGCTCAAAATAATTTATTAATAATAATTTCGCACTTAAATAGTTATAGCTCGTTTAAAGTAATAAAAATAATATAATAATAGCTTGTTTCATATTTACAGAGTATCGACGAAGAGGACAGAGTGTCCGTAAGTATTATACTTTATAATTAGAACAATTAATCCAAGATTTCTCTAAATTAAGTATTATTTTCCTCAATTAGTTAAATAAAGTTATCACCCAGTTGTAAACAACTGGGTGATAACTTTATTTAATTACTTGGCATTTTTAAATTTTAACTTGATGAAGACTACCTCTAAAAGACTATCTTAGACAGTCCGCGTACTGAGGTTATAGGCTGCCAACCGTTTTTTTAGTACGTATATTTTTGCCTGCAGTTGGATCCCAAGAGCGAATCTGATCCGCTTGACTCCAAACAGAAACAGTGGATTCTTTGCGCAGCGAGAGGCGACTATCACGCATTAGCCAAGATGTGTAAGGAAAACTCGAAACTAGTAAGGACTAAGGTATGTTATATTTCCATTTTATTTTATTGAAATTGTGGAATCAACTCCCGTCAGCGATGTTCCCAACTACTGGTATTGTTCCCTTCAAGACAGGCAACGGACTAGCGACTCGCTTGAGGTTGCTGGTTCTCATGGGTTGCAGTGATCTTTCTTTCTTTCTTCTTCTTTCTCTCTGTCTGTCTCTTTTTCATTAATTCTGTATGAAAATAATAAACATTAATTGATGGGATTAATAAAGGTCAATTTTTTTTTGTCCTGTATAAGGCTACTTGCAACTGTGGTGAAACAGTAGATTACCCCGCGCAGGTATTTAGGTAAATATTACTAAAAAGGTGTTTAGTCCTGGCTCTTCTTTATGAATGTACATTCGCGGGTGATAGGACCTTGTGCGAGATCCGTCCGGATCGCTACCACCATCTTACTCACTAATCCTCCGCTGAGCAGCAGTGTTTCCACTGTTGTGTATCGGTGTGGAGAGTAAGACAGCCGAGGAAACCACTGGCACAAGAGGCATTTCATCTTAGCCCTCTAGGTTGCGGTGTCGATGGACAGTGGTGATCACTTACCATCAGGTGACCCACTTTGTTTGTTCGCCTTTCTTATAGTATAAAAAAAATCTTGTAGTAATAAAATCTAAGTCATGGGTATCTTGCTTCTGCGTCTGTCGGGTTAAAGCAAAGCATTGTGAAATGTATGCCAGAGCTAACGTTTTCTTTTAAACGATACATGAACGAGCTTTGTGATTGTAAAAAAACATACAGTCGAATTGAGAACGTCCTCTTTTTTTAAGTCGGTTAATAATGGGTCAAATATTAAAATTTCATAGTACTGTTTAAAATAAATTTGCGCCTCTTTTTTCTCGTACCAACTCTATTTAATAAGTTTGATCTGTAAATCAATTTTAGTTACCAAAAGCTGACAGCAATACCTAGTTCAATTTTATTCTCAAGTTTAAACTTCAATGATAATTGCCATATTAAATAAATAAATATCATGGGACAAATTGACACCAATTGACCTAGTCCCAAACTAGGCAAAGCTATGGGTACTAGACAACGGATAAACATACAAATACAAATATTCTTTTTTGATAACCACAAAACAGTACAAGCAGAAACATACTTATATTTATATACATATTAAACGTCCAAGACCCGAGAACAAACATTCGTATTCATCATACAAACATCTGCCCCGACCGGGATTCGAACCCGGGACCTCAAGCTTCATAGTTATATAGTAGTATTATTATAGTATTCGTGTTTATTAATGTAGAACAAGTCAGACATGACGCGTTTTTGGATGCGAACCCTCCAGCACTTCCGGCCACTCCTTTTGCTATGCGATGCTGTTTTGTGGTTCACATTCCAAAAGGTCCTATTGCCAATCTAGCAGACTACTTAGCACGAAACAATTCTTATTTTTTACCTCAAAGGTTTATCTGTTATCAAAATTTACGACCAGTGTTCAACGATTTCTTTCGTCTGAATTTGGTTTAATTATCAGATACCTACATATTGTAGTAACTTTTAGCATGTGGCTTTAATGTTTTTTTGTATTTGCTGTGTCGTAAACGTTCAACAGCTGAAGTGCGACAAAAAATAGCGATGCAAACAAAAAAAAAATGCTGCCAAAGTTTTTATTTACAAAATGCGTGGAAATCAGGGTCACGTAGGAATTTCACGAAAAAAAAATTATGACAAACGATAACGGATGTAGTTGTCTTGTGTCCTTGCGTTTTTAGGCGTTAGTTAGCGCCAAGTGAGAGCACATGTCCAAAAGGTGTGCTTCTAATTGGGTCCGGGCCTCCGGGTCGGGCCGCGCGGCGCCGCGCCCGCGCCCCCCGCCGCATGCTATCTTGACATATCTCCGGACGCAGTCCCTTGTTTTATTTTACGAGCCATCTCTCAAGCCCCGTCTTTTTTCTACGCTATTGTGTTTATGCTGTTCCGAGTCGCGCACTTGATATATTGTCGTCATATAAATCGAGAGCTCGCTAATTCCGAATAGCGCTCTGCTGATTTATACGAATACAATTAGTAAATTACAATAGTTTGGGGGAGCGTTTTAAACAAGAGCTGTATCTTTGGTTAGGTAATTAACTTTTACGACGACCGGTCGCCGGGGATAATGTTGACGAGACAGATATCTGCATCGAAGTATGTAAAAAATATACACTCTGTCTGTAATTCGATTGAATTGAGTATTTATTTGAATTTGTCGTCCGCGCCGCGGCATTATTGTACCTACCTCTTACATTACTTTTATTGAATACTCAATAAAAGGGGTAATGATAGCCTTCTCTTTTATTGATTCGTTGTAAATCAACCGTCGACGCAATTGGATTTAAATTTTATTGGCATCCTCTCGGAGGTATGTTAACTGAACTAATTAAGGATTATTTAAGGTTCGCCTCTTATGAACCGTCGACGGGCCTCATAATAGGCCGATGGAGTCGTACCGCTGACTGGTAAATGGTAAAGCCGCTACATTGTTTCAATTTGTTGAAATTAATATGTCACAGTTGTTATATTGCACATAACACGTGCTTAATAATGTAGAACAAGGGTTATTTTCATTTTCTTCCAGCTGCCTCGCGAGCTAATAAAGCAACAGCAAATATTGTCAGACAATATGTAACACGTGTTTGCTACTGTGCCTTGCCGGTGACATTTGTCGCTTTTCCTCTAAAAAACACTTTGATGCTTATTTTCGTATGCGCCGGGCTCGTTGATAGAATCATCGATTTGTAGAAATATCTCGGTGTGGGGTAGGTACTTATTTTTTTTATACGCCTTGCTCCTCTTTGAAACGAGACACTTAAATGTGTCATCGCGGCTTCCTATTTATATGAGCGCCGCTTTAATATTTACCCATTAATAACGTTCTCTTGATGATAACTTGTAATAAATTATGTAATAACATTTTTTAACGCTCCGCGACGTTTCCGTTATCGCGCTGTTGATCATTGTAAGTGATTATTTTGATGTTTGAATTAAGACCAATCATTTTATCATGTTTATAATGAATGCGTAGTTCCTTCCTCAATGCCGTTACTCTTTATGCAATGCATGTTCTTCCGTTACGACCCAAAAATAAAAGGTAAGAATTATACCTGCATGTTTAAGTATGTAAAGGCCGCTAAAAGCTCTTGTTTGGCCCAAACATGCTTATCAGGGATAAGAATCTTTAATTTAACTATGACCACTACAATCCTCTTATCAGCAGCAATTCTTGGCCTTCTCATTTTACAAAGTTAGATAACATTGATAATAGATACTTAAAATCTTTTATATTATACGTATACCTTCGTGTTTCTGAGTCACCACTATAGTAGTTATCAATAAATATACGAACCGGATTTTCTAGTTGAAATAGGTAGTAGGTACCTACCAATCATGAATGCTAAAAATAAACTAAAATATTCGGTGCCTATTTTTAGAACATTTAATTTTGACAAATTAGGTACAAATCATTTTTTGAGTCACTTTTAACATGGAACTACCGTGAGACTCAATCATAGTGGAAAAAAAACGGATCACTCACGTATATAAGTCGAGTTTAGTCGAGTTTACGTGAGTGATCCGTATTATTTCACTGTCGTTTTTTGAGTGGTTAGAGACTGTCTTTTTAGATTTATCATTTAGGAGTGATGAGTGATGTAGAAGCAGAATAAGAATCAAATAGATCAGATTTCGCTACGCATAAATACCCAATCTCTACGACAACTTCAACTGAAAGCCTACTTAGTTGTGATGACTCTAGAATCAGCTGAATATTTTAATTCGTTTATAACGACGTTGTAATTGTAAAAATAAAGTTTTGTTTACCCAATAAACGACCAGTGTTATTACAGCTGATTTACGACCATTCGATTTCAATCGGGGAGGAGCCGGGTCCTTTCAGATATAATTAAATCCAAGTCATGTGATGATAGTTTCCCACAAAGGTTCTTTAATCTTTTATGATTATTGGCTTAAGATTTTTAAGTTTCTTTTTGCTGGCAATGCGAGTGAAATCAAGTTGGTTAACAAAGATGTATTTTTCATGTTCATATAGCTTTTTTCCGAACAAACGTTAGCTTATTCGCAATGACAAAGACAAGACATTTTATTTGTTATCGTTATTATTTGCTGTGTGATGTCCAATAAAGAAGAAGTTTGTTAGAAACCGAAGTTAAGGTGGCCGTTTGCGTTTGCCCCACGACGCTACTAAAGGTAAAATCAACATCATTCGTTTAGGGCCATCCATCTTAATTGACGTTGTTTGCATATGATAACTCTTTGCGTTAATGATTCGGGATCGCTTCACCATTCATTGACAGGGGTCGGTGCGCTCTAATTGGTTCTAACTTGGGTGCAATTACAAACTTTTTTTATATCCATGGCGCCTGCCCAGCGACCGGGATTCTATTTCATAGTAAAAAATATTTTTAAACAGACGTATAATATTTCGGTTGCACGCGCTATTAACGCCAAGTCGACGATGGGAGTGTCGTTGCGGAAAGCAATTTAAGTCTGATTTATTCCGGTGCTCGGCTCGACGTTGACATCTTTCACTCCTAACTATGACAGTAGTTTTCTTAATGATTTATACGGACGAGATCCACGCTCTGCACGCTGTTTGAATTAAATTGACCAATTATACTTATTTAAAATCACATTCTGATCTCTTTGGCGCGTATTAATATAAAGAGATTAGCATGTTTGTATTTGCTGAGAGCGCCAACAAAAACGACAATATTTAAGTTCAAACTACTTAGTGTGACACGTTACACGTTTCAGAAATCGATTCCCCGACCGACTCGTTCGTTCCGCCCGCTTGTTACTTCGTGAAGTGGTGCACGACGACCAAGTTTTGCTTTGTGATTTTTTTTTTAGGGCTCATGTGGAAATTTAAATTTTTGTTATTACTATGTTGTCAAATATTTTAAAAAGAGTGTTCAGCTTCATTGTTTTGCAACTTTGAAATGATGTAGATATTGAATTAGCGAAAGTGATAGGTACGGGACATCTGGAGATTGATTGGTTATACAGAATATGTGCAAAAAAACTTTTACATTGCGTACTTATCAAGGGCTCTGTGTGCGTGAATATCTGGATTACCTAAAGAATAGTCAGACAAAGTAGTCAGACAAACAGATAAAGTAGCAATTACCATAAATTACTACTTATTTTATAACTTTGGAATAGCATTAAAATAGCCTAAATCAATACCAATGTCAGAACGCTTTAAACGAAATCCCTCGTCAGTCTAGCTAGTCACATTCAGCCCTACAGACAGAGTTTCAAATGCACATAAATACATTTATTTAAATACCTATCCATCTTTTCAGCTCCCGATATTCAATGTCGCTCAACCACTTCCGTTTTACAAAAAAAGTGGCATATTAACAAGCTGTTAACAACACTCCAAGTAGGTAACCTTAACTTCAAAAGTCACGTTAGTATCATGGTACCTTTAACATCACAAGCATCACATAAGTGCCGGCAAACGAAATTGTCAAAAAAGTTGAAGGGACCGAGTACTAAAACGTCTTCCGATTTTTGCATTTGGCTTTGTGATCGCTTGGCTAGTTAAAGAAGGTAGTATGTAGCATTATTGTTGTATTAAAGTTTCAATGTTGAATGAGGGTAATAGGACTTAATTCCTGAACGGTGCGAACGGGAAGGCAGCGAGTCGTGGAACGTGAGCCGTCCGGCGCCAAGACGCTGCAACCCGAGAGTCGTCGGCGCGCCTCATTTGACCCATCCGTCGAAGCGCGCCATTGTTTATGCGTGTCGAACACAGGTCGAGTCGACAAGAACGTCCTCTATTATTTTTTGTTACAGCGCCCTGAGATAAAAATCGACGCCTTATCTAAGAACTTACTAATACCTCAGCGTTACTCTAGTTCCAATGCGTAGGTACTGTGTGTAAAAATTTACACTGATCTAATTTAATTTCGTAATTTATTGACTTGGCTACAGTTAGTAAATACAATCGATAGCAAATAATCTTAAATAGACAAACCTTGACAATCACCCGATGACGGGCTGCTCGTTCGCTATTACTTATCTGATCGTATGCGTCAAAACTCTCAATTGTATCGACCAAATCCGACCTTTACAAACAATAAGTTGATGATCTGTGGCCGCCGTAAGGGGGGTCTGGTAACAACGCCTAGGCGCCCATCGCGGGCACAGCATAAGGCACTAGCTAGTGCAAGTCACTCCCACAATAAGTGATTTCTAACACGGTGACGCAGCGTTATTGTAATGGTTGTTTGTTTAGCTCTACCTTACTCTTGTATCGGGCTAATCATATATGCCCATAGTTTTGTTTTTATACGGCCATTTCATTATAGACTTCATGGGCGTGTGATGTTGGACGCAATCAAATTTGAAAGGAGACAGGATGGCGTTCGTGCTGCTTTAGTAATTTGATGGCGGCGCCAAGAACGCTGCCACTCAGATTGATAGATTAAGAGTATTTGACTTCGGGTACGACACGGACCTGCGCGTACACTTAATTGAAAGACTGAAAAATATATCTGCACGACATGCCACAACCTGGTTTATAACTCGTTTATCATAATGTAATATCGCAGTTGGTAATCATACCTATCTTAGAAAACTAGGGAAAACCATCAAATCATACAAGTTGAGGTGCGGAAATGATGCTTCATAAAAATGAACTTCGCCCTAAGGTAGATACTATTGCATGAATAAACTATCTACATCTCCATTGCAATCTTTGCGAGTATGAAATAAAATTATAATTAAATGGTAGTTGTAAAATTGTTCTAGCATAAGTGGCTGCCTTGACAAGTCTTGTGAACGATTGATTTGATAACAACTTAAAATCAAGATCAAGTCGCCACGTTTATGCTGCGCCACGTGTTGTGTAGTGTAACCTATTGAGAGATCTACTGCCATAAATGGTAAATAGCCATCGGGCCTACGACTCTGCTCTACCCGTTGGCATTGTATTCACCAAACGGGGTTCGGTTTGTTATTGCAAAACACAAAAGCATGCTAATTGAAATTCAGCATGAAAGGGATAATGAGGGTGGGGACGCCCGTTGCCTGCGATCCGTCACTCAACGCTCTTGCGAAGATCACATGACAAACTATTACCTATTGGAGACAATGTATGTGTTTGCCATTTTCTTTTATCAAACTTTAGGCAGTTTCCTTAACTAGAGATTAAATACTATTAAATAAAAACGCTTACATCCGTAATACATTGTTAAAAGAAGTCGGTTTAATCTGCTTATTCTAGCGTTTAAATTTCCTGTAAATAAACGCACGGATAGGATAAAACGAGGAGTAAAGCTACAACAAAAATATCTCGTTTGTTAACCAGCAATCTCTTAAACCGTCGAATTTTAATTTGCCAAAATTGGGAGTTGTTGTACGTAAGGGAGATGGTTGCGCAATTTACGAAACCCGAGTGGGGCTGCGGGGGAGAGGCCTCGCACTTTACCACGGCACATTAATTAACCGAGCCGAATCTACATACGGCGCCGCAACTACGTACTGGTGGTAAGAGAGTAGATTTACGACTCGTTCGACCACCATCTATCGGATAAACTAATTGCATGGTAGAGCTATTGTTTCTAAACATCAGGCAGAAATAGAGCCTGCACCGAGCTAGGCCATCGTTTGTCTGCTATCTACGAAAATTATTTGATTGTTCGCCATTCCGATACAATTCGTAGTTTGCTAACTCCAAGCTTTTAGTGATGTATCACTGAGGCGTTTTGCGTACGACTTTGAACAAAACGAACCGTATGAAGTTTGGTTGTATTGACTTGTTTTGATACAATAATATGCCGCAGTAAATTTGCTATCTGTTATTTTTTGTGTATGATGTGGTGAAATTAGAGGTTGTTTGTCGTATTTGAGTGAGGTGTGTGGTTCGGGGCGGTGCGGGCGAGCGCATGTCGCCGCGATGGCCGGCGGCGTACACGCCGCGCCGCGCTCGCTCGCTCACGGCGCTCGGCGAACAACCGCTTTTATCCTACCCCGCAATAGCCAACCCTGCTCTATGTACTGAAGATATTTACCATATCACAATTTAAGGTCTCTATTTCGTGAATAATAGTTACATTTTCCATGTCGGTCGATACCCAGAAACCAATTAAACAGTCGTTTTATTCTCCTAGCCCTGAAAGACGAAGCTACAAATTAATGTGGGTGGGCATCTTGTACTTAACATTCTAAATTTATCGCTGCCATCTAAATCCGTGTTAGATACACAAACTGCACATATCTGCTAATCCTTGGAAATGAATGGTGCAGCCGTTCGTGTAATTCACTTTCATCTGGATCCGTCTACCTAACTCTATATTATACAACAAAAATAATTTGAACCGAGAGGCGGCAGTCAAAGCCCGAGGTGCTCCGCTAAGCCACTACAATTCGTTTGCGGCGGCTATGAGCGGCTTGTAAATCAAAGGGATTCTACACAATTAAGCTCATAATTAATGTAAATACTCCTTTATTTATAGGCGCAGTCATTCTTAAAATTGCTCCCGTTTTTGATAAGGCGACCCTAAGAGGATGTGATTAACACATGTTACATGTTAATGTGGAGATAATGGTGTTGTTTTGGATTTCAACTTTAAAAGCTTAGTCAAGATTACCCTAGTAACATATTACCTATTTAATTACCCAAACAATAAATAACAAATAGATCGAGAAAAGAGGACGGACATGTTTTAAAAAGTAGTTTAAAAAGAAATTTTGAGAAATATATGTTTCCTTCGCGATGATAATCAAAACTGGACAGGAAACCCATATTTCATAAGAGTAAAGATTCTGTTATGCGACGCTGATTTACAACTTGCGGGCGTCATATTTTTTTTGTTAATGCATTTAATGACGCTCGGGAGCGATTCTTCATTAAAACCCCTATACGTTCGCGAGTGTCGCGCTCTAAATTATGTGAGTCGCCGCGGGCCGCGGGCCGCGTATTAATTTGTTTATATTAGAAACGTTCACTTGCGCAGTCAATCACGATTGTCGTCAACCACCCGATACCCGATTAGTTTGAGAAAGATCTGAACCGCGTTTTGGTTATTTCTGTACAATTGAAGCTTTTAAATTTAGTGTCACCACAGCTCTCCGGAGACGTTCCAAACATTTGTCTCGGATTATTTATCGCCCCGGCTCGCGGAGTATATCATCCGCCCGCTATTGCGGCAATCGATCAGTGCGGGACTGGCTAAATTGATTATTTATTCAGCCTTAGTTAAATCTTTGGCAGCCGCGTTATTTGTAGACCAAAGAGGCAGGAAGCAGTTAAATACTTATTAAAACGTTAGCTGTTAAGTGTCCCCATCAACGTGTTTGCTAAGATTTTTAATTTATAGCCGCCAATTTACATAAAGTACTTGAAAGTACCTAACGCACAGCGCATATTCATTATTAATATTTCACTATTAGAGATAATTTTGATTTAAAGGAAAAGTGAGTAGCGTGCTGGCGTGAGCGGTCTGGATATAAACTCCACTCCACGCATACAATACAACTAATGAACGTCGGTAAACTTCACAACCGCAATATTGCGGGGATAATTTTACACGCAAAACGTTACTCACTCCACGCCGCTAGATCCAAAATACAACCGACATGTCCCTTAATAATTATTATACTTCAAGTTACTCCCGTATAAAACACAACCCGGGAGAGGGCATGGCCGCATGACCTCCCGGGGCAAACGGGATAAGTACACGCCGCACTCCGGTGGAAATATAAAACATGTTCATTATTTTAAGGCTAATTGGGAGGACGCTTGCAGCGAAGTAGGTGCGAGCCCGCCGCAGCGCGCCCACGGCAGTACCGAATTTGTGCGAGGCATAACGGCCTCATTACGCTATAAATGTGTATATATAGACACTGTTTCTGCATTAAGCTGAAGTACTACATGTGCTATTCCAGTTTGCATATACGTATGCTCATATGCGAAACGCGTTTGGTATTTGTAGCAACATCCGAAAGTATAAACTGGATTTGAATGGTTTTTAAGCAAAATCCCTAATCGCCTCTACTCGCGGTTTCGATTCTATACGTTTTATATAGGTATCTATTACCCCTCGATAAACCCTTATTTATTAATACTTCTTTTAAATAATTAATCAAGTAAATAGCTTGGCAAGTTTAGACAAGATTTATTCCCGTCTTTGATGATCTCCTCGCCTCAGGCGTATACATTATTGTGAAACTTTTATATTTTGTTGCAGATTAAGCGTTGTTTTACTGAAAAACTTCTCTTTTTAGAATGAAATACAAAAGAAATTCCCCGAGAACAACCCTTGCGTTAAAATTGGGTACTCTTTATTCAGACGAAACTTTTAATTAATTAAAATTAAAAGGGACGAATTGGGAAATCTTTCGACGCGTAGTTAGGCTTGTTTATCAATCAAGCGGATCTCAGCTCGACCACTTTGTTCGTTTTGTAGCATCACACTGTTTTCGATTGTTTGAAATGTAGCAACATCAATTAATAAATACGACAACCATTTGCCAATAGAAAATATTGGTTCTCGTATTTAAATAATGCGCTAGTGGTTGAATAGCAATCGGGTTTCAGCCCGTTGAGTTATCTCCAAACGGAAGTGACTATTCTCGTCACAAATTGAAATCAGTAAACCCTTTGGGGACATGTTAACTGAGTCACAGCCATTAAAATATGCTCCCTTCCAATTTCGGTTCTAATTCAAACCAAGAAGTCGGCATAGTCTCAACGCAAGCAGCGCGGAACCAAGGGCGGGCGATAGTTAATCACAATTCGCATCTGTGATGAAGTGTGGCTCGATTGTAATTACTTCGTGTGTTGATTTAAGCTTTATCACGAAGGCGAAGGGGTCTCGGCCGGCCCCGCAACGGAATATCGAATTTATTCCTCCAGAGATACTTTATACAATTACTGGTCAGCGCGGAGGTGCCGCCACGGGAACCTATTAAAATATGGGAGATAAGATCGAATTTTTAGTGCGGAGGAGGTGGGTTGGGCGCTTCGTAGACCGAGAGCCGACGGTCTCTGCATATACTAGATATTTCTCTATTCGATATCGAAATTTATTGATTCACCTGTTAAGGGGTATTACAGTCTGCTTAGGTCAGAAATATATCTATATTAGATGTATATACGTGTGTGCTCAAAGTTTCAAAAGTTATTCATAAATAATGCTCATGCACTTGTACTTATCATTAGGTACCTATACTACATAATTTTTTGAGACATTTTTAGTATTATTCGATCAATGTGGATAGACGGACAGCATAGCGCAATCTCGTGTCCTGTACTGGAACTAAAGTAATTTTTGATTAAAAAAAAAACTGCTATTTAGACTTTAGACCGATGACCGGACCGGGTAGAATCTATGGCTGGACTGATTTATTTTGACTTGTTTTATTTGTTTCCGCTTCGAATAATGGAATAACTATTAAAAAAGGGGAAAAAATCAGGATAAAAATACATGAAGATACCGTTTTCTCGTACATTTTCTATGAAACGGCCTATGGCGGTACGAAGTTCATCGGGTCGGCTAGTCTTTACATAAACCCCTATTGTATGCAAAATACTTGGGTAAGCAATATCTAAAACTGTTCCAAATATCAAGTTGATAGTATTTGTACTTCCTGAGTTAACCAGCTGTGATGGACAGACAAACGGTACCAAGTCCTTTCCGTTTTTTTTTTTCGTTTTGTTGGGAACCCTAAAAAGCCAACGTGTCTGGTAACTTAGTAAAGAATTACTACTTATGTTATGAGATTGATAATTACAATAAAAATCAAATAGGTAGTTATTTATACAATAATAATCTGAGGCTTTATAAAAAAATAACTACGGCGGATTCCTGTTAAAATTTCGTGATCGACTCTTGGTCTATTTTATAAACAAGACTCGGATGCCGCTACTTCCACCTCGCGCTCGCTCTCGCATATATTTTTATACATACAATTGTTTCTTATTATGAATTGATCAAACATTCAATTGGATTTTGTTTGTAATTAACTCGAAATGTTTGTTCTTATTTGTAATTTGTTATTTAATTGGCTTCTGATCATCAGGTGATCGAAGTGTTTTAGGGGCACGTTTGCTTGTTAGCTTGTTAAGTTTTAAAAATGAAGATGCATTTTAAGGCAAATTATGACTTTCAAGTGGTTTTCGAGCGTATCAGCACTTATTATTTAATGTCAGAAGTAAGACTTCTTGTATCTCTGTTAAAATCATGTCCTCCGATCTGCTGAATTGCGGACACTTACCTTGCTAAACTATTAAAATTGATAGAAACAGACAGAATGCACGGAACAGAATGAATGGATAAGAATGATAAATTAGACAGAAAATGTAAAAAAAAAATACCAAACAACCTAAAAATAATTACCCAGACCTAACTAAAAATTATGATTTTTTCTGGTACCGGGATGTATGAAGAGTCAGCGTAATCAAAGCATGAATGACAAAAGTTTGAACTAAAACACAGTACTGCAGTATAGTTATAAACACCAACAAATACGTCTTTGATATTATTTGATTACTTATACAAATATAATTAAAGAAACTGAGAATACGTCACAAGCTTAGCAAACGAAGGCAGAGAAACAGAATTCTTCTGTCGCCGCAAAGGTATAAACACTAAACGACTGGGAGGCGGCCAGACGCAGTGACTAACTGCCTAAGGCCTCCATCTGCGTAATATACGACAGCGGCTGAATATAGTTTTTAATTAGGATCTGCCTACCGGCCCGCGGTTCTATTTGTTTAACAAAACGTAACGAAATGCGAGATGAGGACGAGCCGATAACAGCTATCACGAATGTTCGCCTCGTGGTCTTGTTTGTGCACCAGCCGTTAGGAAGATTTACGCACAACTTGCATGGCGGGTTAAGTGCCACAATCAATTGAGTAAATAGAATTAACTGCAACCGGGGTAAAGGCAGACCTGACTGATCTTCATTACAGCTGTCTAATTAACCGAGCCCGAGTGTAAAAAACGTTGCACACTTCTATTTTTTTTATGAAACTGACGCTATGGTAGTCAATCCTTGCTTCCTTCTCCCTTTTCTCTTACGGTGCAAAAGTTAGCAAGTCATGTGCGCTATAATAAGATTAATGATGTAGCCGTCATCGCAAATTAAAGTTCTCTTCAAGATTTTAATAAGGTCTTTGTCAAACAAAAGTTTTCAATTTATGTAAATTGCCAAGTTTGAGCAGAGTTAGCGAGTTAGGCGTTGTTTGTAGAAGCGCCAGGACGCACTGCTCGCCGGTTATCGTCCTGTTCATCTTGTTATGCGTTTGAATAATGGGTTGTAATCAAAACACAAATCGATAACTGATGGGGGTTTAGAAAAAGAATGCAACTGCAACTGCAGGCGCCAGTGCTGCGAGGAATGGCCCCGGGTCCAATCTGTAAGTTTCAATTAAAGCTCCCCTATCTTCGCTACCGCCGTTGAATTGGCCCAATGAACAAGTCGTTTTGCATAAATGCCCGCCAGCTGTTTACAATAATCGATGATATGTTTTTACGAGTTACATTTTCAATTTATTGATATTCATTCCTGGTCGGACAATTTATTTGTATCGATGTTTTAAAGACTTCTGTTTGCTTTTATAGTGGTGTGTTGACGGTTTTACGACGGCTGAACTGTGCTGGCTGATATATCGGCGATTTGCTAATTGGAAGCTTAATTAAGATTTTCTTTTCTTCATAATGCACAAGTCACGGTCGTCTATGCGAGAACTGCTATTTCATTCATGACTCTTCGGTAATGTAAACAAATGTGGCGAGGAAAGAACACAATGGAATAAAAGGAATAAAAACGAGAGTTAAGAGGGACATATTGTTTCCTCTGTTCGGCGCCCATTCTGATTTGTAATTTGTTTTGTTGGGTCTCCAAATCCTGTTGAAACGTAACCTCTGGAGGCAATGACTCCGGCTGGCAGGCGCAACTAACCGACGACAGCGAGTTGAAAACACTTTTTCACATGCCGGTAAGATAAGTGCATTTGCTTGTCGCTACAAGGCGCGCCGTGGCGATTGCATCGCATTCTGCCTCAATGGGCGAGCGTTCTTTATTTATATAACGCCCTTCTGTAATTAACCATGCTAAAAACAAATATATCTTGATTTATTTCATATCAGACTTTTTTGTTTCCATTTTCAGGAAGTGTTTTTTTTTATCTTTAGACATTGATATTAAACTTTTCATGAGACGAAATCTTTTCGTCTCATGAATTCTTCCCTTCGTGAACGTTTTATTTATTTGAAATAAAAACTTATTTACCCGAAGGTAAATAATTTGGCTCTCCGCTATACCTAGTTAACTTTTACAACTAGAATAAATAACAGTCCGTTTGTTTAAGATCAATTATTTTGAAAGTTTAATATCTTACCTGCCGTTAGCGAGGAGGACTCGGGTTTTACGAGCGGCGGCAGAGACGGCGCGATCTCGAAATTGTCAATCAAAAGGTCGAGAATCCGCCGTCGCCAAGAATAATTCGTCGGTCGCTTTTCGCCATTAAGTCATATAAATCTTCGTCCGGTTTGTCTTCGAGCGGTTAATTTATAACCGTTCAAAAATCCTCGATTGCATTCCGTTTCTCCTCCAGCGCAATGTTCCGAATACCAATAAAATCGATCCTCCTAATGAAATCTTTCTTCTTCGTGAAGTTTTTGCAGTTTTATTTTAACGCGAACGTCTTCATAAATTTATATAATTTGTCATGTTAAATAAAATATATACTTCCTCTACTACACTTTTGATGGATGGTTAGAGTATATCATTTAATCAAGAGCTATTAAAAGTTGTCAGTGAACAGGAAAAACTACTAGGGAAACATCAATAAATTAAAACGCGTATATAGTTGTGTAAACAAAATAGCTCGTGTTGATATAGTTAAATAATGTAGCATCTCTAGCGGAATGGATTAGCACAAGTAACACGATAATGCCAACACAAACAAATAGAATCGCGAAGGAACGAAACGAAAATTGAACGGAGCGTTGATAAAATAAGAGAATTTAGGAGTAGAACGTGAGGAATGAGACATCGACGCAAGAGTGCAGAGGCGGTGGAGCAGCTGACACCTGTCATCACGCTATTTATTAGCCGCCCCGAAATAAAGTTAACGCGCAAACAGAATTAACAGACGCAACACTATTAACGACACATCCTCGCTGCAGCAGCTAACAGCTCCGCAATTACCCCCACATTGTCTACTCCAAATTCACTTAAAAATGATACACCCTAATTGTCGAATACTTAGTAATTATAGCCTTTAGCGCATAATTAAAACCGCTATCAGTTTTACGACTTCTGATGAACGGTTCTTTAAAATGTGTGTGTATTTTTTATTTGTAATTGCTCTGCTGTGCGTCTTAATCTAGAAAGATTTTCCACTTATCGGTTTAATTCATAAAATCAATTAATGTTTATTGATTTCAGTATTTTTTAAGGCGCCATAAAATTCTAAAGTAAACTACTTAATTACTCCCGCACGTGAAACGGTCATTAGTTTTACTCGGATTCGAGTTAAATATTTCACGATCTCAAATGTCTAGCTTGACAAATTCAGATATATTTTTTTTGTAACACAACCATGTCTACAGCTTCAGAATATGAATAGAATAATGTAAACGTATTCGTGTCGTTGATTTATTATTCTAGTTTTGAATGTAAGTAATGCCACCCGCGAAAGAGATGACAATATATCCCCTGTTATATAGTGCGTGCGAGTTGCTCGGCCGCCGAGTTCGTACTTGCGATGTACTAACGCTTAATAACTGTCGACGAATGTTTGCGTCACTACGACGGCCCTGCTTTCGATAATAAATTACTCCTTATTTTAGAAATGCTCATTCAACACACTTCTAACCATATGAGCGTATCATTTGCACATATTTTTCGAGAGTTCTTCTCTGACTAATTATGTGGCGTCAAAACATTTTCTGATTGAGATTAATAGAAGTTTTTTTGCGGGTATAAAACAGCCAGACGGGGTGTTCAACTAAGATGACAAATCACCAGTCTAAATTACATGTTATATGCGAATGTATTCGCAATTTCGATTGTGTGAACATATTTACTGCCGAGTAAAAGAAAATATGGCACCTGAAAAACGTGCGAATTTTCTCGTGGGTACATTTTAAAGTATCTTTATATTTTAATATGCAATAACAATAACCTCACAGACCACACAGCAAAATTTTTATATATTTTGTCATACATTTAATATATTACGTCAAATTATGCTTTATTTGTATCTTTCGTGTGATACGGAAAAGAAACTCCATCACATCACATTACGAAAGATTGAACGATTTTATGAGCGAAATGTGAAGGTTAGGCAACGTTGATTTATTGAATAGATGTGAATTATCGAGTGCGGGGGCGGGCGGGGCGCGGTCGCCGTCATTACTGGGCCTCATCTTTGTACACGCATGGGCCACGGCACTGATGGGATATTAAGGTTATTACCAACGGCAAAATTGGCCGAGCAACCGCTGAGGAAGCTACCCACCGAGACCTATTAGCGGTATTACATATTTCATATGATCCTCCATCGAACGACGATTATGGGTGTATTAAAACGCCGTCGAACCGTCTCCCGATCATGGGAATATGCACAGCCCTCACTTTTATCTACGTTTTTTACAGTTTAGTAGGTAATTCGGCTCTTGCGAGAACGTCCGAAGCGTACATTATGGATGCCGACTATACGGAAAGTTATTTAATGGTTTACATTATGTTTTCTCATACCTGACCGGTGTTACCGTGAGAGAGGCATAGGTTTAGACTTCGTTCAACAAATATGATAACTAGGTCTAATAACAGTAGATAGATTTTCCGTATATAGACTGGAAATGACGAACAATTATTCGTGAGAATTCAGTAGAGCTTGAAATTAACTAGCAAATTCTATTTTTGGAATGGGGTGTGAGAGAGAGAGAGAGAGAGAGAGATGTAGAGTCTAACAGAAATCTTAATCACGTCATTTTAATCTAGCCTTCAGGCTTGAGGTGTGAAGTCCTCGGCGGGTCTTGTATAAAATATTTTAAAGTTCAGTTTGAGCCACAGTTTAAATCAATGCGGCTTCACTTTACAATTTCATTAATGGCCCCGTGAGATTACCGTGGTAGTGCAATTTTCACAAGAAGTGTAACCTTAATTTCGCCTGCGCTAATGCAAGCTACATAATTGGAGCAGTAAAATTTGGACTAAAATATACCGGCTTACCTCATAATGGAACATATTGATGTTAAGTAATGACGGAGTTGAAAACTAATCGATTTTGTTTCATTCTCTACGCCTCACTTTAACATTGTTTTTTATTGTTTCAGGATCCTTTTACGGTAAGTTTATAGAATATTAGGAATATGTATCTTGGCAATGACTTCGAAAAATTCAATAATTGTTAACGCATTCACTGCGTTAGTGACTTTGGCCCAGTGCCGCTGTCATACATTTGCAGTCATTTGAACGCATATGTGCGTTTGCTGCACCTGAAGAAGTTTCATGCCTCACAGCTGGCAGCGAATGCGTTAACCAGGGTTCGTTGTAATGAACTGTCAACAATTCAGGCAATGGTTGAGTAAGCCTAAGTGAAAGTTTAAGGTTTTTATTCGGAAAATATGAAACAATTTAAAAAATCTCCCATACATTAATTGCCTCTGCTGGTTGACAATATGTGTAGGAGATTTTTTTTTTTTATATAAATAAACTTCATGAGAGTGCTCATTAAGACTTACTCAACCCATGGCTGAATTCTCGACAGTTTTACTCATCCTGTATTTGCTTTAATTATATTGTTTACTATTAAAACTAATTCACTGCATTTTTTCCCGGTCCCGATTTCTTCATCTGGAAATCTACAGGGCGTAAGTATCAACTAAATTAGTACTACCTATCTGAATTCCGAATTCTCATCCTACGTGTTCCTGTATATACGACGAGAGATAATCTTATTGACACATATATCACGGGAGCTGTCAGGCTATATACCTCCGTAATTACCTACATACCTACTCAGGTTGACACGACAATAATTAGTCGTGTCGAAGACGCATCGTTCCGCGTATCCTAATTGACGTACATGCAAAAGCAATCAATATGACCTGCCGGCGGATGTCGCAGCGAGACACGCCGTGTCCTGCACTTTGCTTTGCTAAGCTTTGTTTGGTAATACATTATTGCGGCCAAATTAGTTATTGGGAAACAAATTCATATCCTGCGTGATCTGCTTTTAAGAAGCTCCTCTAAGCCTGACGCTGGAATAAACTGCATTTTTAGAGCCACACTGTACATTATTGAAACGATAAAAACAAAATATAAAAATATGTTAATTATCTATACCATCTCAACTTTGTTTACCACGTTTCATGTATACGTATTTTCGTATTTAATATTTATGATAGCTGCATCATAAGTAAGTCGTAAATTTTCAAATCGCAATTTATTTTCTGTCACTATATCATAAGCATAATTTACTTTGACTTGTGACATACACAAATGTATTGAGAACTTAATAGGCTAGGAGTTCCACGTTTAACATTATTTTGATACCTTTTTTATAATATTTTAAATGAGTAATTTAGGTATTCGGTGCGAATTCTGAACGATTTTTTTTTGTGAAAAGACGCGTTATTGTTGATAACAGTGTGTAACATAGGGTGAAAATTCGTGGTCGATGTAGTAACTGGTCGAAATAGCAACTTGTCTATTTAGTAACTGGTCGAAGTAGCAACTGGTCTATTTTGCGACTGGTCTAAGTAGCAGCTCGTCTATTAAGCGACTAGGCTAAGTAGCAGCTCGTCTATTAAGCGACTAGTCTAAGTAGCAGCTCGCCTATTAAGCGACTAGTCTAAGTAGCAGCTCGTCTATTAAGCGACTAGTCTAAGTAGCCGCTCGTCTATTAAGCGACTAGTCTAAGTAGCAGCTCGTCTATTAAGCGACTAGTCTAAGTAGCAGCTCGTCTATTAAGCGACTAGTCTAAGTAGCAGCTCGTCTATTAAGCGACTAGTCTAAGTAGCCGCTCGTCTAAACAGCGGATAGGTTAGGCAACTCTAACCTACTACACGGACAATGTAATAATAAAAATTACTAGTTACTTAATTTAACTGCTGTTTAGAGCAGTCGCTAAATAAACGAGTTGCTACTTCTAGACCAGTTACTAAATAGACGGGTTGCTATTTCGACCAATTTTAATTTAGACGACATGATAATTACACGTTCAAACAAAATCATATATTATTAGACCAGGTGCTACTTCGACCATATTTGCTTTTTAGACGAAATGATACTAACCCGCCTACTTGAGAGTGAGAAAAGCTTTCCCTTGTCAAAATGTCATGACATTGTCATAAGATTGATTTTTGCCTGGCCCGTGGGAAAGGTTTTTCTACTATGACTATACATGTAATTTAGAAGAGACTACGAAAATTTAATGTTGAAGCTCATTATTTAAATTTTATCTAAACCGAGTTTAAAATAAGAATATTTCATGAAATACTCTCAAATTTCTATTTATTTTTTCTATTTTCCGTAACATAACAGTAACTCAACACCGGCGTGTGCACTTGTTTTATGGTCCGTCACAAAACACAATATTGCTTTTTAAAGTCACGAAATAAAATAAAATGACCTTTAACAATTTACACGTCGAAGTGGACGGAAGTGGAATAAGTTTATTGACTCCTAAAAGTGATGTAGGGAGGTACCGTTCAATTTATGTCAGGGACGGAGCTAAAACAAAGACCACTCGCATTGAATTTAACTAATACAATGCCAGATTATGCACAAGGTTATTTAAGTGAGTTAAAATTAATCATTATAAAACAGACGGACAACAAAGTGATCCTATAAGGGTTCCGTTTTTTCTTTTTGAGATACGGAACCGTAAAAAGAGTAGATAAAACATCGTGAATCCCCAAATCAGCCGACATACTTACGGCAGAAACAATTATTTTAGTGGACTTCTTGTATCAGTAAATATCTCAAATTCGCCTTTAGCGTAATGATAAAGGCAGTCGTTTGAAGGAAACACAAGATTTATATCGGACAAATTATAAAGCTTTGCTTTGTGCACGGACCACGTAATCCCGTTTTAAATTTATTAGCCTAACCGACAATAAATTAGTAATTCGCTTGCCGGCTCACCCGGAAACGCGGACTTAATAAGCTTTTTAAAGACTCAAAGGACCTTAATCTTGTAGAAGATCCCTTGTCCGTAGAGCATTATTTATAATAAATATTAATAAGCTTTTTATCCATTGTGTATTAACGTTTTTCTTTTGTTCCCTGGCATGACTCGTGATCGCTGCTCGATGACGCGGACACACGCCAAAACAGTATGTAAGTATCCTTTGCTATTAACATCTTGCTATCTAAAATATGATATTTTTATCGATCTATGAATGAATTTCATAAAGTGTCATTCTATGGAGCTTGCTAACCATGTAAACAAACCGCCATAGTAAATTCATCATTCAGAGACAATTTCAATAGGACGGTTACTTTACATAGTTAGCAAGTCATACGCGTACGTAATAGCTGCGCCTGTTCGTCATGTATGCGTGGAGTTAATTTTTTTCTCATTCTTATGCAAATACCCAAAAAATTTACGCCGTATATTAAATGACCATATGTACCTAATAAGTGCGCCGCTATTGTGACGATATAGGTAAAATCTGTTCATAGAGTTTTATCTATACTTTTAGTACGTACCCCATGTATTGTCTATTTATTTTTGTATTATATATTGTATTGTATCGGCCCTAAAATACCAGCAACCGTATAAACAAGTTACAAACAGTTGGTTACGGAAAACACGGTCCGAAAATGCCTCCATCAATATTGACGTTGTCTGCGCCAGCGCGTAGGTAGATACGTGGAATATCGTGCAGTACCAGTACCCTGTGTGAGCGGCAAATTAACAGAGCTTCCCCCGAGGCCAATATTTCTCCGGGCGACGTCGAACCTAGGACCGCCCGCCACTAACTACCCCACTGAATCAGCTACGATCACGCCTACATCTTGTACATACGCCGATTGGTACGTACCCTCAGATAAAGTAATATATATCCCGAGTTAACTGCTGACTGAAACTGTGGCCGACGAGGCACTCCGCGAGAAATTTCGCTGCAATGGATTTAATGCTCCATTCCGAGTCTGAGCTAATACGATGTTCTTTATTAACGAGGAGATTGTTTATATCCGGGCTGGGCTAAAGTCGGCTAGTTCGGTTTGCCATGGTACTGTTTCCCTATAGTCAAATGCCATCCTTATTCGGTTAAAATGTCAGCATCATAGTTAGATTTATTTTTATTAAGTATTTTTTATGTCTCAGTTTTTTTTTCCAAATTGACAAAAATGTACTTACGCTAATAAGTACTCTTTTCGAAAAAGACCAATAGGTACTTACAATAAATTTGCAGTAGATCAATAAAGTATGAAAAGGACGCAACTTCTTATTCCTGAAGTCAAAAACGAGAGATCAGCTACAAACACCAAATTAGATGCTTACAACAACAAGGCGTTAGCAAAAATAATTCGATCAACTTATCTAATTAAACCACAAAACCCGCCTAAACAGTTGTTAAACTTAATCCTAAGCTATCAAAAACCACCGGTTCCTTGAAATTATGCTTTGCCCACTAAAACGTTTTAAAATTTAAAATGACCAATGATGATAGCAAGCTAATTCCTATAACTATGCTAATAACACCTACGGTTACCAAAATATAATCTTTAATCTGGATGCAAATCAACCTAATACGTTCCGATTATAAAGAGCTATAATTTCGGCATTATATTGTCCATCAAAGTGTTTTACATATATAAAATAAAAGCCTGGCAATCAAGTAATTTGTTTCTTCACTCTCGTGTTTTGTTTCCGAACTTTTTCGTGATGGGAGAGATGTGTTTAGGCTTAGGTTTCAAATATTTTGCTTAACAAATTTTAGCATCGATTTGGAAATTACGGTACTGCTCGGTTATTTAATTATATCGAGGGTTTATTTTTCAGTAGGAGGGTCTTTATTTAGGTATTGTTATTATGAACTCTGTAGCTTTAATTAACGTTTTGTTCCAGACTGCCATGCACTGGGCCTGCAAGCGCGGCGATGAAAATTTAGTTAAACTACTGGCGGGTGTCGCTCGACATGTGGTGTATGAACGTTCGGTCAGTACGCAATAGTTAGCTAAATCGTGGATAGAGTAGATAAAACCATTTTAAATTTAATTTTCCTTAAAGGCTTTCTAGCGATACAACCGCAGATATCGACCAGCAGGGCAATTGCGAAACTGTTTTGATACTCGTCATCGGATTGAAATGACAATTTTTGTATGACTGTAACAGCTAGCTGTTTCCGATACCAAACTGTTACTAACCCTTACAAAAACTGTCAAAATTAACACGATGGCGATTGCGAGCGAGTTAGACAATAAGCCTACCGGTCGATACAGAATGTTAAATATATATCTCAATGAATCCATTATCAAAACAATAAATAGTATAAGTCTGTGTTAGACAACAGTAAATAGACCAATTTCGCAATGAATATTTGATATGGGTATATCCAGAATGATCACAAATATTCAGGTTGGCGATGTAGTTCTTTTAGAGTTGGAAAGAAATGTGTTTTTACTATAGTTGTTGGAATAGAGCATGCTTCCCAGTTCGCAGATTTTGTATCTACATCAAATATGACCAACATTTCGTACGTGCACAATAATAAGTAGGTAATTAAAGGATACATGTTGCAAGGATTTGAAGCTTTGCTATGCCGATCGCCTCAAAATTACATGGCGGGTGAAGTCCACTAATCTTAATCCAATATAAAACTTATGGGGTTTATTGATGCGGCCCCGGATCAGTTATGAATGGAGAAGAAAAGCATTATGAATAAATAATAATACAGAAAAATATGAAACGAACCGACATCTCTCACCTTTACGGAGTGTACATTCTGTTGGAAATCTGTTTGTAAATAAGTATAAAGAAGCATATTAAGCCTACCAAGAAAGAGCAGAAAAAGGATAAAATAATTTTTGTAGCATTCAAAGCTTTAAAAAAAAATCCACAAAAACTAGCGCCTCCTTCATTTAATTTCTACTCTTTACTGTCGGACTGTAACTAACACGCGCCAGTGTTAGGCGCAGCTACCAAGAAACTATAATGTTCAATCAAATTACTTACAGACGTTAGAGGGTTATTTGCCAGTTTTACGGTATCGTTAAAGTGTCATTACACTTTTTTCATGTGGTGTTCGGCGTGCGGACGGCGGAAGCAGAATGGGGTAAGTTCGCGCGTTTTATTACTACTACTACTTACTACCAACTTGTGGATTCGTGGAAAGTGACTGTAAATTTGCTTGGCAGTATCAGTATCACACTGGACATGTTAATGTTAATTCGGTCGCTAGTTAAATTATGAAATGTGTCACATAGTCATAAGTTTAATAGGTAACTTGTAGTTACGTTCGCAATAAATAATAATAAATACCATAGG
This sequence comes from Clepsis dumicolana, assembly GCA_963691665.1. NCBI lineage: Eukaryota > Metazoa > Arthropoda > Insecta > Lepidoptera > Tortricidae > Clepsis > Clepsis dumicolana. Next base: position 6,978,088 of record OY829505.1, on the reverse strand, counting down.
ACAATTGACACCAATTGACCTAGTCCCAAACTAGGCAAAGCCTGCACTATGGGTACTAGAGTACGGATAAACATACTTATATGGATAAATACATACTTATGTATGATATATTTTAGTCATTGAAGACCCGAGAACAAACATTCGTATTCATCACACGAACATCAGCCCCGACCGGGGATCGAACCCGGGACCTCAAGCTTCATAGTCAGGCTCTCTGACCACTAGGCTATGCGGTCGTTCGGGCAATAGTTCGTTTTTATAGACGACACGATTTTATAATCACTCCTAATACACAAGTTTTACTAAATTTTATACATTCACAAAAGTAGGTACTTACTTACATACCTACGTCTGATTATCAGGATATGAACTCGACTTGCGACGACGTATTTTAATACTGAGCTATGAGATTCATCACAACCAAACGAAATATTAACTCGTTTAAACTACAATCAGATATAAAACATACACTGAAAACATGCAGACTTGCAGTCGCAATTTTTCCACAAGTAGGTGGAAATTGTAGGTGGAATATTCTTTTAGTGAAACTATTGATTCAATTCCGTTACACCTGTCGCTGTTATATGGCGGTGTTCAGTTAGAATATCCTAGTAAGTTTAATATCTAGTGGTTCAATATAAATACGGGAGGCGATATGAAGGAGGCAGATGTTGGGACGCGTGCGTAACTGGCTACGTTAACGTACGAGGGCTGTTTGATAAGTACCCATTTTCTAAATATATTAATATCACTGGTCGCAAATAAGTATACCACCTTTTTAAGCCATTTTTCAGAGGCGGGAAAATTAAAAAAAAAATGGCATTCTTTTGTTTTTTTTTCTCATTTGACAACGATTCAGTGAAGGCGTGAACTTAAAATTGTTAAAATGGAGAAAGAACAGTATCGGTCTGTAATTAGATTCTTATTTTTGGAAGGAAAAACATGTGATGAAATAAAAGTAAGAATGCAAGCGGTTTACCATGAATGTGCTCCTTCTATGACAACCGTCAGATATTGGTATAACGAGTTTAAGCGGGGGAGAACAACCGTCTTTGATGAGGATCGCCCAGGCCGGCCAGTTGAGGTGACTACAGACGATATGGTTAAGAAAATTGAAAATATCGTTTTAGCCGACCGCCGAATTAAACTTCGAGAAATCGTTGATGCTGTAAACGTTTCAATCGAGAGGGTACAACACATATTAGAAGAAAAATTGGGTATGAAGAAAGTATCGGCGAGGTGGTTGCCGCGTTTACTCACGGAGGAGCAAAAACGGAACCGACTGACTACTTCGGAGCAGTGTTTGGCCGTGTTCAAACGTAACCCGAAAGAATTTCTGCGTCGTTTCGTGACCGTGGACGAAACGTGGGTCCACCACTACACCCCGGAAATGAAAGAGCAGTCGAAGCAGTGAATTTTACCGGGTGAACCTGCTCCAAAGAAAGCAAAAACCGTCCCATCGGCTGGAAAGGTCATGGCGACCGTTTTTTGGGATTCGCAGGGTATTATACATATTGAATATTTAGAAAAGGGAAAAACAATAACAGGGCAGTACTATGCCAATTTATTGGATAAATTTGACGCTGTATTGAAGGACAAACGACCCCATTTAAAAAAGAAAAAAGTACTGTTTCATCACGACAACGCCCCGGCTCATTCGTCCAGAGTTGTGACGGCTAAATTAGCACAGTTACGCTACGAACTATTGTCTCAACCCCCGTATTCTCCAGATTTGGCCCCATGCGATTTCTTTTTGTTTCCCAACCTAAAAAAATGGCTCGGTGGCAAGTGATTTGGATCAAATGACGAAGTCATTGCCGCCACAGAGGCCTATTTTAATGACTTTCCAAGATCATACTTTTTGGATGGTTTATTGAAGCTTGAGTATAGGTGGAACAAATGTATAGAGTTAAAAAGTGACTACGTAGAAAAATAAATGCATATATATACAAAAAAAAATGTTTTTTTTTCCATAAACGGGTACTTATCAAACAGCCCTCGTATGTATCCCTTCGAGGCTATGGACGCAACGTCGCGTCCGAAACGTCGAGGTATTTAAATTCAAATTTAAATATAAATGCTTTTTACGCGATTAAGTCCCCAGTATCATGATAATACGTTAACGTAAATTTTTCACGATACGATCACATTGCAAACGTTTAGAATTGTCTTTCATTATTAGGTCATGACATTTCTAGACCCCAATCCGCACTGGACCCGCGTGGGAACTATAGCCCAAGCCCTCTCATTCTGAGAGGAGGCCTATGCCCAGCAGTGGGACGTGGGAGGCTAGTGATGATGATTTCTAGGCGCCTTTTGCTGAGTACAGACCAAGTCTACAATACCCACAAATAAGTCGAGTGTCGTTAGATCTGGTTAATGCACCCGTTAACCCCCTACAATCGAAAGATCACCGCACCTGCGATTGGGGTGATCTTCTACTTCTAGCCCTCTTGTTATGTTAGAAGAACGTAACAGCTCGAGACGATTGAAGTGGAATTTCTCCATAAAGTTGCTCTGAGGCAGAGTTGCACAGGGCTATAGAATAGAGTAATCACGCGTGTGATGTGGTTTCGCCTCGATCGAAGTGCTATCGAATGGACAGGTGTGCCGTCGTGCTGGTAGTACATCTCTCGCAGGTCTGTTAGCTAAGCGTATTCGAGAATTCTTTCCAACGAGCATGAAGGAGAAACTCCTTCTTGAAGCTACGCTCTATGTGGGCGGGACCAGCCAAGCCACCGTTCCCCTAGCCGACTTTGTAAGCCAGCAATATTTTGGTGTAATTATTGTGCCCATTGTAAAAAACAAACTAAGGACTCCGCTTAAATAAAAACTATTTACATATTGCAATATTTACTTTAATTGTGAACAATATTTATTTAAAAGAAGCAACTAATCGAAAAAAAATGCAATAAATAAAATCTTAATCTAAATAAATACTACGATCAAATATCTAAGAAAAAAATACTAATAACTAATTATCAGGTACTCAGCGGCACAATTAATCGCCCACACTATTTTTATTTTACTACCTATTTATTGTAAAAGTAGGTATTCTTTATTTAAATAACAGTTTTTACATGAATTAAGGATGGGCGATTAATTTTGTCTCTGAGTATATTATAAAATAAATAAAAATAACTCTAATCTGTATATGAAACATAAACGTAATACCTAATTCTTTCAACCGGGATGAGTAGAGGGAAAAAGGGAAGGTCTTGGCCCAGCAGTGGGACACATTAACAGGCTGAGGAAAATATAAACTATCTTACACACTAATCATACAAAATACAAATAAACACCAGAAACTAAAAACTGCCATAAATAAATAAAAAAGCTTTAAATTAAATACCTTTTCCTTCCGAGTCTCTCTGTGCTTGTAGCCAGAGTGTTATTATTCTTTTGAGAAATAAATAATCTTAAACCATAATTAGGTACCTATTGCAATACTTAATGCAATTTTCAATAAATCCGTTATACTATGTGAATTGAAATAAGATATTTTACATCCGCCATCTTTATAACCAGTGATCGGATATTTCAATGCCACTCGGAGTCAAAAACCTCAATCATTATGCTAGTATGGATATGCCGCGGGATCCCGTAAAGGACAGTTTTTAGTCATATCATTTTATCAGATATATCAATGTGATACATTTGAAAATAAATGAACAATAATACCAAAATTATCAATTTATTTATAATAGATACGATTTTTTATGTTAAGTACATCTGAATAATTAAATAAATACATTTTTATACAACTTTATTAATTTTTAGTATAATGATTCTTATTTATATGATAACCAACACTGCTTGTTTAATGTTGTTTATCTTATATACATAATACCAACACGGATATAGCGTTTGTTTTTCGAACAGTTTAACTGGTATCGCGGGCCAAACGGCGTATCCATAATAATCCATACTACCATTTCTACTTGACATCTCGCGGTGTGGCATAGAAATATCCGATCACTGTTTATAACACATGCTGCGTTTAAAAAGAAGTGCGTTATTTATTTCCAATCTTTCGATTGTAGCCTGTAGAAATAGAATGATATGGTGACATTAATAAATGGCGCTTGTCCGCAGGGATACACACCGCTGCACATCGCAATGCAGTTCCGTCACGAAAACCTTTATCGGCTTCTCGTGGAAGCTTACGGTAAGTGCTAACTATAACAACTGAGGCCCGGGTACGCATATTCGAATCCTCGTAAAACAATCCACATTATCGAGAAATTTGTATGACGTTTTGGAACTAAAATTTAGTATGAGGTTTCTCGATTTCGATACGATAACGTTACGTAGGATTCGAAAACTCGTGCTCGGCCTACTGTGCTGTTGCGTAAACAGACCTGCGTCAAAATCGCAAAACGCATGTGTATAATAGTTTAATGGAGGTTGTAATTGCGACGTGAGCGTCAAAAATGGGACGCAACGGACGCATTACGGCGTGACGCTTCGTGATTTTATTTTGTGCTCCGGTGAGGGGAGGTTTTTTTTATTGGCATGTGGTAAAAGAACTTATAATTACAACCCACCCTCGCTGTAACTAGTATTTAGATATCTGTCCGTTATTTGGCTAAATTTCACTAATTGATACGTGTTTTTATGACAATGTCTTATTATTTTTACTAACGGTGTTAGGTACTTGTTGCATGAGCATGACGGATCTAAAGGTACAGTCGGGGTACGCAAAACTTAGTCAGTTTTCAAAATTATTCGCTTATCTACACACATATTATGTCAACTATCTTAATTGACATTATTTTAGTGTAGGTATACTAACGTAGCTGTAACGCAGGCTACTAACAATTTTTATGGAATTCCTAATGTTCATAAATAAAGATATTTTATTTTATTTTATTATTTATTTATTTATATCATACGTCCTCTATAATCCAGCATTTCGACAGCAGTAACGCAATGTCATTACGATTTTCAAAAAAAAATTGTCGGTACGAAACGTCAGCTCGGTATTTCTATTTATGATTGTCTACCTATGATAAGAAAAAAACAGTCAAAATTGTGACAGGTATGATATGCCTTCGGCTTTTGAACCCATCTTAGAGTAGGTACTTATAATATGTGCGTAGATTAGATAAAGTAATGTATCTATGCAACTGTACATTACGCCTTAAAACCCTCATGTTATTGCATAAACTACTATTGAAACTAAAGCACTACCACAATACATTTGGGGTTGGATCTCGGCTAGTGGAGTGGTGAGCAGCAAATTACGTACTTATGTGTATAGATGTGAAGCCGGTTACTAACGTTTCTAGCATAGCGGCTAGAAATGGCTTATTTCGCTTATTGTCATTTCTAGCGATAACTAGCGGCTGGAAACGGCTGCTTACGTTTCATTGATACATTTCACATGATTTGATTTTTTATTGTTGTTTTTCTTCTGATTTATTTACTATATAGGATATATTTAACATAAATAGATATAAACAATGACACTTGCATCTGTATTAAGTGTTAAAAACTAAAAATTCTCATACAAAAAGTGACACAGCAGTGAAATAGGACTATTTTAATAATTTATTTGTGAGAGATGATTTGAAATAGGTATTTACATAAATAGACATAAACAATGACACTTGCATCTGTATTAAGTGTTAAAAACTAAAAATTCTCATACAAAAAGTGACACAGCAGTGGAATAGGACTATTTTAATAATTTATTTGTGAGAGATGATTTGAAATAGGTATTTATCCATGAAATAAGAGTTTGACAATATAAAATGTAATAAAAATTGTTTTTTTTTCTTCAATGCTCAAGTCGGGTATCAAGCGGGTATCTACCCGGTATCAAGCGGCTGGTTATTCGTTTCTAGCAGCTTGTTTCGGTTACTACCGGCTTACAAGCCGCTGGTTTACAACTATACGTACCTAACAGTTCTGGAGGACAGTATGCTTCCGAGCGTTCACACGTTTTATCCAGCTGATAAACGCATTCACACGGCTCGTATCGTGAGCGAGTGGTTCAGTCGGCACCCTGAAGTAGTGGTAATGCGAAGTCAGTGGATATAAACCCCATCGAAAACCTATGGGGTTTGATGGTGCAGCGGTGGGTAAAATATAACGAGAGAGGCAATGCTCAGGGTTTCTGAGGAACTGATTTGCTCTCGCCTTGTTGGCTCAATGCAAAATCGACTACAATCTGAGATTGATGGTGGATATATACATGTTTTTAATTCAGTTTTATGTTTAATAAATTTTACCATTATTCGACTTGTCAGTCAAACGTCAATTGAGAAGGTCAATGCGACATTCTGTTTCGTTTGAAATGAAATGCTGACATGACTGATAACTGCCCTGGTGCAACCAAATGTCGACTTTAAGGTGACGGACCTTTTCTTACCCCGACTGTTATCTACATAACTCATTACGCGGCAATGTTCGTCGACCGAGCGTTGTCCATTCGTTGACCATGCGTCCGCCCGTGGACCAGAGCCGTGTTTTATAAAGCTACAAGTTACAATTTACGAATTTACGGAAGTCTCTTTCTAACAAAAGGTGATATAATATTTTATAAAACACGGCCCAGCTGTTGACAATATGGATGCTGAATGCCGAACTATGATACGGTTCCGGTAAGGAGCCGATGTTATGAGTTGATGACTTTTAAGAATGATATCAGTACATTAATGTGAGTGGCCTATAGCAGTCCAGACTTGGCAGTACGATATATTATGGATTTTTGTTAAACTGTGAGTCATTCCTAAAAAAATTGTGAAACTTTTCATTTTCGAACTACAACGCCATCTGGCTTCGAGCATGGGCACTTCGTTATTATTCAGCAAGACTTAACTCCCGCCGTCGTCGTTGGGTGGTATAAAGCTTCCGATGGTTTCGGCTAGATGGCGTTGTAACTGTTGAGTACTGGGATGACGTTACTAATTTGGTTACTATCGACCACCCGCGGCTCCGCCCGCGTGGAATATATTTATGCGGGTTCGGTATTAATTTGGAAGGAATCTCTATAGCAATTGTTATGTAAAACCCATTGAGTCCAAGCTAACCAGTATGCTTATTGTCTCACTCGCTCGCATTCAGCATCATGTTCATTTTGTGTGGCCTGACAATTGACATCGGAAACAGCTAGCTGTCAGTCTTAAAAAACTGACATTTCAATCCGATGACGAGTGTCAAAATAGTTACCCAATTAGGTATGTTGCCTGTTACTATTAGCAAGTGTATTACTAAGTAATTGTATTAAAATTGAGACTACTAAGTGCAAGTAAAAATGTAAAACTATCTAAACTACAAATCCTTTGAACACAAAATGTACCCAACTCAAGATTTTTCAAAATTGCCGCATTTTAGCAAGGTTAATTTTCACTAGCCAGACTATTATTAAATAGCCTTCAAGGTTTTATTCATTACTTGAAGATACACGAATTTGTTGGAGATGTTATGAAAAAATTATTGCTATTACTAGCTGTTGCCCGCGACTTCGTCCGCGTAGATTTCTGTTATCGCTATCCCGCGGGAACTATACAATTTTCCCGATGAGCCTAAGTTATTCCTCAATATTCAAACTATCTTACCAAATTTCATCTAGATTGGTGCAGCGGTTTTCCCGTGAAGGGGTAACAAACAGACAGACAGAGAGACAGAGTTACTTTCGCATTTATAATATTAGTTAGGATCCTATTGCTATTGAAATGCCCAATTATTCATTCGATTGTTTCAGTCGCTATCCGTCACCATCTTGTAAAAAAACGACCCGTTCAGTCCCATAGTTTTTTTATTTGAAATTGTGTGGCACATACTTATATGTATCTGGCTATAGGTATTGATATTATTATTATGTTTTAATTACAGATGCCGATCCAAATGCTCGAGACTGGTCGGGAAGGAAACCCAGGCAGTACTTGGTCCACATGGATACTTCTATGTCGCCAGGCTCCTACAGAAGTAAGTTCGAAGAATAGAGTTGTTATAATAACATGATTACGATCATTCTTAGTCTATTATATTAAGTAGTTAATCCTATTGAATAATAATAATAATTTGAATATCCTATTTGTGTAATTCTGCGGTGCTTAGGTTTTAAATTGAATCTACACATTATGAAAGCGAATCGCGTTTCAAGTACGAGTACAGTACAAAACCGCAAAATTAAAATCTTTATTCCTTGTAATGTTATTTTTAGATGAACAAAATAGTAAATGTGTTTTTTTTTTCCTTAATAGCAAAACATTTAGACCACCTTCAAATTTGGATGCCATTATAATTATTTATGAATCGATCGTGACATCAATTTAGAAACATATCTACACTTCGGAACAAAAATAAAAAATATTCCGACGAATTGAGAACCTCCTGCAGTCGGTTAATGAATCATCACAATCGGTTCACAGCCACATACAAACATACAGATGAACTGAACACTTCCTCGTTTTAATCAGTAAATAATAGGTGATTTTTGTTTAAAAAATATTAAAACCTCATTCAAGAAACGCTTAGCGATAGCTGCGCGGTTGAGGTACGGCAATATCCTTAAAAAAAGAACGGCTACGAGAAATTGTGGTGGTTATAATTCGGAACACGAATTCATTGCAGAGTCGAATACGTTCGATTTGAAAAGGCCGGTCACCTCTCCCCCGGTTTTAAGGGTCACTTCCCATCACGACCATGCGTCAAGTAAGAATGAAAAAGTAAAAGTTGGTCATGTATGTCTCTTATAGCTCTCTGTGGTCTTTTTTGGGGTCTTATGTTTATTTGTCACGTGTATTGTCTATAGCACAACAAGTCACGTATCTGTGTCTGTTAATAATGACTGTAAGTGTGAATACCCTACTTTTGTTCCTCTGTAAAAAAAATCTGTGTGGTAACTTTGTACACTAATTGAATTCGATCAATAATTACCTAAATAACGGGCCAAGAACAAAACCGAAGTAAAAATATGGCACCATTGTAGTGTCAGTTTACTATTAATTATTTTGATCTAATATTATCCTCAAGCGGTTACAATAACGTGCATTTTTGCTTGCAAAAAATAAGGTCCCACTCTGCAAATGAGTCGTTATTGGTCGGTGCCGTGTTCGACACACTATCCCGTCATCTGGTTGTAATTATTGGTCGAAGCTAATTTTCGAAACTCTTATCAATAATCAGTAAATACATTCACACTCTTTGTATACATGTGTAGATTGAACTAACTTTTTTGTTATTTACCTAGTAGGTAATCAGGTCAAAACTGAATTTGTCAAAGGAAAAATATTTGTATAAATAAAAAAAAAAAGTGTTCTGTATTATACTAAGATCACTGCGTATCTCCGCTTGTTCCAATTTAAACTGTGATAGCCTAGTGGTTTGACCTATGGCCTCTCAAGCAGAGGGTCGTGGGTTCAAACCCCGGCTCGCACCTCTGAGTTTTTCGGAATTTATGTGCGGAATTACATTTGTAATTTATCATGAGCTTTTCCGTGAAGGAAAACATCGTGAGGAAACCTGCTCACTCCTGCGAAGCAATTCAATGATGTGCGTGAAGTTCCCAATCCGCACTGGGCCCGCGTGGAAACTATAGCCCCAAGCCTTCTCATTCTGAAAGGAGGCCTGTGCCCAGCAGTGGGACGTAAATAAGGCTGCTGGTGTGTAATCATTGCAGAACCCAACTTAACGCAGACTAATATTAAACAGCAACAGCTTCATCTGACAATATGATACTGGTAATGCTGAACGCCCATGGCTGACAACACCGAATCTTCAAAATCTATACGGAACCGCTCCTAATTTCAGAGAAAGAAAGCTTCCTCCGGATCGGCTCGCTAAACGTGCGCGTGAAGAAGACAACAGAGGCGTTCAGCAACTTCCTCGGCGTTGGCGCAACCCGATCGTCGGCGTACATCCCCAAGTCGCGAGAGCGGCAGACGGACCGGCGCTCTGACGACGGCGAACTGCACAAGAGCTGGGGCTCGGCTGATAACATTCAGGTACGCTTTTATATGTGTTAGGTCTGCCGAGAGACTTATAAACTGCACCAAATTACCATTTGTCATTAGCATACCCCGTGATCAGTGTTGCGGATCCATTGAAAACGCTAGGGATGGCACTGCACATTTTCATGACATGTATCTACATAATATAATTCGATGCACCGGTCTGTTTGATGTGAACTCCACAATTAATTTTTTTATTTACATGTTTCAAGTGTACGGACTTAAAAGAGGTTTTATGCTGTTTTGTAACTCCATAATAGGTGATTGTGTCATAATAGGTGAATTAAATATTTGTCAGTAATGATTAATGTCGTATATCATTATCAATACAATAATGAGAAATTTCATAGCTGTGCAATGTTTTGACTACATAGCGGTGGGACACTTGTAGGTATTGGAGTTTTCATCGCATCAAAATTCAACTCATATATGAATATGAGTATGAACTCATTCATTTATTTCATTAGTGATTTTAATCTTATAATCAAGGACAAAAATGTTGATGAGTTTACAAATGATCCTTTAATTTTGTCTTTGAGTAGGTATACAAATATGATGTGAATGACATTTCATAAATAAAAATTAGAAGATGTATTAAATTAAAAAATTAAAAAACCCCCGACCGAAAAAAGCAGACAAAAAAAATGCCGACAAAAAGAAAACTAAAGAAAGTAAAAAATAATGCCTAATATATTTTGTTAGTAGGATTAGTATGGATGGAAGTATGGATTGGCCCTTTCAGTTCAATATACCTAGCAACATTTTTATCTAAGCGTCGTCGGTGTCGGGGGATCGCTAAAGTCAACCACAGCTATTCTTTCTATAAAACAACATACTTACTTTAGTTTGCTGTTGACTTTAGCGATCCCCCGACACCGACAACGCTTAGATAAAAATTTTGCTAGGTATATTGAACTGAAAGGGCCAATCCATACTTCCATCCATACTAATCCATACCAACAAAGTTTAATATCTTAAAAACAGCCCAACCGATTTTTATGAAACTTATCTAAGAACCATCTCGATTAAACTAGCTTTCGATTAAAAAAAGCCGCGTCCAAATCCGTCCATCCGTTTACGAGCTACGATGCCACAGACAGATACACAGATACACATGTTAAACTTATAACAGCCCTCTTTTTCGTCGGGGGTAAAAAAATAATATTATGTAGGTATATAAAAAAACCGGACAAGTGCGAGTCGGACTCGCGCACGAGGGTTTTGATTTGACGCTTTTTCCCAGTGTTTTAAGTAGTCCAGCAGAGCCCATTATATTGGGTTTTTCCCAATATTCAAAAATAGAACATCGGCTTCTCCTTTATGTTAACGGTTTTCTTGGCATAACTCTATTCAATTTGGCTTATTTTTAAGTTCATAAATTCTTACTCTTTAGTACTTACTGGTTTAATGCTTACTAATAGCAAAATGAACTCACATCAAATGCGTATTTATCCGATAATCAAGATGCCGATCAAACTCGCTTTCGCGCCGATTCGAACGTCAACTGTCAACAACAACCCACGCGCTAGGGATGTCCGACTGTCCGTCTCCTTTAGTGTTGTGTTAGTGTGGTGAACCGTAACAGTTCGGCCATTCTGACCATGCCTTCGTCCTCGAAGGTATCTTCAACTCGTTCTCTCAAGGACCCCGGAGGCAGACATGAACCCCATAGGTAGTCAAGGACCCCGGAGGCAGACATGAACCCCATAGGTAGTCAAGGACCCCGGAGGCAGACATGAACCCCATAGGTAGTCAAGGACCCCATAGGTAGTCAAGGACCCCATAGGTAGTCAAGGACCCCATAGGTAGTCAAGGACCCCATAGGCAAGCAAGGACCCCGTAGGCAACCAAAGACCCCGTAGGCATTCAAAGACCCCATAGGCAATCAAGGACCCCGTAGGCAACCAAAGACCCCGTAGGCATTCAAAGACCCCATAGGCAATCAAGGACCCCGTAGGCAAGCAAGGGCCCCGTAGGCTAGCAAGGACCCCGTAGGCTACCAAAGACCCCGTAGGCAATCAAGGTCCCCATAGGCAACCAAAGACCCCGTAGGCAATCAAGGTCCCCATAGGCAACCAAAGACCCCGTAGGCAACCAAAGACCCCGTAGGCAATCAAAAACTTGGTAGGCAGGCAAGGACCCCGTAGACAACCAAAGACCCCGTAGGCAACCAAAGACCCCGTAGGCAATCAAGGTCCCCATAGGCAAGCAAGGACCCCGTAGGCTACCAAAGACCCCGTAGGCAAGCAAGGACCCCACAGGCTACCAACGATTCCGTAGGCAAGCTAGGACCCCGTAGGCTACCAACGATCCCGTAGGCAAGCAAGGACCCCGTAGGCTACCAACGATCCCGTAGGCAAGCAAGGACCCCGTAGGCTACCAACGATCCCATAGGCAAGCAAGGACCCCGTAGGCTACCAACGACCCCGTAGGCAAGCAAGGACCCCGTAGGCTACCAACGATCCCGTAGGCAAGCAAGGACCCCGTAGGCTACCAACGATCCCGTAGGCAAGCAAGGACCCCGTAGGCTACAGTTAGTCCTCTTTACTCTTTGTAATTGTGCCACACATGCTAGCCTTATGACCCACTTGGCCACATGAAAAACAAGTGGTAGGTTTCCGAGGTTGGGTATTTACTTGACCTAGCAGAATCCGCCCTGTCGAATTAAAACAATGTGTTGTCACTTCTGGCCCTGTCGCATAAGGTGATGTGAAATTGGGTCTAGCTAAGTTACTTATTGCTGCGGAGGCGATTTTAAGACTTGCCAAATATTTCAACAGAGAGGTTGAGTTGTTGCAACCAGCTGACACCGCACCAACTTCCATTAACTTATCACCAAGTGTTCCAATTATAGCCTCAGTAATCACATCATCTGGTAGTTCACAAAACATGCCTATGCCTAATTTCTCATAATAGAACTTAATAAGATCTTCATTGGGCTCTCTCAGTTTGTTCACAAGTTCCCTTATTCAATCAAATTTATCTTTCATTCTTGCCAAGTAATATCATGAGCAGTCTGTCGCTCATACCAAGCTTTAGCATATCCTCTCAATTTGGAAGTACAGTTGCAAATTAGAGTCCTCTCATCCCACCCATGCATATTAGAAACACTTTCTAAATTTCTTATCCATTGTTCAATAGGTACCACTGAAGTTTCTGGGTCAAATTCAGGAATAAAATCATTTCTACCAACATAGCGCACCACTGTTGCTGCAGCTACACTAGATATGCCACTCTCCTTTCCCCCTGGCGTTGGAATATCGCTGCCTACAGATGTACTTGCACTAAAATTGTATTTTTTTTTGTTAGGTCTCGAATAATTATCTCTAATGATTTTATGCGACCATCTTTTCGTTTCATGTCTTTTTTATGTTTTATTCTTCTATACCGAGCTTCGTCTTCAGAGCCCACTGAACTAGATTCTGACCTACCCCTCTTATGACGGCCCATCTTCCACTGTTTCACACTGAGTATTTACTTTCAAAAGTTATAATGTCTATTGTTCTCTAAACTTAACTCACAGCGCGTTATCACACAAGTGTACAGTCTCAAATAAAATACGCAGGTTGGGTAAGTAAATCGCAATCCAATAAGAAAACACTTTTGTGGGACTTTCACGGTCGAAATCGCACTTCTGAGATCTAATAACAATATGAACTCACATCAAATGCGTATTTATCCGATAACTAAGATGCCGATCAAACTCGCTTTCGCGCCGATTCGAACGTCAACTGTCAACAACAACCCACGCGCTAGGGATGTCAGACTGTCCGTCTCCTGTAGTGATGTGTTAGTGTGGTGAATCGTAACATTACCTACTTTATATGACGAACGTTACTTTTCTCATGAAGTAATAAATTATTGTAATTATATTGTACATATAATATAGGTACACTTCTATAATTATTTTCATTATTGTTCCATCCCTCACACCATTGAACATTTTGGCTACTTTTAACATGAAACTACCGTGAGACTCAATCATAGTGAAATAAAAACGGATCGCAAAAACGGATGTCCCATAGTGTATGGGGTATCTATGGAATAAGAAACTTACCTGAGGATTGAAAAATCGGCCATAAATGTAAGAGTACGACTGAGTTAGTCTGCATTGGCAAACAAGGTGTCGAATGTTTTATATTTAAATTTCAGAAAGATGACAAGCTGATGCCTCCTCCCACCAACAGCAGCAAAGTAAGACGGCGCGGGCCCAACGGGCGTCGGGGCTTGGCGGCCCATAGTCGCAGCACACCCACTACTCCCGATCAGGTTAGTCATTTTACACAATTATTTTTGATTGACAGATTATTAAAAACCGGCCAAGTGCGAGTCGAATTCGCGCACTGAGGATTATCTATAAAAACGGCAAAAAAATCATGTCCTTTGTATGGGAGCTCCACTGAAATATTTATTTTATTCTGTTTTTAGTATTTGTTGTTATAGCGGCAACAGAAATACATAATCTGTGAAAATTTGAACTGTCTAAGTATCAAAATTCTAAATTCAAATTTTTTTTCAGCAAATAGGCAGTTGAATGCTCTTTTACACGTAATTTTTTTTTTAGTCTACCAGCGCTTTCGGAAAGACCATGATTGCCAAGAAGAATGCGCCGCAAGAAACTTTGCACAAAGTCATTTTTTCTAAAAACAAGTTACATTAGCTCTTACAATACGTAACCACAGACAAATTACACAAAGAAACCTCACTCTGTCATTAAAAGATTAAGAGAGAAAAAAAAAATACCGCATTTTAGGAACAAGTGTAAAAAGTAATTATTAGAACAGCAAAACCAGAACACTTTACTGGCACGTTTTAATTGAGCAGGATCATCAGGTCAAATATCTGTGAAATTTTAAATTACAAAGGGATGTATAGGGTTCCAGAATTAATACTATAATATAATACTTAATCTAAATGGCTTAGAGATGTATAGTCTCTAGGGTCAATTTAAACTAAATTTAAAATCAGCAGAGGTGTAAAACGCCTCCACGGTCAAATAATAAGTATAATAATACATATACATAAACTGGAGATGTATATGGTCTCCAAATGTCAAATAACAAAAATTGATGAAATATACATTTCATGTCATCATGTCAAATAAATAAAACATTATTTATGTCAATTGTATTACAATTAGTACGCAGCGGACAACGGCAACAGAGCCGGACAACATACACGAATATCTTCGGGACGCAGTCAAGTCACATTGATGTCCTAATTATCTTCTGTTTTCAGCCTTGGCCAGGTGTTGCCATCACATAAGTATTCATCCACTTTGTAGTATGCTTTTTTCAAGAGAGCGATCTTTATGTGTCTTTTAAATGAATTGTGAGGCAATTCCCATGCATCTACAGGCACTTTATTGTAGAACCTCACGCAATTTCCCAAAAAAGACTTACTGACTTTTCGTAGACGAAATTTAGGGACGGCAAGTTTATGCTTATTCCGAGTCTTGAAACCATGCACATCCGACACTTTCTTGAAAGATTTGATGTTCTTGTGTGTATACAATATTACATCATATATATATATCATAAACCCTAAAGTCATATTATATATTTTTAATGAAGTAGAGCAACTTGTCGTGCGTTCTCTAAGTAACTGAACGCAGAGGGGGCGGGGCCACCGCTTCTATGTCATTGATGCGAGAAATTCTAATTGTTGCAAAGCAAGACTGGGCCCTTATATTAAAGGCCAATAACAATCTATTCAGGGTGAAATCCAAAATGTGAATCCAAATATTTTTTTCCAAGTTTATACAAAATTAACAATTAATTGTGCTATTAGTTAACTAAAAAAAAAAGTTTATCACTTGTAATTTAATTTATCCTGATTTCTTTTAAATTTTTGGACGCTCGATATTACGTTTCATAGTTGTCGCGAGATTTAACAAAAATATATCCAAATTCTTAGCAATTTGCTGGCTGAATATTTTTTGGAATGCCAAAAAAGATTCAACTAACGTCAACATTGTCAACATGGTTATTTTTCAAACGAAAATAAAGTATTTAATTTGATTAAAAGCTAAAGCTAGAGATGCCTCCTCCATATTCTTACACCAACATACAACGCAGTGATAATTATATTGTGTCTTAGTACGCAAAGACTAGTAACATAGCCCAAACACAAAAACTTTTTAATGAAAGATATCCAGAGTCGCCTGTACCGAGAAGTAAAACTGCGTGACTATGGTCAGTTTAACGTTCCGACGCACGCCCAGGCCCGCGATCGCCCATGACTCCATCCAGACAGGCTGTACAGACGCATACGATTATTTTTATTCATAAATCCACAAGCTAGTACAAGGGCCGCCGTACGTCGCTTTCACGTAAGCCAATATTACATCTGGCAACTGATAAATTCATCAGGGCAACATCCGTAACACTTCCAACTAGTGAAAGATCTTATGTCGCCTGAATATCAAAAAAGAATGACCATGTTGCCAGTGGTTGTTAGAAAACCAGGAGATAAACACACTGGACAGTCACGCGGATCGGACTTTTCAATGTCCATAACGAGCATTGGTGGTGTCGAAGAAATCCACATCCATTGAGGTTTAGTCCTAATGTGTGGGCAGCCATTCTCAATGATGCATTGATTTCACCGAAGGACGTCTAAATAGGGAAAACTATCTCCAGTTTCTAATGAATGAAGCACTAAATTTGTCGAGTAAAGCATCGCATCAGTACTAATTATCTTGCACTATCAGCACGATGGAGCCCCAAACTCATTTCCACCGCGAAGTTCGTGCCCACTTAGACAGAGAATATCCTGGCTGGTGGATTGGACGAAAAGCCTTTGTTCTACGTCGACCTAAAACGCATTATACCTGTGTCGCGTTTTGCCTAAAGTTCATTCTTTGATGGTATTTAGGCTATATGGTTAATTCGTCTATTTCGTTGTTCATCTATTGAGTATAATGTCTATTTCGATAATGTACATACTCCGCCATTTTACAAGAGTGCTGTGACGACGGCTTGCCAATTTATAAAAAGGGCAGATACGCCATCACGCTCTCCTTGGGCTAGTCCGGCGGTAGTTATGGTTACCAAGAAAGACGGTTCTATTAGATTTTGCGTCGATAGTAGAAAATTTAATAACGTTACCGTATGCGACTCGTTTCCATTACCGCGTATACAAAAATACCTATTTTAGACAACCTTCGTGGTGCTAGGCACATGAATTCTCTGGATTTTAATAGTGCTTTCTGGCAAATACCATTAGGGGATCAAGCCAGTTGTGAGAAACTGCGTTTATTGTCTGTTCGAGTTTGTAAGAATGCCTTTCGGTTTATCAATACCGCTTCAGAGATGCAGAGGCTTACTGGCATCCTAAGAAGCCAGAATCTATCAGGGAATATCCTACTCCAATCACGGCTAAGTCTCTTCGAGCTTTCAACGGTATGTGTTCTTATTATAGGCGGTTTGTTGACAATTTTTCCTCAATTATCGCGCCGATGACTGCTCTTCTCGGGAAGAAGAAAGGCCGTGTTTCTATTGAATGGAACAAAGCCGCTGGTGATGCTTTCTCCCATTTAAAATGTCATCTCATGGAGTCGCCAGTTACGCCTTGTCTAGACTTTTCAAAACCCTTCATCTTGCAATGTGATGCTTCGTCTATTGGGCTAGGTTCAGTCCAGTCAGGTCAGAATGTTGATGGTGACGAGCATCCAGTCGCTTTCCACTAGCGTTTGTTTGAATGTTTGAGTTTGGTCGAAATAACCCCTACCGTCAGCCCCTTCCTACGCGAAGGACTTTTAATCGACCTTAATGATACAATTTTTGAATTAGTCTTAACTTGAAATCTCTCCTGCTACACTTTCGTACCCTACATTCGCACCCTCATTTCTTTCCCTTGTGTTTTGTGTTCACGAAAAAGATTATTCTTAGATGCTTGCTTTTGGTAACTGATGAGATCATGACGATGTTGCCACTAGATACACCAGACGTAATCGTCTGCTTTAGCAGATGCGCTACGAGCATTTTGAACACTAAACTCCGCTGATCACACAATTAAAGCCTTTTATAGTCTTTGGCCAGAGGGCGTGGTGTTTCGCCGCTTTAAGGAAGCGAGAATGTCGTCTAAACTCCGTAAATAGTTTTATTTTAATTTAATATTGTAATATTAAATATAGTACTATGTTTATATGTATTTAATGTTTCCAGTTTTATTTAAATTTTATAACACTGGTTCATTGGTTACGTTTAATGCAACTAACTAACAACTACCTACTCGCCTGCCTAGCTAATGTCAAGAAGTTTTGCCAAACTTTAATATCTTTGTTTTAAACTACGGACAATGTCATACTTTGTAATTTATCCTTTTAGTCCTAAGTTGCGAAAATCGTAAATAACCCTTGTCTGTTATTTTTTTTTATTATTTCTAGCCTCGAGCTCGTATCGGCAGCAGCGAAACGGGCGATTCGGACTCTGATTCCGCGGCCGGCTTCCACTCCGCTTGGCGGCAGCAACGCGCGTCCAATTGTACATAGTATACTGTTTATTTAATTTATTTATCTTTTACATTTGTTTTGTAAGCTGAGCCTTCTACTGTATATTACGCATTTTTACGCGCATAACACATTAAGCGTGTACAGATTTTAAGGAAGCCTGGTGCAAAAAATATTCTTTTGTTCAGGTTGAACGGTTTTCAGCCATAAAATATTCAGCAGAGGTATTGAAAATCATGAAATATCAACAGCTTTGTTAATAGTTATCACAAGTAAAATATTACAGGTAGGAGTAGTGTTTAAGTAATCGCCATGCTCGCACACGAACAAGAACCAATTGTCAATTTTATAAAGGACCACAACATGTTATACCTTTTTCTGTATCAGTTATGGTGTGCGTGTTAAACTCTAGACGATTGAGTTACAAATACGGACATTTAACATAAACTAAAATTCAGAGGTTTTTTTTCAGCGAATGGACTGGAACCATCGTTTCATAATTAATTATGCGCATTTAATTAGTAACCATTATTCATTCGATAATATCGGTGGAAATGAAAGACCTAGTTTATTCACACAAGCGGGACAACTCTATCCAGTAAAACGCGTGTGTTTATAGAAAGAGGATTAGTCAAAATGTGCTCAAAACGCATGGCGTAAGCGCCATAGGGATTACAATTGTTCTGGGTAAGAAACTAAAGTAGGTATTGATTTCATCAGGTTGAACTATTAAACCTATATTTCAAATATTGAAAGAGACATTTAGAATCTAAAATGAGCATGGATATTCCAGGTAGCCCCTTAATTGTTTTAAGAGCTTTCATGTCGCGTTAAGCACTCTAAAACAATACCATTATTTAGTATTTATAAGTTTTTGAGCACAATTATTGTTAAACTGTGATAAAGATGTATCTTGTAAACTGGCTAATTAAGCCAATTTTTAGACCCAAGTTGCTGCTGTAAAAAGTTATAACTGTAAAAATTCGTCTTTATAAGTCATTTTAACGAACAATTTATTTGTAAAGTATTTTTCGAGATTATTATATTAATATCTTCTTTAATTAGCTGACATTCCAATATAACGCTTTAAAATTGACGTTTTTTACATTTACTTGTAGAATTACATTTGTTGCAAACTTTTAAACTGGGGTTTTATTCATCAGACTTTTAAAAACTTGTTAGCCAGTCGACCACTTCGCAGTTCACTCCCTCTCTGACCAACGGCACAACTACGCTGCTCAACTGGATCGGAGCTCCTATTCCGCGTAGTTTAGCGCTTCGCGCCTTGACGCAACTCTAACCTCATTTTCCACGACTACAAATTCCCAATACTACAGATTTCTAATATTACCTACATATTATTTGTCTACAGATCGTCTATACTACAGATTCCCTTATTTACAGATTCCCATATCTACAGATTCTCATGTCTACATAATGATAATGGATAATATATTTATTTAAAGGTAATGCATACTAGAGTGGTGGGTTTCTTGAACAAATTCAAAATTTTGAAAAAAGGGAAAAACTGTTTTCAAGAAAGAAAAACTTTTTAGCTATTTTCAGTGTGGTCCATAAAATAACAGAAAATATTGATAGGAACGTTCCGTTATACTTCAATATTTTTTGATATGAGTAAGGCATTTGATTTTGTTTCGACGACGGCGAAATAATTCGGGCGAATTATTTCTGTCAACACTAGACGAAAGGATTCATGTACTGGCGAACGGAGAGAGTTACGCAGTAGGAGACCGAAACCTGGAAATAAACCCGTTTCATGTGTGTTCTTGTATTAGTTAGCTTTTGTTATGTAAGTAGTAGCAGAATAAAATATAGGTACTTACACGTATGGTCAAAATTGCACGGGCGTAGCAATATAAAGCTCTTTCAAAACTAAGGTTTCTAGGCAATTTTGTTACTAAGTGAATATTTTCGGAAATAATCGGCCCGCAAAACTATTGAGAAAATAATGAAACTTATCTTCCACGAGACTACTGGGAATAAAGGCCTTCATTAAACAAAGCATTGAAGACGACACTACCGATCCCGCAGGAATAATACCTCATCAGTTATATCCAACAGCTATTAGAAAATAGTACTAACATGATTATTAAACCCCTCGTGGACCAAGCTTCATAGAGAAACATGACAGCATTGATGGTAATTGTCCGTAGTTTCAGTGATTGCGCTGATTTCCCTTGGGGTCTAGTATTCAACCCAACATTGGCCGATCACTTCTCCAAATTCATCGGTATACCTTACTACTAGAATATTAGGAGGAGAGTCCTTAAGTAATAGGGTATAAGATATCAGGAGCATCCTTCGCATTCCCAAACCATGCTGGCCTTTGCTTACAGCTTCAGACATTAGCAGGTACAGTCACCAACAATAATATATGATTATGGATGGACAGCACTGCAAAAATATCTGATCATGGTAGAAGACAAAAATATATGACGACATTCGACGGCAATAAGATCTGATATGTTGCGACCGGCATAAATATCGTTCTTGGGTAACGGCATAAGTATCGGACACAGAGTCGCTTAAAAATATCTGATACTTGACGAATTCAAAAATATGTGATCAATCAGCAAATATGAATTTAATTCAGTAGTATTGACATTGTAGTAGTGTCAAGTATGCACTATTTTCAAGAAGCGTCAGATCGCTGCATTCAAATTAGATTCGTAATACTAGTGAATTAAGTTCAGGTTTGCTGATTGATCACATATTTTTGATTTTGTAACATGTGAGATATTTATGCGGTCCGTGTGATTTGATGTTTTTGCTTCCAAAGTGAATACATATTTATGCTGGTGACGAGTCACTTAATTTTGATTTTATATAGTATCAGATATTTTTAAGCGACTCAGTGTCCGATATTTATGCCCTAAACCAAGAACGATATATATGCCGGAAGCAACCCATTAGATCTTTATGCCGTCGAGTGTCGTCATATACTTTTGCCTTCTACCGTGATCAGATATTTTTGCATCGCTGTCCTGCATTTCTCTATATTTTTTCCCTTTCTGTTTAGCTAGTTGTATCTACAGGTACATTGCAGCACGAAAAAATCCTGATGCTGGGGAACTAAATGCTGAAAATGGCCAGAGGATCTAGAAGAGATGTTTGGCTGAATTTGCAGTAAGTACTGCAGCATAATTCTGCTTCATGATAATGTAGCCTCTTTTGATAAATTTCGATGTTTAACCTATTTTTTCAAATTTCATACTGGCTTTTTCGTGTCTTTCTTTCTGGAAATATGATTAAAAATTTTGAATGTGTGTTCAGCGAATGAAGTGCAAGGCTGTCACTGAAAAATCAGGTGGGCGGTGAGTTGTTGATTTTCTGTTGGAAGGTGTACCAGAATTGCTTTAAAGTTATTTTCCTTGTGCGATCTTCCCTCTGTTTTGGTCGCAAACCGTACCTGTGGTATAGGGAAAGCGTATTCAGTTGTGTCATTAATTTAATCGGTTTTCCACCATCCGCTGCGAGCTTGAGGCTTGGATCTTTCCAGTTTCACAAGAAGCCCGATACTGTCTATTAGTTTCGGGTATGTATTATCTGCTGTGTTGTTTTTTAAGGATATTAGTTTGGTGTTCCATGTTCCAAGAATAAATTCATGGTTAGTTTTTCTAGTGGTTTTCTAGAGCTCTCAACCATCGTGCTGCACTCTGCTCACGACTGCGGGCAGGCAACGACCTACTTTCGTGCCTTACTTACCTAGTAAATTTTTGGTATTGTTTATTATTATTTTTAAGTTTCATGTTCTCCTGATAATTTCTGGTATTCTAGTGGCACATAAAATCTAGATATTGTGCTTGCGGACATTTCTGACCTGAAGTTGGTAAGTTTTATGCGCATACTACTTATTTAACTATATATATTATATACTCTCGGCACTGCGATTTCATGCAGCACATGCGAAGTCTATTTATTTTTAACTGTAGTTTTTCCAAATTCCAAAAGCCCACAGTAGGCATTTTTATCGTTGGTATTAATTTCGGCTAAACATATAAACCGTCAACCCTATCAAAATGTTTATCGTATATTCCTTTTAATTGGTGATCGTTTCGTTTTGTGTTATAAATAAATAAAATAAATAAATAAAATTCATTTATTTTCATTAAGTAAGTACATTACAACAATTTTAGTGGCTGGTACCTCCTTTTAAACTTGAAAAGCCTGTGTCAGGAGGCACCGCTCCTCCATTATGAATACATTTTGTATACCTACATTATTATTTGTAATACACACAAGGGTTTTGATTGTGAAAATATAAATAAAAAAAAAAAACATGCAATTGTTTCAAATCATGCATCACTGCAGTGAGTACAACTTTTAACAAGCCAAACATTCCAAAATTTGTTTATTTAGAGAAAATAGAAGCATCCGTGCGGCGCGAGCGGTGTGCGCGTGTGTGTGTGTGTGTGTTTGTGTGTGTGTGTGTGTGTGTGTGTGTGTGTGCGTGCGTGCGTGTGTGTGTGTTGTATGTGGTGTGTCCGTATGTAATGACAAAGACACTTAAGGGTACGACTTAAGTTCCAGACATAACGAATAGCAAGAGAGTACATAGACATAACATAATATATTGTGTAATAAATAGGTAACCTAATGCAGACGTTGCAGCAGGTCCTCAGTCACCTCGTAGGTTTTAGCCTGAAGCCATGCCGGGATGATACTTTTGCAATCATGGTACTGTTTGCTGTATATATATGTTATATACCTTCTGTACGTTAATGTTTAAATAAATTTCACGTTTCATTTACTGTGCATTGCACGTAGGTGTTGTGTTATGGGGCTTGCCCGAAATTTTCTAGCTTTGGGCAGCTACAATGCTAAAGTACCTGGCCTACGCTACGTACAGTTTCAAGTACATTTTGGAACGATGATGGCGGTGACATTGAGTTAAGAGACCAGGAGAACGAGAACAGTAGATATATTTGCGTGATAATACAAGAATGCGAATCAGAAATCAGGTAGCAGTTCTACGCACTCGTTACGAAGTATACCATAAACAGTAACCGACAATGTTTTTTTTTTATAATCTGATTGTATGTCATTCGTTTTCGCAATGAAAGTGAACTCATTCAAGAGGACGAAACAGGCGAAGCTTGTTTTTTACGCCAGCAGTCAGAGTTAAGGCCTCTTCTAGATAACTTATCCGTAGAAGAATTCACTCATGCCAAACAAGTTATACAGCAAGCTCTGGTTCAGGCCGTAGCATTTAACGCTCTGAACGAAGATGGTGTCGTGAACGACTCTGCAGAATGCAATATAAATATATACGCCGAAGATCAAATCAATGTCTGTAATCATGATGATTTCATAATTTGCTTCTTTTTGAAAGCAATCAACCGCCAATCCCTAAATTCTATTTGCGTACTTTTTTGACTCAAAAAAATGGCTTCCTTTGAAACTTTAATCAAGCCTTTCCCGTGCCTGTGGAACTTAAATGACCTAAATTTCCGCGACCGTGTAATAAAAAGGAAAGCCCGCGAAGAGCTACTGCCTTTTTGCAATCTATCCTCCTCGGCATCGCTTACCATGTCAGATGTACAGAGAAAGATAAAATCCTTATGCCAAAAGGTACCTATCCACTTGCTTCTATCAACGTTTCCAATCTTAACTTACTAGCTAACGTATAATTTTTATTACTTTTATTTCTAGCTAGCTCTAGCTCGCAAAGAACGTCGAAACACCAAACAGTCAGCTGCTACCGAGACCACCCCCACCTCCAACCAGAAAATCCCCCAACATTCACCCTTGCCTACAAGACGAGATGCCTTTTGACTTAAGAATGTTTTTTTCCTATCTACTTATACCATTACTACATTATTACACGATCCATGCTCCCAAACCCTATTAATTTTCCCCCTTTGCTTTAGATCGACTCTCTGTTTGCATCCGTTTAAAAAAGTCCTCGTCCTAAAATCTCCTTTCGGAGAGTCTCCCTTATTTAATTACAAATTTCTGGAAACACCTAACGACTTTTCCTTTAATACATTTTCCTCTTTCCAGATTCTCTTCCCCGTCCTACCAATACCTCTTCCCTTTTCTCCTTTTTTTCTAAAAATACATAACAAACAGAAACCGTGCTCAATCTTAATCACATGCCTTGCTGTGTGTTTTTACTGTTTCCACTATCCGTTCTTACGCTTAAAACAATAATATTCTTTTTTAAATAACCCAACGATATTACTGCACTCAAGAACGACACGAAAAGAATCTAATAAGTTTAGTACTACACGCCACAACACGCTGCGCGGTGGAAGATGTCTATGTGAAACTACCCTATTTAAAATGCTACCTGAACTATCCGTGCTCGTTTTAAATTTTAAATATCTCGTTCAATACCTTGTAGTAAAGGTCTATTACATCCAAAAAAATTAAAACAAGATTGCAAGAAAATCTTCAATAAATTTCTTTAAAAATACACCTTAATCACTCCTGAAACTGAGTGAATTGAAACATTGTAACTGCGAATAAACGTACAAAATAGAACCTAGCTCCTCTTCAGCCAAAATTCAAAACAATACTTAGTTCCATATACAAACAACCAGAAACGTTTTGGCTCTTACACCGTGCATTTTTAATATATTTAGATTATTAATCCTCTACTTCTAGACTTACGCCCTACTAGACAACGTTGTCTCGCTTCAAAAATAAACTTCAACCCAAACGTATCGCCTTAAGAGCAGTTTAAATTACCTCAGTTTTAGGCGCGCTCACGGACTCTGGTTTGCTCGGTATTCTTAGGTTTTTCCTATTTAAAATTAAATTATGTAGCTGTATTTTTGTGTTTCATTTGCAATAACATTTATACTCTGTCCACCCTACAATACAGACACACAAATAGGGTAGACTGTTTCCTCGCAAAAATTGCTCGCTCTTGTACCGTCAGCGTCATATATATGGTGACATCCAAAGTGATCAAATAGTTCGGCACACCATACAAATCATATGGTGTGCCGAAGTATTTGAGCGCTTTGGATGTCACCATATATATGACGCTGACTGTACAGTTAGCAGCAAAAATTTACAAAATCAAAATACTTAATTGATATCAAACTGACACTAGAAATTTTAAAATTTTCCTTTTCAAACAAAACGTATCTCTAATCCCTATCCATTCCAATTTTTTTTTTTTAAAGGCCGCCCACACTCCCCTCCGTCCAGACTGGTTAATAACTGAATGATTATTCATTAAATTTATTTTTCAATCCCTTTGATAAAGCAACATAAAATTATTCTTAAGCAGTCTAAACGAGCCATTCCCGATGCCCACGCGATTCTATACAATGCAAGTAATCTTTATTAACTCTTTTTCGTTAAACTTATCTTAACAAATCAATGGACAACCTAGTGGACTCTCCATCATCGATTTTAAACATTAAAGACAGGCCACGCACCTCTTTAGCGCTGACAAAATGCGGCCTTCACTCATTTGCTGTCACCGAGTAACCTAATCCTAATATTACAAATGCGAAAGTAACTCTGTCTCTCTGTCTGTCTGTTTGTTACCTCTTCACGGGAAAATCGCTGCACCAATCTAGATGAAATTTGATAAGAAGATAGTTTGAATATTGAGGAATAACATAGGCTACTTTTTATACGGGAAAATTATATAGTTCCCGCGGGATAGCGATAACCGAAATCTACGCGGACGAAGTCGCGGGCAACAGCTAGTAGGTATATAATAGGTAAATTGATAGAGAGGTGTAGGAATGATATTTTGTACTTTAAACCAGGAAATTTAGTAAGGAAAGTTATTTTTGTACCGGAAAAATTAAGAGAGTCAATTGTTAAGCAAATTCATTTGGAGATGGGTCATCAAGGGGCTTTTAAAGTAATTATGTATATTAGGGATCGATTTTATTGGAGAGTTATCACCAAATTTGTCAAACAAATTGTTAGGTGTTGTCATGATTGTCAAATCGCTAAAAGTAATACAGTTAAGCATGTAGGGGATTGTCAAACTATAATTTCAGATAGTTTAGGGGAGACGGCAATGGTAGATTTATATGGGCCACTACCAACAGGAACGTTTGGTATGAAATATGTTTTGGTAGTACAGGAGACTTTTAGCAAACTTGTGAAATTTTATGGATTGAGAGAAGCCACTGCAAGGTCAGTTATTAGTAGGATGAAGAAATTCTTTGAGATAATAAGGCCGGATTTAATTCTATCAGATAATGGGAGTCAATTCGCAAGCAAGGATTAAGGCCTAT
Organism: Clepsis dumicolana; assembly: GCA_963691665.1. Classification (NCBI taxonomy): domain Eukaryota; kingdom Metazoa; phylum Arthropoda; class Insecta; order Lepidoptera; family Tortricidae; genus Clepsis; species Clepsis dumicolana. Next base: position 6,951,440 of record OY829505.1, on the reverse strand, counting down.
ATACACCACAGTTGTACACCACATCCTCGTCCGAATTCGTGTGAGAGAGTAAATAGGCAATTGGGTTGTTTATTTAGGATATATTGTCGAAATAACCACATAGAATGGGTTTCAGTATTGCCAAGATTAGAGGAATTATATAATAATACTTTTCATGAAAGTACAGATTTCACGCCCAGCGAAATTTTGTATGGAGAGCATTGATGTACCAAATAGTGACGGATAACGCCACCCCTTCACAGCGCGCGGACAAGCAAATATAGGTGACTAGCTGTTGCCCGCGACTTAATCCGCGTAGATTTCGGCTATCGCTATCCCGCGAAAACTATACAATTTTCCCGAATAAAAAGTAGCCTATGTTATTCCTCAATATTCAAACTATTTTCTTACCAAATTTCATCTAGATTGGTGCAACGGTTTTCCCGTGAAGAGGTAACAAACAGACGGACAGAGAGACAGAGAGACAGAAAGACAGAGAGACAGAGTTACTTTCGCATTTATAATATTAGTTAGGATATAATAGTAAACGTTAGCGAGTTTGTATGACGTTTGGAACAGCGCCGGCCCGTGAGCGTATTTGGAACTAAAATTTAGTATGAGGTTTCTCGATCTCGATACTATAACCGTAACGTTACGCAGGATTCGAAAACTCGTGCTTGCTCTGCCACACTTGCGTACCCTACATTCATACCCTTATTTATTTCCCTTTTGTTTTAGATTGATCCCTGTTTGACTCCCTCTCCTAAATAACTCCTAAACTTGACTTCTTCACCGTGAGTCTCTTAATTTTACTTATCCATAAATTATTTGTAAACATTAAAATATTTTAAATTAAACAATATTAAATATTATTTTAAATTAAACTAACGCTAGAATGATGCCCTTTTTACTTTGTTTTTGTCTCGCGAGATGACATCTGGGCAATGATTGGTCGAAACGTTCTCCTCACTCTCAAATGATAGATAGAATTAATTTATTCCGAAACATGATGTTACATCTCAATTCCCAATACAATGTTTTATTGAATCAATACACACAAAAATTACGAACAATGAGAAGAATACAGCGATAAATCAGCAAAAGGATTCGTTAAATATAACACAAATGTCATCCGCCACAGACTTCATCAAGATAGTGTTAATAATTATAAAAACAACAACACTGAATTTTTTAAAATTAATTAATTAATTAATGCAGAGTAGGTAAGCGTTCTGTCTGATCGCCTGTTTGTCAGTCAAGCCATCTTGGTCAAGCCAGCAGCAGCATGATCGCTCAATAGTGAAACTAAATGTTTCCAATTGATGTAATAAAAGGTAAGGGCGTAGAAAGTACATGCAGAAAAACCTAATAATAAAAATATTCGATTTTTTTTATTTAAATTAAAACAGCTTCAAATTAGTCACAATGTGTTTTAGTAATTGCTGAAGTTCAAAATAGTTTTCCAATTCATGAAACTAACTTTTTCCCAGTAAAATCAAGCCTCATTCGATTATAATGCAGCGGAATGGTGGGGGAAGCGCGGCGCTCATTTTAGGTGGCGAAGGCGGCTCTAGCCGTGAATGAAGCTTTATTCCCTGTGCAGAAAGTCCTAAGGGTGGTACGGGACGATGGAAAATGCGACTGGCGCCCAGTGACACGCGCCTCATCTGACCAGAAGCTTCCCGCGCCGCCACGGACGTAGACGCGCCCGGCGCCGATCCCGCTCGTAGCGCTACGACACGCACTCGCTACGTGAACATGTGCTACAAACAAATTGCCTAAGCAAATACCGAACAGACATCACCGTTAGTGACACTCACCCCTGAGGGAAGTTTGTGGATTTATCACGACGGAGAGGTAAGGCTTCGTGAATTAGTTTCACGTTTCTACTTCAGGTTTCAATAAAAGCTATGATAAGTAATAAAATGACAGCCATAAAGATTCTTGGCGGATAGGAAATGCTCAAAGTACCCATCAAGTAGATAGCCAAGTATTAAAGTTGAGTTTGTTCTACATATTTATCTTGTGGCTGTTATGGATCGTAAAATTATGTCTGAGATTGATTGAGATGGGTATTATGTAATTTTATATTTTTCGTCGTTAGTTATCTGAATAATAAATGCAGCATTGGCTACTTCGGACGCACCTATACTGGGCATTTTTATTGTAATTTTACGAGCTTCACAGCTTGAACACAATTGAAAAAAAACCATCGATTGCAAGTTTGACTTGAGCACCTCGGGTTTAGAAAAAATTTTTTAGCTCAGAAAAATTAAAACTGTGTTAGTGGGTAATCTGGTTTCCTTTGAAATCATGATTAACTACATGATTGACTACGTAGTCAGGAGTTTGGTTTTGTCTAGTCGTCAGAAGTTTCTCCTTCTCACGTTTCAATTCACTCCCAATTTGAACCACAAAATTAATCAGCGCTTTTCATTAACCATATCCATCCCAATTCAAGATAAGATTCTAGGGCTGCTGGATATCCTACAATTTCTTCGATTTCACCTAAATACCTCTTCCTCAACATCTTGAACGGAGCTCACGATGTTCTTCGCTTTAAGAGACAAATTTCCGAAAACATTTCAACTAAGCCCATATTGAGACTAGGACTAAATAACTACGGGACGCGCAGAGAAAATGTTAGAAATTTACTTACAGATTCGGAACTAGATTCTCTCACAGTCACAGAAATATCAGTGGTGGATAAACAAGCTAAGTTAACAAGTCAACAAAAATAATAGACTCCTTTTTCTCAAGAAAATGATCAATGTGATCAAAAAGCCTAGGAAACAATGCAACAGTATCAGGAATATTCAAAGGGCGATCCATTAGAGGACGGAAATGTTTCCCAAAAGGTTTGGCAAGAGAGAGAGAGAGAGTTTAACACTAGGTGTGATATCACCATTGTTGGTCATTAAGCCAAGTATTAGTAAAGCTCCAGTTCCACAAACAACGATGAGCAACATTGACTTTGATCATTCAGACAATGCACATATCGCACGCTTAGAATTAAAGTGACTCAATTCTTAATATGACATATTGCAAAATTGAATTTAAAGTCTAAGCCTACAAAGTTTAATTCCGATTTATCATGTATTTAGAATTGAGTCACTTTAATTCTAAGCGTGCGATATTAGTCTCTCGGGCAATCAACCTATCAACCAATTAACAATTCTAATTCAAATCGACTAACAATAAAAAGTTCTTGGAAAAGTCCTAAAATTGAATAAAAAATCATTTTGGAGCTATCTACCTTAATTTCCATACGGTCCTTTTAATTGATGTTTTGTTTTGGGCAAAGGCATGGAACAAATAATGTTACGGAAAGTTCGCAAAAAAAAACCAGTATTTTGATGAAAAAGTTATGCAACATTTCTGAGCTGAAAGACGAAGGTAAACATCAAGAAAATACCAATGAACAGACCAGAACATGTATAAACAGACCCTATTTTACGAATCTTGTAACATAATGAGAATCTTCACATGCTGCAACATAAGCCGCCAAAAAGTTCTAGTGCAAACAAGCAACCTAACCAAGAAGTCTGAGTCTTCCGAATTTAAAGTTATGCGCGAGCGTAAGGAACACATCCTCCTTAGAACAACTACAACGAACATATCCTTTAGACTCCAAGCGCCTGCCAAGCACCAGCAGATGTTCCTGAGCTCCGACTTTTGGCCGGAGGGTGTGGTGTTCTGGTGTTCCGACGCTTTAGGGAAGCGAAACAAACATTTTAAAAAACTCCCTAAACAGTTGTAAAGTTTTTTAATTCTTATATGTACTTTTTTGTATTATGTGTTTTCTGTATTTAAATTTTATAGCGCATTGGCTTTGCTGCAATGCTGTAAAATTGTTTTGATAATAAATAAATATGGGAGGAAACAGTTAAAACTCAAGAGCTTGCTTATCAAAGCTCAAGTCTAATGAAGACAACTGGTACGGTACAATGGGTCCACACTTGGACTTTTTCGGTGAATTTTTTCTCCGTTTAAATGAGTTAAGAGTGGCCACGGTAAGGTCCCAATAGAGAAAAAGGACGGCGAGACCACGTCATACGCTGTGGCCAAATACAATTTGGATAGTGCTCATCATATTTTGCTGGAAAGGTGCACTTTTCCGCCAGAGAGAAGGTCTTCGATGGTGCAGAGTCTCGGCCCTGTGACTGCCTTATCCATGCTACGAAACGTAAGCAAATATAGAGGCAAATTCGAATCTGCAGTTAAGAGGGTTATGGCGCACATTTCATGCGACGATGATATTATACAACAGACAAGTGAGGCAGCAGACATCGGCATCATAACACGGCTAATTGCAGATATAACTGATGACAACAGCTCGTTAAGCCACACGGATGTTTTTCCCCATTGACATGTTTACAGAAGCATGGGGACGTTCCAAGAAGAACCAAAAGGCAGATGAATTCTTGAAATTTTTCAGCTCTACGGGGCAGGAGGCTTCTTTCTACACATACAAAAGTTGCTCCAGGAAAAGAAGAAAATTTACTTACACGACTACAATGTCAGAGAAGTTGATCGCCCAGGTTGTATTCCACGGGATTTTCGGTACTTATAAGAAGGATCTTGGACTTAGTGAAATCACAAATACGGCTGTTTTGACAGTTTTTTTTTATACTAAAGCCGACAAACGAGCATGAGGTTCACCTGATGGTAAGTGAATGGTTACAGTGACATCAGTTTTTAGTTGTTACTGAAAAGTCACCTTTTTAACTCATCATCTTCCTAGCGTTTTCCCGGCATTTGCCACGGCCAGCGAGCCTGGGGTCCGCTTTGACAACCTAATCCCAAGATTTGGCGTAGGCACTAGTCATATTTAATTATTTCGTTTTTTTTTCTGCGGAACCACAAAAAAAAATTCAACCAAACTTGACACTAATTCTTTTATTCTGCTATGACCTTTGGATTGGTGGTATCAGGGAAAGTTGATAATACGTGTATGAATGTTACTAATAACAGAACTGTTTTGTTACCTTACACTGCCTGCTCGCTAACTAAGCATGAGCCACAGTCACTGTCCCCCTTAGTTCTCTTATGAAAACCAAAACCTTGTATTGGTCAAATTGGTCAAAATACAATGATGTCAGGGGTTAATTACTTAATAGATACAAAAGCGGTGCTCCCGCCTACCCTTGGCAAAGAATTGAGCTGTCAATTAATGTAAATTACAAACCAACCCAGCTGGCTGTTTTAATTGAACCAAATGGATTTCCAATTCTACCCGCTTATACCTCCAGGTTATAACAAATTAAAATACTGAGAACGATTTCGTCTACGTAGCTATAACTAAGTTAATTTCGATCGTTGCTTAATCCTTCTAGACGAGTTTGTGATGATGTCTCAAAAACATATCTGGGATATTCAGTCGAAATGAGTATTTACTTTCTTATTAGGTTATCAGGGAAAATTAAATTCGAAACAATATTGGAAAACCTGAGGCCTGTGAACAATAAAGTACGTAAGTAACGCGAAAAAAAATTACTAAACCAATTGCTTAATTTTGTATTTTCTTTATAAGCGGATTCTATATTCTTATGAGGCATGGCCTAGTGGTTAGAGACCCTGACTATGAAGCTTGACGGGGCAGATGTTTGTATGATGAATACGAATGTTTGTTCTCGGGTCTTGGATGTTTAATATGTATATAAGTATGTATATTTATCTATATAAGTATGTCTATCCGTTGTCTAGTACCCATAACACAAGCTCTGCTTAATTTGGGACTAGGTCAATTGATGTCAATTGTCCCATGATATTTATATTTGTTTATTTATTTATTTATGAGGAGGTAAATATCTAAAACCATAATTTTTTTTAAATTTAGGTGGACCTGAAACAATGTAACACACATGTTAAAAACCAATTCAATCTAAATAATGCGAATATCGCATTAACGGGAAAACATTTATAATAATGTTTTCCTTCGTGAACAGCAAAGCGTAAAAAAAATTGATGATCGTAGGTACTTGGTTCGCTTTGTTGCGTAGGTAAGCCGGCTTCAATTTTACATGAAGTATATAAATTTGGTTACTGTCGCCATCTCGCAAGTATCTTTATTTTTGAAAACTTTCAACTCAAACATTGACTATTTTTCATAAGATAAATAAATCATATTTATTCAGGAAGTGACCTTAATAATGCATACAACATATATTATCCAAATTACAAAAAAAAATCAGGTTAGTACCAGTTTGCCTAAAATAAAATAAAAAGTATTTTCCTTTTTATACCTACGATTTTTCCAAAACCACAAGCATTTGAGGGTTAAAATTTGATGAAAGCACTACTACATAATATGTTAAGGTCCTATAAAAGGAAAAACATTTTTTCGCTAAGGGCAGATTGGCCATACTTACCCGGCTATACCTACCCTAAATACACTTAAGTTACAGTTCGAAATATCATGGAATTCAGTCCCGTATTCGAAGCTTTACGATTCCAACGAGCCTTCACGCATCTGATCAGCTTTCAGATAAATGACAAATCCAATACAAATGTGCGGCCGGTGTTCCGGGAAGCGTGACATGACGACTTGCTTTGCATGTCATGTCTGGACTAAGTGATTGGCAACAAAAATAATTTGACTATCACTCGAAAAGGTTTCGCATCGACAGATCGCAGCTCCAAAAACTAAACGAGACTTGGGCCGACTTGGCACGACCTGGGTTAACACTAACTCTGCGTTTACATAGACGTCAAATTAATCCAGAGTAGTGTCAAACCATATATCGAACTAGATCATTGCAAGGCCGCCTTAGACCATAATTAATGATTCTACAAAGAAATTTTTAAACAAACCTGCGAGATATCGCCCCGGACTTTAAGTATAACCGGAAAACAAAACTTTTTTTATACGCTTTCTTCTCATCCATTGTTCCCTGCGGTTATTTTACCACGAATCGAAATTAACTTTTGCTCAGTCTTATTATAGCATTATGGAAAAGTTTTACTTTCCTGATTTATTTATTGAAAGTCGGGTTTTACTTTCCTGATTTATTTATTGAAAGTCGGGTTTTACTTTCCTGATTTATTTATTGAAAGTCGGGTTTTACTTTCCTGATTTATTTATTGAAAGTCGGGTTTTACTTCCCTGGTTTATTTATTGAAAGTCGGGTTTTACTTTCCTGATTTATTTATTGAAAGTCGGGTTTTACTTTCCTGATTTATTTATTGAAAGTCTGGTTTTACTTTCCTGATTTATTTATTGAAAGTCGGGTTTTACTTTCCTGATTTATTTATTGAAAGTCGAACTCAAATCTATTTCTACGTAAGCTTTTATTTAACTTGCTAGTTTTGTTTGCAAGTTTAAGTATTTACTGCTTTGGACGGTCTGACGAAATTTCGGATTGGCTAGAAATTTTGTGTTCCTATGTAGATTTCTAGAAACTGCTATAATCAAGTGGTGCGAACAATTAACCTTGTATTAAAATGAACTTTAGACTTATTCCCATTACATGAAAATGCAATTCCTCAAATTATTTAAGAGTCTTCGCTACGAGTGTTGAATGTGTTCTTTGTAGTTTCAAGTTTTGGTGACAATTAACAAAGTGGCGCTAATGCAGGTCTTTTGGAGTTGAGTCACAGCACCACTGTCAGAGCGACTCCCAAGGCAGTAAATTTGCTCAATCTTATGCCTACGTTTCGCCTTGTTAGGCCACTCAATTTTAACGTTGGTTAAAGAACATTCTGTATATGTTTAAAATAGATACCGGTATATCAGAACTCGAAGACTCGCACACGGTAGTAATTCCGTACTCCCGTAAAGACTTATCGACATTTTTTTTTTTTACTTTCTTGTATGGAGACTCCTCTTAATTTAAGTTCTTGTTTCAAACTCTTATTTAACTTGCACTATTCGTATGGCCTACGTATCGTAGAGAAATGTTAAGTATAAATCTTTTAACTACTGAACTTTTTCACAGAGCTATATTTGTTTAAATACTTATGAATTCATCGTAGGTACCTTCTGCGAATTGACAGTGCAGATTTTGACCATTAGGATATAGACATTGTAACGAGGCTGGTATAGCCGTTACAACCATGTCTTTTATCGATATACTTAAAAAATAACATATTGACTTCTGTTCCTTCTAAATTTCGAATTCAATATTCATTTCTTGTTTCTGATCCTTTGGCTTTTATTTCATTTGCTCTCCAGTTTTACCAGCGCACGGTCGTACTTGTGAACGTGTGTCTGTATACTTATCAGTTTTTTCAAGTTCTTTAAGCTTATAGCCAAAGGCTTAGTGCTAAGTGAAATATTGCTATGTGAACTTTCGTGTTACGTTGTTGTTACGCGTAACAAGCTAACTAAAGTTATAAAATCTTTTGTTATCTACCTACCGTACTGCAAAAGGCATAATTGTACGTGTTAACCCATATGTTTTTATACCCCACATTTTTACCAGTTCTTGTTGTATCAATTTTGCTAACAGCTCCTATGTTTTGTTTTAGGTGCCTTTTCGTTTTATCCTAAAAACATAATCTTCGTTTCTACCACCACAACAAGTTTTATTTGCCGCTATCCCAAATCCCGTATTCAAGACGTGACAACTTTGCTTCCTTTCAATGAGGAGCGAAAAATTGTTTACCGTTCAATTTTCCACGGTTCCAGTGAAACAGTTGCAGAGGTGAATATTGTCGGAACCGTTATCGTTTCACAATTTGCGCTGAAATGCCTGGATGATTCATAACCCACAGAAGTTTGCAGATTTATCGTTCGGGTGAGTTTTATGTTAATCTCGTTTCCCGAGCTAATCGCCACATATTTGCGGGTCTTCGTCTTTCTGCCAACTGACCACTGATTTTATTTAATTGTTTTCAGCTTTTCCCTTCCGGGTAATTACGATGATTCCACAGAATTTTTGATCATAGTTACCCGTAGATTGCTGCGAAGGTATCAAGGCTTTATCCGTTACTTGAAATATTATGACATCTCCGACCCACGGAAACGCTTGCAAGTATTTTTATTCCTACGAATCATATCGCTGGTTCTAGCTCGGCTGCACAAGCGAATTATTCAAGCTGTACCTACTCAAGATTTTATTTATAGTATCAACTTATTTCTTGGTTTATATATATATATATATATATATCCCAATTCAAAAAAGCATTTTCACGCCTTATTACACAACTGCCCAAAGAAAAAGAGTATTGTTTTTCAGGGTTCATTTCTTTAGATTTCGTTTCTTCCAAGATAAATCAGTTTTTTTAATTATGTCCCTTAGCTGCAAAATTTATCTTTTTACTCTTACTCTCGTTCTATATGTTATTACGCTTTTAGTATAATTTGTTTTAGTATATATTCAACCTACGCGAAGTGAAAGCACCAGTCTTAAATGGTTATAATTGTGTAAATAAATGCTTGTTCCGGTATGTGTTAGTCTTATATTGTTAGCCAACGAACTAAAAATCTACGTGAGGTGAAGTAATAAACTATTATTTTTAATGCCACAGTATGTAAGTAAGTACCTACCTATGTAAGTTGTTGTCAGATTCAAAATTTGCGAACCAATATTAACCACTTGTTGATATTCGATTGAGGTGAAATTTAGCATGCTTATGAAAGTTGGCAAAAACATTTTTTTTTTAATAATTAAAATCTATGATGCAATTTGCAATTTGCGTTTGAATGGATTCGATTTGATTATAAAATACGATCGGACCATTACTTACGAAGACTAGCTATTTGGACAGCGAACCAAGGCAGAAAGTTATTCAGCATGAAAGGGCTGATAAAAGAACACAATAAGGACAAAATGGCCATCTCCTTTTTTTACATTACAATAAGGCACTTGTTACAGTTTTTTTCTGCAATTAAAGCATGTTAGTTGAAAACTACTTTTATATAAAATTAAGTCTTCATGTTTTTTCATGTTTTAAATTGCCTATGGTTTCACATGCAAAAATCTTTAGACGTGTTAGAAACTTGGTACAGTCTAGATCTAGTCTATGACTGTAAAAATTACCGAGATATTGATGTCGTCCATAATAGGTAGATACTTACCAAAAATGTTAGCCCAATTTTTCTTACATAATACTACAAATTGTTTTATTTTTGGTAAAGATTTTCCTGGTTTTTGTTATGACGTTAATGACAGGCAAATGGAATATCTTGATGGAGCAGCAAGTATAATATTACTAGCAACTGCCATTAAGAAGAATGGATAGAATAGATAGACAACAGATGTGCCGTTAGAGAAAATTGACAAAAGAGTTAAAACACCTTAAGTGGGTCGAGAGATACTCACGATTTAGTCATTGCCAAGAAACTTAGGGATGGTGGACTTGTTATTTAAAAATTAAAAGAGACCCGTGGGAATCTTAGGATCTTGAAGTCTTTTAAAATCAAGATAAATGGTTTGTACTTTTTCATCACTCGTAAAAACTAAGGAAATTAAGTCCTACCTTCTGACCTAAATGAAAAACTTTTAAGGTTAGGTAGGTTTGTTTTGGATTTGAATCATGCCACTAATAAACTTCACGGGTCACAGCGCGATAAAAATTCAAGAGTTTGGTAATATGGGGAGAATTGCCATGTGACTTTTTTCGCCAAGCCTTTTTTGGAAAACGCGGGTGGTCACGTGGTTACCAGTTACCACTCAAATATTAGTGAAAACTGTCAAAACATTCGTAATCGTAATTTTCATTGTATGTAAATATTAATTTAATTAGAAACAACCGTTTATTCCGCGTGAAAAAGAATTGACTACGTAAAATCTCTGATTTCGGTGTGGAAGTTTTTATGTGTGTTATGTAGTTAGATACCTACTCGTTGTGTTCTTTAACAAATTGTAGCGATATAATGAAAGAAATTAATTAAATCTTCTGCAGGATTTAAGATACAATTTTAATTCTATCTCTTAACATCGATAATACCTCATAAAAATCTCTACTACTTGCTTAAAACACAAAGAGGTACCTCTTTGTGTTTCAAGCAAGTAGTAGAGATTTTTACTACTGATTATATTAGTAGAGATTTTTACTACTGATTACGTATGGTTTGTCTAGTTTTCTCACTATCAGCTAATGGTATACCTAAATCCATCTTAAATCAACAAATATAGACATTCAGAAAATGTGCAAAGCTGTTTGAAGTTTTAAAATACAGTAACAGTACGTAACGAACTCTCGCTCGAGTGACGTTGTAACTAATGAGTGCACTATGGGTATGGTACCGTAATTAATTTAAACATCCGTTAACTAGATGGTCAATACTTAATAAATATTACAATACGAAATTTTGCAGAAGTGTTCAGACAAATTAGTTCGACGAATTAGTGAAATATCGTCAAAGCATTATTTGACACCCTGTATGGTCTCTATTCAAGAACATATTGATTTGATTACTAGTGAAACGCATACCAGAAAATTGTCTTCCAGTTTGTACAAAAAACAGGCACAAATTAAAGTAATAGTAAAATAAATACGAACAAAAATTAAATAAACGTGAACACCTATATCAATGAATGAAATTTAAGCTAAAATCATTAATGGGAAATGTTCGAGACCGCTGTCTGTTGCAGTTCAATTATAATTGTATTAAATTTCATTTCATTAATTTATTAATTCCGCTAGTTAATTTGATGAACCGAACACAAAGTTATTTTTGGGGCAGTAAAGCAACAAATATGATTAATGCAAGAGAATATGAAACCTTAACTCGAATAATTATTTATACAAAAAACAACGTCCTTAGATGAGAAATCAGAATGTATTTTATATAAAATTGAAGAAATCCATAATTCCGTCGATGATGCTAAACAACATAAATGCCTTCTGAGATGTTACATGACTGTGGCAGCAAAGAAATCTGTTAAGTCATGCACACATGATTATTCCGAAGCTCAATCTGCAGATGTAAAACCTGACGAAGTTAAAAAGGAACCTGAAGTCAACGATTTCACTGACGCAGTAAGAGAAGATCTTCGAACAATACCTACTATACAAGGCAGCTTCTTGGAATTTAAGCAATTTCAAAAAAGCAAATCTAATACTAACCAATAATGTAATTACGGGCACAAAAGGCATTTCATCTGAGTACTCTAGGTTGGCAACGCATCTGCAAACCCGGGGTTGCGGGTGTCTATGGGCAGTGGTGAACACTTACCATCAGGTGCAACACATGCTCGTTTGCTTTCCTCGTCGTATAAAAAAAAATCTTACATTAGATTTGTCTAATATGAAATTTGACAAATTCTATGAAATTAAGGAGAAAATCAAACGAAAATCAAAGAGCACTGTGAGTGAATATGTCACTCCGCTTCTTTTTAGTAAGTACAAGGCTACAAGGTGTAAGCGAAAAATTACCAAACTTACATTTTAGCGACTGTGGTGAACTGTCTTTTACTTTATGTAAAAAGACTCGCCACCGGCTCAATAAACCTTGAAAACGATTTAAGCTTTTTAAAGGACAATTTGCCGGGCTTCAATCACGGCAGAAAAGTAATTGTACCTTTCAGCCCAGATCTAAACCTATTCTCCGTGGACTGAAATGGATCGCAGAGCCTGTCAATATTAAAGAAATTATCAAAGAAGCGAAGAATATTCGTACCGCAATCAAGGACTTCCCAGAACGTCTAAAAGAGTTTATAAATTTACGCGGTAATTTAGAGTAGTACCTAATTGCTCGTTTGTCATAATATTATTAATTTCATAGAATGGTCGATTCATTAACCATGTATTCCGTATAATTTAAATAATCGTTTTGTAAAACCAATAAATTTAAAATGTTTAAAAATAAGAACATCGTCGAGTTAACAAATACTTATACCTACCTTTATTCTCATTTTATTTTTTAGTTTATACAATACTAATTACAAACAAAAAAAAAACGTCGTAGGGCTGTTCACAAACGTATCAATTCATACCAATAACAAAATAAACACCTGTTCCCTTAAAATTCATGCAACACCGCGTTTGTTGAAGACAATGCGGGTAAATCGGGTGTTGTTATTCTAAGTTAATGTAGCATAAAAGAGAGTAGGTACTGTAGCATAATATTGCTACATGTTTAACCTTTTTTCTAAGTTTTATTACGGGCCGTCTATCCTGCCCATTGTTATAGTTTTTGGTTGATGTTTGGAATTTTATTTGAAATTCAAATTGTTTCTTACGGCTTCTCTTGACGTATTCTGATATTTTATTTGCAATGGAGTCAGTGAGCGTGAATTAGCTCCGTAAGATTGTTTTTTTGCTTTTCATGCAATTTGCTTTACCAAATAAACTTCGAGTGTTTTGCGTGCTGTTTAATTAGAGCGCCCCTGCTATTTGGTGTTTTTTAACGTGGTTGTGTTACCACTGTGTACTACCAAGTGCGCGATCTCCTGGCCGATTATCGGGTGAGTTTTGGTGTACAATAAGGGAATTAGAATCGCTCTCCTGGGGTATGCAGTGGTTAATATTACGATTTCTTTACAGCTCCTAATTTACCCCCGGGTATTTTGCAAGTTATTGAGAGTTCCACCAGTTTTGGGCCGATCTACGACCGCGTGCAGCGACACAGCGAGTCGTACGGTGGTGGCGGCCGTCGATTTGCCGAGCGATCGTGCTTTACGCAACGGAATTCCTCGTGTTACGAACTTCAGGGCGAAGATTTGGCAGAGCATCAGTAGTATTATTTTTATTACATATGTGTTGAATCAGCTTCACTGTTACTAAGGACTGTCCTATTTAATTTAAAATATATTTTGTGACACGGTGTCCAAACTAGCGCGGTTTTCTGTTAGTTATTTTCATTGCTCACTGCGCATCGCATGCTATACATGTTATGAGACTGTAACATTCCACGGAAATGTGGAGGTCGTGGCTTTTTAAATCCCCAGGACCTCCACAACCGTGAGGTGTGCAGTCTTAGGGATTTTTTCCTGAACAACGAGTGTGGGATGCATCGTGATGTAGTAGTGGCGGTGGACAAATCCTTCACTCCTCTCGCCTTTGCAAAAGAGAACTGGCGCAGACCTAAGGTATGGAGCACCGAGGACCGCAAGACTGAATGGGAGAGCATGGAGCTACACGGGCGGTTCTATAAGGCCCTCATAAGGCCCGATGTAGACCTGTTCGCGTCGGTGAACTGGCTAAGCTTCGGGGACCTCTTCGGGGAAACCAAAGGTTTTGCCTGTGTAATTGCGGACGAAGTTATCATGACTAATAACTACCGGAGGTACATCCTGGAGGACAGTACGGTCAACATCTGTCGGGCATGCCGCCGTCCCGGGGAGTCACTCAGACATAATTATCTCTGGTTGTTCTAGTCTTGCTAACGGCGAGTACTTGCACAGACATAACCTTGTAGCCAGGATTATTCACCAGCAATTTGCTCTTTTATTCTTATGTTTTTATATTTTGTATTAATATTATTTTATTACTTTTTATATGAATATTGTAAAAAAGTTAACCTAAGATAAAAATAAATATGCAGATAATAATAAACCGTTTATTTATTCAAAAGTAATGTTTTTCCTGTACTTATACTGTAATTTTTTTTAAGCTTTTCAATGTGTCCCACGTGGAACATTGCGAAGTTTCCATTCTAAAATGACTTAGGGAAAGTGCCAAGTGAAGTGCATAGGTTTTCCAGAAAACTATTCAACACTTTAATTAAATTCCGTATCATACTAATTTAAGGGTTATTTACGATATGCATAAAATAAGATAGGTATTGAAAAAAATACTTCCCTCTCCGTTTTCTGATGTTGGTGAAAATAGATACTGCAACACAACAATTCGGAAAGCTACGGAAGTCGTTAAAGATAAAGAGTGATGATATTCCTAACATCTCATTTTCTTTGAGCTAAAAATAGGACAGTGTTTAGAAAACATGCACGACGGGGGCGATAATCGAATCACATTAAAATGCTGTCCTCCGCGCCACCTAAGAGGCACTTAATATTCCTGACAAACGCTGTTTAACGATGCTCGAATATCGTTTAAATGGGTTCGAGCAAGGAAAACCTTTGGCCGATACCTTGCAGACCTTATAATTTTACAACTTATTCTGTCACCAGGGACCGCTACTCGGATAGCCAATGAATTACACTATTTTAGCTTACGTAAAGAAGGTGCTTCTTGACTTTTTTTGTTTTTGGTTATTTTTGAATTTGGTTCTGTCTACTCATTGTTACGGGTACAAAAATACTAAGGTCGACTTCCACCGACCTGGGCTAGACACTAACTCGGGGTTATATAAATATTTTATATATACTAAGCGATATTTTCTTTCTTGCGCGATATGTGAAGAGTCATGCGTTAAGGCTACTAATAACCATGTCTCAGATTCTGAAGAAAACAGCGATGCGATACTCAATAGGAACAGCAACGCAGCTCAAATCCCGGTTATGTACTTCGTACTTACGAATACTTATTTCTGCTCCAAGTGGCGCTGGCCCGAGTTTACTGACGTTTGAACCTTCAACTGTAAGTATTACGTCATCAACCGCAACGTATCTTTTTTATAGGAACGGCAAACGAGCAAGTGAGTCACTTGATGCTAAGTGATCATCGCTGTCCATGGACTCCTTCAACACCAGAGTGATTGCAAATGCGTTGTCAACTCAGCGTTAAGTTTAAATGCCTCTTGTGTCCTTAATTTTCAACTCTCCACACCGAAACACAACAGTGCATGCATTGATGCTTAGCAGCAGGATTAGGATAGACAATAGGCGCGGTCTTATTGCCTAAAAGCGAGGCACATAGCATAGCATTCGTTGGCAACACATCCAAGCTCCCTATGGTATTGCGATAACTGAGAAACGAAGTGCTTAGGTGGATACACAATTATCTTCTTCTTAATAAATAATAAGACAAATTAGCGAAGTCGCCAAAATTCAGCCCGCAAAAACCGCAAGCTCACGAAATAGGTATTAATCTGCGAAATTATAACAAAAAATACGTGTGTGAAAGTGAAAAATCATGAATTCGCATGCACAAGAAGAAGTTTGATTTTAGTTAGGATAGTCAGAATAGACAATAGGCGGGTTAGGTACTTAAGCATCTAATGCGAGTGACAAAATAAACAGTTGAAAAACTAACGCGAAAAACGCACTTCATAGCCAGTTGTACTCCTTACAGAAATTGTTTAATTCGTCTTTACTCGTATTGTCGTAAAGAAGGGCCATGATCGGGCAGAAGAGCTCGGTGCGTTATTGACAATTTTATTCTATTAACCTGGTCTCGTAATCTGTCCCACGCGCCTCGTCTGTTATCAGGTCATGCGTTTGTTACAATAAATCAATCAATCGTACTATCAGTGCGTACTCTATTCCAAAATCCGTTCTTATCGGCAACCAAATGTGCCTGCCAATTTGAATCAAGACCCGTTTCCGTAAATAAACAGATAGGCATGAAAGGTTAAGGTACGAATAATTAAATCACTGAATACGAACTGACGAGTTCCGGGATAATTTATTACGAGTATTTGTAGCACGGGCTATTTTCCGCAACTCGACTAGTTTGCGTCTATTTTGCGTGAAATTTGATAACGAGTAATACGATAAAAAAATTACTGCAAAATGGTTTATTTACCGACAACAGTGATCACAACAATTGATTATTTATTTGGAAGTATTTCCAATATTCCTACCAACTGATAGGATACAGGGGAATACACTCACTTATTTACTAAATCTAATTATTAGACAGCATGTTTGAGACGTGAGAGTCGATTAGAGGAAGCAACCATTGCGAAAATGCGGTGTTACATTGTTCTACGTATCAACTATTTTATTTAGTTAAATAGAAGTAAAATATAAAAATTTCAGTAACTTAGCCAAGTTGACAGGGATTTTTCGTAGGATTTTTTAATCTAAAATACTATATTATTCCTTATTGAAGTTTCCAGTAAAGAGATAGTTATGACATCGTGTATTATTATTTCGCTTTGACATACCTATTGATTTTTCCTTTCCTTTCTGTATCATTTTCTTTTGACTAATTAAATGTTCAGTTAAAAACGACACTTTGGTTTAATTTGTTGTTATATGGGTCGTCGTGCTGGGAGCAACACATAATATTTTTTAATGTTGATTTCGATCACTTACTTTTGACGTTGACTATACCAGTAAAAATTTAGAACTCAAACAAATAGAAATTCGCCTAAATCACGAAAATAAAACACAACGATGTGTTAATTAAAGAGGTCTTACTAAGAAAGTATTAAGTTACAAATTAAACTGTCCATAAAATGCAACGACACAGTAAAATGGCACTTTACGGCATAATCGATACCCGGCGCTATGGAAGGCCCGTATCATCAGCATACGTATACAGAATACTAATTGCAAACATACCTACGCACAGATGAAACTCTGTTCATATATAATTATTAAGTCATTATCGGGAATCTTTTTTTTTTTTCATGCCAACATGCGATACAAAAAAAATACATACAGTGGAACGTAGAACTTCTCCTCCTTTTTTTGAAGTCGGTTAAAAAATATGGAAGCTACGACATACCTAGTATTTTTAATATAGTTGCTTAAAACTGGTACTTTTGCAGCTTTTAATCGTGCGGAAGTGGTACTTTTTACACTTACAATATTTTTGAAGGACGATGGGTAGAGAAATGTCCCCACCCACCAACAGAAAAGAAACAAATTTAATAGATCTGGGCTCCCTGATGATTTTTTTGCTATACTAAACACGATCGGCCTACGCAAAGGTTTTTCTAGGAAAATGTTTTTTTTTATAGACTAAAATATTTTATAGGCTTGCGATTGACCACAATTAAGCCTAATTTTGATTATATATATATCTTAGGTACTTATTTAGTTGACAGTTAAGTATAGGAAGAAAGTTACAGAAAACCTGAAACCGCACGCTAGGAAATTGTGCATACTTCATAATATCTATTATTGTGTGGTACATGGGGATAGGACGGCATAGTGACTTTATTCTGCCAGCAGAATTGTCAAATAATGTAAGTAATAAAGTAATAATAGATGAAATTTAAGTTAACTTCATAGTACTTAAATGGATTCAATTGCTCGCAAATGTAATATTATTATTATGTACAGTCAGCAGCATCTATTATTAAGGCGACATACGCTGATGGGAAGCTCCTGAGGGTCTACGTAAACTTTTTTGTAATTGACAACATTTCATATTTTTGACACTATAATTTGATTAATTGTCTGTATTCTACTTTGAAAGAGGAGCAAACCTACGGTTTTAAATTTTCATTAGGATTTGTAATTAATTTATTGTTAATTTATTAAAAGGTACTTATTCCAAAAGGACGTAACCCCGAAACTACGCTAGAATGGATCAATTGTCTTTGTCTTGTCACGATCAAAAAACAAAACTAAGATGTTAAATTTGTCTGACATTGTCAAATCTACGTGTGATTGTTGCTTATTTTTTTTTTTCGTGAAAAAGGCAAAAGTATTAAGTACCTACACCCATTCTTGCGTAGTTTTGGTAGAATTGGTAATTTTGTTTTATTCTCTTGTATTTAAAAAAATAAGTAATACTAAATTTTTATAAATATAGTGGTGTGTTCAGGAGGCGAAGCCCTTTCGATGCCTATATTAATTTCCAGGTGTGAAAAATATGAAGTGTTGTCAATTCCAAATTAATTCTTCTTTCTGATTCTTTGGCTTTTCTCTCATTTAATCTTATGTTTTGCCATTATTTGCCATTGCCAACGAGTCTTTGGCCGCATATCCAGCTGGATATACGGCCAAAGACTCGTTCAAACGATAGAGAGCTATGTCTATACATTTATGCATATACCTAGTAAAGTTTGTTAAACGTGACGAGTTCTGTGATGTTATCTGTGAATCTCTAAAGGCTCATTTGTGCCTTTTTGTTTTATTCATAAATCCCGTTTACCCCACAAAACTGCATTTACTTCCGACACTGATACCCACTCGCAACGTGACAACTTTATTTTCCCTGTTACTGTAATTACTGTGAAAACTAGCTTATTTAATTAATTAATGCTTTTACAATTTACCGTTTAAAATATATGACTGATCCAGAGATATTAGTACGTGTACCTATACAAAGTTATTTCGTTTTGTCGCCTAATACATGAATGTCCGCAATTTATAATAATTTAAATAATTACAATAAAATATAAACCACTTTATCTAAAGCTGCCAGGCGTCTATTCGACTTGAGCAGACGACTGCGATCACCATCGCTGTAAAAAACGTATTGTACTCAGTTATCTAATCTACAAAAGGCACGTGATTTATTACTTAGTGTCTTATTAATATTAAAAATCGATCAGAGGTAAAAATTCAAAAACCGTACGTGTGTATTGACTATTTTTAATAACATTTGTTGATCGTCTAGGCTAATCCAATGGTGGGGGGCCTTTCATCCGTCCGCATCGATGTGGGCCTACATCATGGCAGTGGCTCGCGGCGAGCGCCAAGCTACGCAAAGAAATAACACTCACGAAGAACATACGTTCTCGTAAGTACCTAATCTTTGTTATTTTTCATCTAGTCCCATGACCCGCTGCTGCTGGGCAAAGAGATGACGCAATATGAAGAATTAGAGTAGCTTCCACTGAACGCCAGCTTTTTTGAGTTTTACTATTTTTCTCTCCCTCCGTTTTCGCGAAAAAGTCATGTTCATATTGCGCAAAATTTTGAATTGCAAGCCCAGTCTTAAATTCTGAGAGGAAGTATGACATTATTGACTTTGAACAGAGTTCTTGGAATACAAATGAACTGCCAAACATTGGCGACAGTGCGCAAGGGAACCTCGAGGCGTTGTTGACGTATAAACGTTTACGCCCACACGCTTCACGTCGGCTATGTGACATTGTTCATCTATGCTATTAGTGACGCAGACAATGTCAAAATGATTTCCTTTCACATCTTAGCTTTAATAAAAGCTGCCAGTTCTTAACGGTTCGAAAATTCGTTATTAAAATATATATAACTATTTACTACTTCATTTTTCCTACAATAGGTATTACGTAGTTACCTTGGATTTTGAATAAAGATTGGACAATGTGTACTTTCTCTTTGCATTTTTATTAGTTACTTCCGAATTTTTTTTGATGAATATCAACAGGTAGAATACGTAGACGTGACCACTTTCTGGTCGACTAATGCAAAACTGCTTCCTTTGTCTTTTCCCCGTAAATAATACTTACCATTTCCACTTAGATGACATTGATGTTATAAATTGAGTAGTCGAAAACAACCACAACAACAAAGATAAAATTTTATTATTATTAACATTAAATAATTGTTTTTAGATACCGGGATGGCAAAGTATTCATGCTGTCGCGACCGGGGCTAAGCGAGGACGCTGGCCCCTCTGGACTAAACATCAAAGACCAGTGCAAAAGTCCACTCAGTAGTAAACGGAATTCTATTCAGCTCAAGCGGATCAATCCCGGGAACGAGATCGAGGATGGCATCGAACAATTTGATGAGGTAAGTCGATTCATTCTTAGAAATATCCACTCTCAATTAGATACAGGGACAGTTTATCGTATTCCGGCGTGGAGTTATATTTTGTTTGTTGCCCAACAAGACCCAAGACACGTGCGGGTTTTTCAAATACTTAAAAACGAATTGTAGATTGATTTTAGAAAATTTAAACTGACTGCGAAGAACGTATTATTATCTGTATTTCATGCCATATTAGTCAGTGAGTACTGGATGCTATTATCATTTTTCACGAGCCTTGTGGAAAACAGAAAACTTTGGGTATTTTATCCACAACCGCAGCAGGTACAATTACAAAATTTTGAGCGAACCTGCAACAGTTGCACTTGTAAAGACCAATTATGTTTCAGAAGTTCGGCAAAATATTTAACAGTTACATCCTGATGAACGTTCGGAAGCCAGACTAAATATGAAAATTATACAAATGAAAGTCATAGGTAGAACAAATGACTTATTGCTCTAAGCATTAACAGGTAGTATAAATTAAAGACCGTTAAAAACCGACAATTCATTTATACCAGAAATCAAATAAATCAATCAATCAATAGGTCGGAATTTGACATCGTTGCTGGAACTGGACGGCCCGATGACGTACCAAGCGGGAAATGGAAGGGCGTGAGAGCCTCTTCACTCGACGAGTCGGACGGCACGTGTGTGAGAGGTTGCGTATTGAATAGCGCGAACCGGATGACCAACATATAGTTGAGGGCTAGCAGAGGACTTTAGGGGCTGGTTCAGCGTGCAAAAGTAAACAACTGGTTACGTCAACGCCTGTATTCGAACTGAATCAATAAGACAATTCTAAAACAAATAATACAAGATATTCATAAGAAAAGTATAAAAACATAAATCCAATCAAAAAGATTACATATAACGCAAGAATAGGTACTGCTGAGGTGGCTATAAAAGATATTGTAGATGATATAAAGAAAGCCAGAATCAACCTTAATGTCATGATTGCTACTCCCATCGTGGAAATAATGACCCTTTTCAAAACTTTCTTTGATGAAGTTTGAACAGGCGTGACTAAGTTTAAAGTTCGTAAGGGGCTAGCAACAAGCAGAAAGAGAGATGCAACATGCTCATTTGTTAATCAAAAACTCAAGGTGACAATATCCAAACAACCATTTCTTACGTGCTCAACAATCAACATATTCCTTTGTTACAAGGGATAACACCCGACCCCACTCGAAAAACCCGACAACCCGAACCCGAAAGAAGAACTGGGGTTTTGAGGAGCTTAGGTCCTTTAAGTCAATGCATCTTAATGATACAAGAAGGTAAATACCAGAACAAGCTAGCAGGAGCAATTCAAAACTCTCTAGCAATGCTTCCAATGGCTGCAGAAATATAACTTGTCCTCGTGATGCACAACATCAGGGGTCTGTGGTAGGGGTGATATCTAAGATGGCACACATTATTGACAAAAAGCTTAGGAAACGTTGACCCAAGTTGAACGAGTCGTCCATCATTTTCAGTTGCACGCAAGCGTGTATTTACTCAGGAATTTCTATCCTACCTGACAACAGGAAAGAGCACAACAAACTACTCAAGTGATCCTCTGCAATTACAATACGCTTTAAAGAAGGTAAAGGACGGATCGTTGGAGGACCGCAACAGCAAAATTTTTATTGAATTGGGGTCACGCGACTCGTGTGGAAGGATATTTATAATTAACAATTAATAGAAATATGCACTTAAGTGGCCAAAAATGCACATTACTTATAGGACTCCGCTTCGTAAGCGCTCGCGTGGGCAACATCTACGTCAAGTCATTCCTCAATTTAAATTTATAAAATCGGCCAAGTGCGAGGCGGACGTCAGAACTGGCGTAACTGAGTATTAACTACAGCCAGATCGACTCAAAAGTTCTATTTCCCTGTATTATTCTTGAGAGTGGTTTGCAACCTAACTAGCAGCAGTACTAATTGGAGCTTTTCAGGTTCAGATATGCTGAAAAGATATAACTGAGCTTGGTAAAGCGTGGAAAAGTGACTTTCAAAATCAGAAGTGGGGAAGTGCCCTTGTAACATCACAAGTAATGTTCCATGCTATTTTTGGGACATTCTTGGATGATCTTGATGTCTTGCAGACAATAACCAATAGATCTTTTCAGTGGGCACAAAGAAAGGATATGAACAGTGTTTTCTTGAAAAGGTCAAACCGGTTTCACTCCGATAACATTTAGGCTGATATCTAGATGGTACTGGCAATGTGATCTTTCCTACCCCAGTTGGGTAACAAATTTCTTACACAGGCAAAGATTGTTGCTCATATTAGGTGAAGAGGAAATAATGGGTGACGTGATCAATCGTTATTATTTCCTTTAAATATGTAAAGTAATTGAGCTAATTGTATCACGGTTGCCATTATATTCCAATGTAATGTGCCAGCTATTTAAAAATAAGAACTTTTCACCCAGTAACAGCGATGTCGAAGGTCAGTTCAAAGATATAAAATCTCTGTTACTACGGGATGAAAAGAAATTACGTGTTGATGATTTTCTGATCAAACATTTTGACTACTTAGCCGGAAATTTGAAGCTTGCGCTAAGCAAAGTAAAATCTTATAAAATGAATAATACCACAAAACGTAAGGACGAAATGTTTTTGTATGAATCTGTTTTTGCGACGAGCCGTCAAATTGCGAAAATTGGAGAGGTCTAGTAAATAAAAAAAAGACTCATGTCAAAAAAACAGTTCCGAAAGCACAGATTATTCCTAAAAGCAAAACTACGAGTATCAAACTATTGCAAAATGGCAGTGTCTCAACCTTGGACGGTAACCTTGTGAAAATTTATAAAACGTGTGCTTTTGATGCTGTAACTCAGGCTTTTACGGTCGCTTTTGTGGACAACAAAAATATAAGCAAGCGTCTGAAACAATCAAATTATGATTTTAGTCAGTTAGTGCAAAGTATCGCAAATAAAGAAGTCGACTCAAAAATTTACGCAAAAATATTAACTGCGCATTTCAAAGAACCTGTGAACAACATCGATTGCCACTGCAACGTCAGTTTCATTTTTGAAAAAGTCCTATATGGTGATAATAACTATAATAGTGCATTATCGGAAAAGATGTGTAGCCAAGAAAATTGTTCCAGCATTAAATTAAGATGAAAAGTTCCCTTGGTTCCAATAAATACAGAACATTTACCAAAACAGGGTACCTATAGGTTTTTTAAATGAAGCTATTATTGATGGTATAACTGATACTGGCACAATATGTTCTTCTGACGGTTGCATTGGTATTCGAAGAAGAATATACACATTGCTTAATATTGTAGCATTTGAAACTAGTGGCATCAGTGCAATTCATATAAAGCATTGTACAGTCAAGGAATTTAATTCCCTACCCATTTCGTTAAAATGTCGTTAGACATTTGCAATGCATTAAGGTCGAAAATTATATTTCAGTAATAGTATTGAAATGTCAATACTTACGTTATTTGTCACCTCACATTACAGAAAACCTCTTTGCTTAAAATTATCATTTGCTTTTCTAATTACGAACATGTGTCAGTGTCAATCGAGAAAATTGAAAAATAATTCTCAACAAATACGTTATTATTTTTAAAATGAAATGTTTGCCGCTAACCGTGAACTATTAAGAGCTCAGATAGTGGAGTTACACCAAGAAGGAACAGGGATTCTTGAGATAACACGCCGGTTAAATGTCAGTAGAGACACAGCTCGCCGTTGGGTACGGCGATATAATACTGAAGGAGACCTTATTGATATACGGCAAAATAACCATCGCCCGCTTGCAATAGCCGATGACCACCGCCGATTAATGCGAAGGCAATACATTCTGGATGGCTTTTCATCAACGGGACAATTTGCGGAGATGTTTGACGTTCACCCTAGAACAATTAGGAATTGCCTACACAGGCGGCCTGCGAAAAAAATTGCCTTGACCGAGAATCACAAATCAGCCCGACGTCACTTCGCCCGCCAGTATTTAAACTTTGACTGGACGTCTACAGCTTTTATTGACGAAAAGACATTTTCAAGTTCTCAAACCGGAAGATTACATTTGTGGCGATTTGATCGAACCCTGTATACAGAAGACCACGTCGTGGCTAATCATGCATCTGGACGAATTACTGCAAACATTTCGGGTTGGATTTCTTCAGCAGGTGTTGGAGAACTCGTGAATTTGCCACCCAGAGCTACCGCTCAGAACTATGTAGACCTGTTGGATGAAAGTGTGCTTCCTACTTTACGAACTTATTTTCCGCAACAGGAAGTTCCTCAAATTGATTTTGTGCAAGACAACGCAACTATTCACACCGCAAGAATTGTGCAAAACTGGTTCAGGAACAACCAAGAACATATAAATGTTATTCCTTGGCCTGCAAAAAGCGCTGATTTGAACCCTATAGAAAATCTTTGGGGCATAATGGTCCAAAGATGGAACAATCAGAATGAAAGAACACGTGAAGCACTTATCAGTCACTGTCATCGAGTATGGGAAGATTTTCGCGGCACTAATATATGTGAACAATTAATCGCCTTCTGCGCTGTGTTTTATAAAGCTACAAGTTACAATTTACAAGCGGAAGTCTCTTTCTAATAAAAGGTGATAGAATGAGACTTCCGCTTGTAAATTGTAACTTGTAGCTTTATAAAACACGGCCCTGGAAGTCATTCAAAATAATGGAGGATATACACGTTTTTAATTAGTTCTTTTCATTTATTTGTTTTATTCGTTCCGTTAAAAAGTGTCATTATAGTTTTTTACAAAGACCTCGCTCAGTGATTGAGTTCAAAAATGTTATTTTTGTTTTGTTGTTTTCGTTAAGAGTAATTAAAGAAAACGTTCATAAAATTGTGGTTTTATTGAATTACACTTTCGTCGATTCTACTAGCTTTTAGATAGATAAATTTCATATCAATATCATATAACAGAACTAGCGAGATGACAAACGAATCCGCGGACTCCAGTTTCGACAAATTTCAGTTCACCATCACTTATCATCAGGTGACCCGCTTGCTCATTTGCCTTCCTTGTCGTATAAAAAAATAATAAAAAAGCCATGTCAACGTAGTTAATCTGTTGCTTAGTTACTAACATAAACATAACGTGCGATATGTCAAAGTAAAGTCGTGCTCTAGTTATAGTGTGGCCATAACCGCTGTGCACTCCCTGAGGTATGCGCGGGGTGGTGGGAGCCGTGGAAAAAAGAGCATGAGTTCACATGAGATCAATACACGTCGGACAAATCTTACGATATCAGTTTACATTTCTAAGGCAAGACTCATCAAAAAATCATCCAAAACATGTTTTTTCTTTATAACTTTTGGTTTTTTCGGCGATTGAAACTTTAGACGGCTTGAATTTTCCATTGATAAATAACCCGCAGAAATTACACTATGCACGGTTGTTTTAGAGTACCCCGTAGCCTCCGCAACGATTTTGGCAACATTCGCATCACTTTTGAATTCAAAGCTTTCTCTGTCTGCTTTTCTTTTCTTAAAATATTCAGCCACTTTAAAAATTACGGTTTTGACATCACGAGATTACGCACGACCCATCTTTGAATTTTTATCTCATGTGCGTCTGACATTGACGGTCCTGTACAAATGACACTACCCGCCGCCACGAGCGTTGACGGCGGACTGACAGAGCGCGTCCCCCCCGTCTCGCCGCGCGCATACCTCAGGTAGTGCACAGCGGTTATGGCCATACTATAGCTCTTTAAGGTGACAGTTTGCTATACGATATTGAACCTTAGGTGGGTTGGAAATTAAAATCCTTGACTGTACCAAAAAAAATTAACTTACCAGAAAATGGAACATTTAAGTTATTATCCATAATTGAATACTGTCCGGCCGGTGCCGGTGGCAGCATAGGGCACTATAAAGCTCACTGCCTACGCCAGAACAACGACAGCTGGCAATGTTATGACGACTTAGCAACAAATGTGCATTATGTAAATATAGGTAAGAATAAAGTTATACCACATATAATTATTTATGTTAAAATGTAATACACTATTATTCTGACACAGCCCTCTCTTTCTGAGAGGAGGATTGTGCCCAGCAATGGGACGTAAAAAAGGCTAGTGATTAGTGATGATGATGATGATGATACTGTTATTAATTTTATGATGTTCATTTTATAGCTTTCATTTTTTAGGTTAAATTAGTAGTACAATCGGAAAAATGCTTCTTGACCCAAAGTGGAGATGTTAGCTGTTATTATTACCTACTTGCATGCCAAATTTGAAATCTTAATAAAATAATAATCCCATTTATTCCCTATCCCGCGGGAATTTCGAAAAATCCCTTCTTAGTGCACCTCTATGATACATAAGGTAGTGTGCCAAATTTCAAGTATCTAGGTCCAATGGTTTAGGCTGTGCGTTGTCTGTCAGTCAGTCACTTAGCAAGTCAGTCAATCACGGTATTGTTTTATAGGTTTAGATATCGAAAACCTTGACCGAGCAAACTTGTAGCAAATATAATCAGCTTTCTTTTGTTTATGGTGGTAATATCGCTAGGACGCATAGTTTCCGAGATATTAGCGAAAAACCGAAAACTTGGACCTTCGAAGCCCCCCTCCCCCCCGGCTCAAGGGGTACGAGCGGGGACGTTCACCTCCTAACTAGTCCAAATAAGTCCGAAGTCCAAAATTGTGTTCCATGCCTTTCCCTCTATACCTTTTCGTTGAGTGGCCTATTGGCTGTTTGAGATTATTGTCTAAATCGATTTTTTTAAAAGTTCAATAAATGTGAAGGAATGAAAATTTTCCGGCGGCTCCCATTTTTTCCCAGCCGCTGTTGCTGTCAAATTATTTTTTTGAGCCAGCAACGATTATACTTCCTGGAAGCTTTTTTTCAACGGAAAGATGCGAATTTCCAAGCAAGTTTGAGAAAAACCTTTTTCCTCATACTCTCATACATACGAACGTAATCCCATTTCAGTAATATTAAAATCGTGTTGTAACCGTGGCCCTACCGATTTGTCCTACGAATAAAAAACTGCCTGCCCAAATTTATGATTCCGCTTTTGTCAGAAATAAAAACAGCCGACATTTTATTCTGAGGATAACGGAATCTGACCAAAAGTAGATTTTCTTCATAAAAAAAAACAGGCTATACGAAAAAGGAATCTGACGAATGCGTCCGAGATCAACAAATTTGATGCCATGAAGTCATTTTAAATATTGTATATTCAGAGGAATTAAAACAAAAAAAGACTGATATATGAACGGACGTTCACCCTTGTTGACATGCCACAGGTCGTGACGCGACTCCCCAAAGGCTTTAAGTGATACTGAACCCACGTAAATAACAAAGGCACAATGAGAAAAAAACCATGTTACAATGCCGTCAATATTATGTATGATTAAATTAATATACATAATAAGATTTAGACCCAAAATAAGATTTAATAAAAAAGAACATTATTTTTTGTTACAATTATAAAGCTACCGTGAGACTTAGACTAGACATGGGTAGGTAGTTGAAGTCGATGGCGTAGTCTCAATTCTTTGAATTCCTTTCAAAAGTTTTTATTCTATTGTATACAGAAAGGCGAGTAAACAACAAATATAACAACTGATCATTTTTAAACCCATCAAGTATAAGTATATAAAACATAAGAAAACTTATTTACGCTCAGGTGTCAAAATAATTAAGTGTTGTCAATTAATCGACATTTCTTTTAATTACACTTACATAAGTGTAAAGAAACAAAATAGCTAATCGTTCTGTCATATGATGTGCTATGAAGCATTAACTTCAATTGAAATCGAACCGATTATTTGCGCTCCAGGCGTTTCCAGTTCGTAATTTTTGGAGTCGCTATAATTTTATTAAGAAACAGCAGAATCAATTATATGGCACCGATTTACAATCCAGGAAAAACATTTTACTGTGCCTGGCAACCGGTATCCTTTCGTTTGGCCAAAAAACGTTTGCCACTGATTCATTTCCCAAATGTTTCATTTCCCAGTATGATATTTCAGGTTCTATTTCAGGGCCATCTCGTAGAGCCCTTTATGTTAGGTTAGGTTTGTTGAAATAGGTTTAATATGAATTCAAATTATTAAAAGAAAGTTTTTTTTTGAATTCGTTTTTACGTCGATGTCAAGCGACATGTTATTCTTTTCGTGTTTACAATAAACCCAGTCCTACTCCTGACTACTGCTCAATTTAATTTTTGTCCTCACGTAACACAACCCCAACAAGGTTTGTTTTATAAAAATCCTGAAATGGGTGTTTATAATTTCGAAAAAAAAATGCATTTTGGGAAATAAATTAGTTTGGCAAACATTAGTCAACCCTGGCGACCAGCTATTTAAGTTGGTGGCCACCTTCGGAGAGAAGGATGATGAAAAAAATGACCTGAAACCTGAACAACAAACCAGGATATAAAATATTCTTATATGGATTCGACGGAATCATAAAAATAAAACAAAAAATAATTAAACAGATAAACAAACACGACAAGGAAAAAGCAACCTGAGCCCTGAGAAACACAATTAATAAATTAATTAGGTATTATGATATACATAGACTAGATAGAGGTAGACTTATTAGGTAGGTAGGTTTTTGGAAGGTTGTGTATCGGGCACAACACACACATCTTTAGCAAAACATTCTCATGGCACTAGGTAGCACTTGACAGATTAGTGATGAGATAAGTTTTTTAAGTGTCTTTTCAAATAAGATATGTAAAACAATAAATAGATATTACCTACATGGTATTAAAGGTTTGATCACTAGTTTAAAAACATCAACGTCAATAATATCCTACTACAATGACGACCGAATAGCCTAGTGGTTAGAGACCCTGACTATGAAGCTTTTGAGGTCCCGGGTTCAAATCCCGGTCGGGGCAGATGTTTGTATGATGAATACGAATGTTTGTTCTCAGGTCTTGGATGTTTAATATGTATATAAGTATGTGTTTATCTATATATCTATGTTTATCCGTTGTCTAGTACCCATAGTACAGGCTTTGCCTAGTTTGGGACTAGGTCAATTGTTGTCAAATTTTCCCGTGATATTTATTTTATTTATTTATTTATTTATTTACAAGGTGACAAGCTAAAATGCACCCGTTGCGATGTTTATAATAGTTCGCAAGACATTTAATATGAACAAGCACTTAAAGTCCAAAAAGTACAACACAGAATCATTTGCTACCTCACCTTTAGAAGATTTAGCTATAATGTAAATTAATCGGAGCTTGAAATAGGGGACAGTAATAAATGTGAATTATTCTTGAAATCTAAAAAATACAATGTATTTATTAACATTGACTCGGACACTCATAAAATGTTAGAAAAAAAAACATAAAATAATCCTCAAAAGCCATGAGTTTTATGGCCTAGAACTAGCAGAAATATGAAGTCGGTGCGGTGCGAGCGGAATATTCATTGAATGAAGGCTCAATCTTTACTCCCACTCCGGCAACATTTCCACTAATAATAGTCTTGTCGTCAAATTCGACAAAAACGGACTGTCCCCTCACCCACCTTTTAGTTGGTCCCGACGAAACGCAGGCCACTTTATATTATACAGGGTGGGAAGGAGTATACCGACAAATTTTAACCAACGATTCTAGTGCCTATTTGGACAAAAAAAAGTTACATAAACATTGCTGGATGAAGCCTAATTTTCGAGATATTAAATTATTTCAGTAATTCACAGGTTTAAAAATCTCAAGTGTAACACGCCTTAATAATGTGACGTAACCACATGCACACACAAGCACAGAGGCGGTGATAGCACACTTACCTGCCATCTGCCGTAATTTCGAGTAGGTACGAAAAAGTTTTTATTAAAAGTTTTAACAGAAAAAAGTTTTCATTTGGTAATAAGAGAAATGAATGTTATGTCTAATGTAGGTAGCGATTACTGTGTAACAAACTAAGATACAACTAGACACTCATAGCTGTGAAAATGATATCCTTAATCAAAAACAGTACTCAAAAGTTATCAACTTAATATCATTATTAATTAGCTTGGTCTTTAGTTTTACGACTGTGCTCTACCAACGAGTCGGCAAGTGTGCAAACTGGCAAACTTTTTCTTGTGAATAACGTACTGGAAGTAAATTAAATTTAAAATGTCACTAGAAATGCCTACAAAATTATAACCGATTGTCACCTGAGTCAAGTAGTACATTGCAACTCGTAGAATAAATTTGATTATTATGCCGCAACATTTTTCTTCGAATCACTTAGCGGATATCCATTTTATTTATGGTTATTGTAATGTAAATTCACGCAGAGCAGTTACTGAGTATAGGAGACGACTTCCTAATCGTCGCACTCCGCACCACACTACTTTTGCAGATGTTCATAGACAATTTCGTGATAAAGGCTTACGACCAAGGCGTGCTGAGAGAGCAGCAATTAATTTAGACTTGCGTACTGAAAACCGTATCATAAATCTGATTATCGAAGATCCCACATTGTCGTCAAGGGCTGTGGCAAGAATTGTGAACGTCACTTACAGAGTGGTGTTACTTGTTTGGAAAAGGTATGGCCTTCGTCCATATCACTACAGAAAAGTGCAAGGACTAATACCTAATGATGGGCTAGCCAGGGTGGCTTACTGTCAGAGAATAAACCAGAAGCTTGTGGAAGATGTGGATTTTATCAGGAAAATATTATGGACGGATGAAGCCCAGTTTACCAGGGAAGGAATTTTTAATTCGCATAATATGCATATGTGGCTTGAAGAAAATCCACATGCAAAGTGGGTACACTCTTACCAACACAAATTTTCTATTAATGTGTGGGCTGGGATCATTGGTGACGTTTTTGATAGGCCCGATCGTGATTCCGCAGCGGATGAATTCCGGAAATTATTCGAATTTCTTGAGGAATGACTTGAATCTTTTACTCAAAGACATTGATTTGCAGGCCAGAACCACTATGTGGTTTCAGCATGACGGTGCCCCACCCCACTTTGGCCGTGCGGTGCGTGACTGGTTGAACCGAGCATATCCTGACCGCTGGATAGGACGTGGAAGTGATACAATCGCCTGATAGATCACCCGATCTTACACCTTTGGACTTCTTTTTCTGGGGAACATTGAAGGACAAGGTGTACGTAAGACCGATAAATTCGAGAGATTAATTATTGGAACGGATCATGGCAGCTTCAGATGAAACAAGAAATAGTAATTTCTCATTATATCATCAGCACAGATCACGATTAACTCTTTGTATTACAAACAATGGTTCGCATTTTGAAAATTTTATGCAATAATAAAATTAATGTAGTAATTAAGTGTTTTGCTTCCTCGTACTTAAGTTAGTTAAGCGACACGTCAATTATCATATCACATGATCGTGTTGGGACTTTACGACTAACGTGATCATGTGGCGATTTCGAACGTAGATAAATTATTATTTTTGATAGTTCCAGAAACGAAATACGTTGTAATTTTTAAATGGCAACGTATGCAAGTGAGAGAAATTCCTAATCCAACCATTACGTATAATATCAGATGTTAGTCTGACGTTTGTCATACTCCACTCGTCGTTTATCATATCTTGTCGGAGTCGTTCGTGTGTAGTTTTCTTTTTCACTCCTTAGACTAAGGTTTCATTCACAAAGAAGTACCATCGTTAATTGATTTTTTTGTTCCAGAAATTAAGTAAGTTAATGTGGTAGTGTTGGACCCATGTTGATATAACATTATTTATTCGTAATACCACCAGGAATCCATGGTTAAAATCTGTCGGTATACTCCTTCCCACCCTGTATATCGCGGATTGAACCGTGATTGACGTTTAGGTTTTTACGGAACATCACCATTTGCCTAACTTTATAAGTTTAAGTATCCTCCTCCAGCCTTATTGGAATCTACCGGGGTAAATCTGTAGTTGTTCAGCCAGATCCTTCACCTGTTACGCAAACAGGATGGCTTGCCCTCTAAGCCCCTGCTGGCCAGACCGTTCACCCAATATCACCATCCAAAATTTCTGAGTACGATTTTTTGAGTAGTCTTGATGCTGTAGCAACAGTTTCGTGTAGAAATTGAATCCAGACTTATTTGAATAAGTTCTTAAAAAAAAAAAGCGAAATCTAATATTCGACGTAACTCACTTCCAATTGACAATAAAGTATCAAGTACCTACATACAATCAGACAGTAGATAAAAATCAAACGATCTAAAGTTTTAGTGATTTCTATGGTTTTTTAGAAACCATAGAAAAAGTAAAAAAAACATATCCCCAAATTGGAACAAAATAGGCACGCGGGAGTTCTAGTCTTGAATTTTAAATGATTTATACTACCGAATAAGGACATAAAACGACGATGACCGATTTTTGGGTCGAAAATCATACTTTGCCTTGGCATTTAGTATCTAAAAGCGTCTATTACCAACCTACCACCCAGACATTCCAACCAGATGGACGGTTAGTACTTTTTTTTCCCAAGTGACAATCTGGTTTGTCGGTTAATCGTAGACATTCCTGACCTGAAAGGTGATTTTCACAGCCTCAAGGGACCACAGGCTTGAGTATTTGATATTAATTTCAGCATGCTACCTCCACGCGTTCCAGAGAAAAAGGGTCTTGACAGACAAACAGACAGACAGACAGACGGATAACAAAGTGATCCTGTAAGGGTTCCGTTTTTTCCTTTTGAGGTACGGAACCCTAAAAAACTACTGGGGTCGCGTTTTTCAGCAGAAAAAAGGCATAATATTAATACTTAGATTTAACTTCAATATTGATGTAAGAACAGAAGTGAAGTTGACAGTAAAATAATTGATTTCTGAGTAGGTATTTGTATTCACTTTAGTTATGATTTATGTATCAATTACATTATTTAATAGTAAACAGTGAGTGGGTAGTGAAAATGTACAAACTCGATGATATTAAAAATACGGACTAATTAATACTGGCACGATATAAATTTTACTCTAATAAAAAACTGTAGGGTTATTTCAATGTGGGTGTCATAAAAAAATTTACTACGACGTTTACTTATGTATTTATTTGCCATTATAGATTTGCGTCAGCATATTATTATAATGCAATAATGAGTCAATTAGAGTACATAAATTAAAGTGTTTGGGAAGCATCACAATTTCAGTAAGAATACTGATTTATTTTTATAACTGACACATTTCTGTTCATGTAATGTGTGTAATAAATACTAAGCAGTTAAGCTAGCTATTAATATTTTTATTTTTGTTAACAGAATGAAAATGTAGAAATAGAAAAACCACACACGTGTATTCAAAATTTTAATAAAAATATAGTAGACACGCAACTGGATACATTTGTTAAAAATAGCAGGAAATTAGATGGTATTACGTTACCTCAAAAAGTTCAAAGTACTGTTGGTACACTCCAAGACAAAGGCATAGATCTTCTATGTGAAATTGCCCAATTTAGAAACGTGAAGACCCGCATGTATTATAACCGAAACAAAGCAGCGGGCGAAAACAAAATTAACTGTGGAGATGTAGTGGTACCTCCACATGGAGGTACCTAAAAAATTTCAACAATTAATTTTGGCTGACTATGAATTCGAAGGAGATATATTAACCGACAAACCAGATTGTCGCTTGGGAAAAAAAAGTACTAACCGTCCAACTGGTTGGAATGTCTGGGTGGTAGGTTGGAATGTCTGGGTGGTAGGTTGGTAATAGACGTCTAAAAGTGATAGCTCGATGCTGTGAGCGTAGATAGGTACCGTTACAATTATTCTACGTTATCGTTTTTTGTCTTAATAATTAATTGACTATGGCTTTACTTAAAAAAAAATCAAAAAAAGCCCATCAAATGGCTGACAAAATTAAAAATGCGTCCCCGCGTTTCTTGTGAAATACGGTTGAAAAATATGAAAAAAGGCGATGTCTCCGTTTTACTTCAAAGTTTCAAGAATCAAAAAAGGAGTTATCGAAGCATATTGATAAGGAAAGAGCTTTTTTGAACAGGAAGCTAGGCGTTGTTGAAAATCGTCAGGCTAGCGAAGCACCGGCTGTTAGTTTCGCAGAAACGAGACAACGAATCGGCATCTGCTCCTTTGGCTAGGCTGAGTCAAATGAGGTTCTCAGCGGGCTGATAATGTGTCACCAATATCAAGAAAGATTAGGTTAGCTGCAATGCGGGAGGCAAGTAAATTTACTACGCAATATTGAGTCACCTATTTCACGCGAAGAGAGGTTGACTAAAATGAGACAGCACGCGAATATAACTCGTCGTGAGAGACTCGTCTCGCGAGGAGAAGTTGGCTCAAATAAGGCTGCACGCAAATATAGTGCGTCGCGACAACTCTAGCTTTTCTCGCGTGGAGAGGTTGTCGCGAATAGAGAAAAAAAATTAACAACTAGACTGTATTCATATTTTTTATTAATTACCTAAAACATAGCTGTTAGCGACTGGCTGCGGATCCAAACCTTAACCTTTTTGATACTTATATTTTTTATATGACTCTATTGTTTTGTTAGTGTTTGATTGTCATTCATTGTGTTTGGTCGCTGACATTAACCTTGTGAAAACTAGATTATATTTTACTGCTAAATACGTGTTTCCATCACCATCTCACATCCTCACGTTATACAGTCCACACCGCTCCACCGCTCCATATCAATAGCATTATTCAATTTCATCAGGTTAAAAGAAATAATAATCGTATTTTCAGAGTTAAGTATAATTAAATTTTGAAAACTCCTCAAAAAAGAAAAAAAAATCGCGTAGTTTTGGCTCAAAGTAGGCACGCGGGAGTTCTAGTCTTGAATTTGAAATGATTTGTACTATCGAATAAGGATATCAAACGACGATGTCCGATTTTTGGGTAGAAAATTACACTGTGCAAGGGGCTGTCCCTTAATTACGTGAGGCTTTAAGGGGGGAGAGGGGGTCGAGCCAAATCTCACTCAATCTCACGAGGGGGAGAAGGGGGGGGGGAGGTTTGTTTCGCCAAATATCACGTAATTTATTGTTCATAACCATAAGAAACAGTAAAAATTGGAACTTAACTTCGTTAGATGAGTGAAACATGATTCTCCACTAAAACTTAATCTGTGAAAAAATAGTACTTTTTGATATAAGTGCGGAAAGTATGTCATTTTGCACCAGGTATTCCCGAGGTCACTAGGCCCGAGCCGTGAGGCGAGGGTCGATATTCGGGACGAGTGAAAATTACACTTCTGCCAACAACCAAACTGAAACAAATACCAAAACCCAGAAAAAACGCAGCAAGTCCGACTCCCAACGCTAATTTAGCTAACACGCTGAAATTGCAAACATGGCTATAGATCGAGAGACGTGAAAACATCATCAAGTTAATGCATTAACTTTTAAAGGGGCAATTACTCGTATTGCGTTCGGTGGCGGTGGCCGGGCAATCAGTATTTACAACGGGACACACGTGACCGGGAAGTCGACGCCGCGCGTTCACGGCGCACAGTGGCGCGAGCACACCGTTAGTGGTTCAAACAAAACAATATTGATCAAAGTGAAAAACAAACTGCACATAAATTTTGCCGGTTGACATTTGCCTGTGTAAAAAGAGATTTAGTTATTATTAGCAAGCGAGAAGCCTTTACCTTTCAAACTTTCACGTTTAATTGAGCAGTTTTTGAGGCTTTTTTATTGTATTCTATTTCTGCCGCTTTATTTAGGTATACACAATTCTTATCAAATTAGAAAGGTCTAATATGACTAAAATAATGGTAAACTTGTACTTGTAAAAAAATAATAATTTCATCATTGGACAATTTCAATAGAATAATTGGGTTAGGTTCGTAAGGACTAGATTACATAACGACTCTATAAGCAAAACGTCTTAGTTGCATAAGGTCTTGGTAGCTAAATGTCTAATTGTACAAACGTCTTAATAGTAGAATGCCCGGGTTTAAGATTGGACTTAGTTCTATTACGTCTTGTTTGTATAACGCCCTAATATCAAAATGTTGTAATAGCAAAACGACTAGGTAGGCATATCGTCAAACATTAATAACGTCTAAATGGCATAACGACTAGATGGTTGAATGACAAGAAAAACTCAAACGTAGTTTGTGAAGCAACTCTTTGAATATCTAGCCGGTATGCAATCATGACGTTTTGCTACCAAGACCATATGCTATCCAGACACTTTTCCTTATGCGTCGTTTTACAATCAAGACTTATTAATAACTTGGACGTAAACTCTATTAGTCATTTTGCAACTTCGGGCGTTATGCTATAGTTGTCGATCGAACAACAAAGACATTCTACTCACTAGGGCATTCTGCAAAAAAGACATTGTGCTTACCAAGACCTTATGCAACTAAGACGTTTTGCTTATAGAGTTGTTATGCAATCTAATCCTTACGAACCTAACCCGAATAATTTAATTACAGTTTTGGGATCGAAATTGTTATTATATTTGAGTTAGTTACTGGAAGTAACAACTGTCAAAATCCTCGATATGTAGTTTTTTCCACTTTTCACGCCTAGCGCACTACTTTGCGACCCATTGTTTCGACGCTTGCCTTGATCACACCGCACCATATCTATTAATTTCGGACCCAGCACTCATTCTCCTTTTGGCTGTGATAACAATCGTTACTTCGACTTCGGTGTCGCATCCGTAATAAATTGTTTAATTAATTTACTGCAGTGACAGTTGGTCCTCAATTAATTGGAACGTCGCCTCCCTTGAAGTGCGTTATCTGAATTAGTTTAACCGAAGTTCGTGTTAACAGGGTGTCGTGGACATCCAGACAATTATTTGATACCGATCTTTACTTTGTCGGCCAAAGTAACGACACTATTCATGCCGAGCTGTAGTGAACATGACCGGGCGATAGAATAGAATATTCCGCACCGCCGGCAATCACAAGCGTCCGTATCGGAGTACCTATTATGAATATGAGTCCTGTGTTTACGGTTCAAAAAATTCGCCTGGGGAACAGCATGGCACCGGTAAGTACGTCATGATTAATGACAAAAAGTAATGGCAATTTATATAACTCGTCAATTTCAGTATTAGCTGCTAGCTTCGCAACTAAGTTGGTTAAATAATTAATTGGTGTTTCCCAAAATGAACAAGAAATTCGTTTTAAAAATAGAGTAGGTATTATTGTCATAAAAATACTGGTTCCGAATCCGCTTCACAAGTATATACTTGTGAAGCGGATTCGCGCTACTCTGTGAAACTATTTAACAATAGATTTAAAATTTTCTAACACCGTGGTCCCCATTTCAGTTTATTCGACTACTCGCACATAACTAACCCATTTAGTCAAATTCTGTTAAAATTATAACTACATTGTACCTTACCAAATTATACCAAGACATTAAAACATACTTAAGACATTTTTTTCAACCAGTCTATCAATAACTTTTCTGCTAATGGATAAATACACTGCTCAAAAATGTCTAGGGATCAATTTATGTGCGGACTCCCATACATGCATCTTCTGGATAAATGATTTATACTTAATCTTAGTAAAATTCTATACTAAAAAACAGTTATAAAAGTAGAAAAGCAATTGTAACCATCCATGTTGTAAGTTTAATTGGTTAAGTAATACGACAAGGTTCCCCGCGAGTCGAGCTTAATTTCCTGAATCGATCCATGTTTAGGATATACATGAGGACATTTAGAAAAGGGCCGGGTCTGTAATTTCTCTTTCACTTCTGTTTTTCGAGTGCCAGTCAGTTACCACTTTCACAAACTAGGGCTCTGAGATATAAAACAGCTTCATCAAAGAACATTATCACTCTGCTTTTACTTCTATCATGAGGAAATTAAACGACAGCCAAATTGTTTGCGTCAAAAATAAGAAACTATACCTAATCCACCATCTTGGATCCAAAAAATAATACCAAATCACCACAGCCAAATTACATGAAATCGACACACATGGCCATTTTCGAGAAAAAATTGTCAAACTGTCAGTGCGTCCCTTTCTTAGTATTGAGGCAGTGAAGGACGCACTGAGCGACAAGCCCGCCTCCTGACTGCTTTGGACTTGGGCGAAGATTTTATTTCATAAGCTAGAACATAAAATCCGATTGTATGGACCCATGACAAGTGAAAATAAGTAGTCACAGTAATCGATTAGTTTTGCTGGTGAGTGTACGTAGTATGTATGTGAATCAAAGCTTCAAATTAAAATTTTCGTCACTATAATCAGCTTAATCAGCTTATAATGTTTCATGGAGATTATGAAGTTCGCGATATTGATATATTAAAAATTTTGCAAACTGCGGAAAACAACACAATAGTGTTCAAGTAGCTCAATAAAGTTTTAAACAACAACGAGAAGCGTTTGAAATTCCAAAGCACACCGCCTTTGTTTGGAAACCTTTTATTATAATTAGCTAAGTAAAGCAATCTGCATGTCAATTAAGCTAATTCTTAAGGATTACTTTACGTGCTAGTCGAAGTAGTCGCAAAATCGATAAAATATTTCCCTCAGCAGATAGCCTCGAGACTCGAATGAAGGGGCGGGAAGAGGGCCACTAATTGTGAAGTTTAATAGCTTGCTCAAATGAAATGTTCATGCTTCGGGGGCATGCGTTGAGACCTGCCGCAGCCAAAAGGCTAACCGGTGGCGGCGACTGGTGGTCGCCACAAGTTGCAGGCGGGGAAATTGTTGCATTTTACAAAGCATCTGTTTGACTTTTGGCTCTATGGCTGCGGCAGAGCCACAAACTGCGGAAGTGGCCAGCCACAGCTACCGCATATCACGGCAACCTGCGGCTTCCAATGTTCCAATGCCCTCTGTTTCTTAATATAGGTACCTATTTAAGCCAACAGTGGCCACCACAGTATATATATAAGCTAAAGCAGTACAGAAACTACGTACAAACGTTCGAAATAACACACGCACACAGACAGAGTCTTTACAAGGCTAATAAGCGGGAATAGCAGTGCTGTCAGTCGCGGGTGCCGCGTCGAGACGAGTGGCGCCTCTTTGTGTTTAAAACCTAATATGTAGTTATTAGATAGGTGGTATAATTTAATGATGAATAATGGTATAGTGACATAACTTATTTACTTTTTATTAATTTAATTCGAATTTTAATCAGTGGAATAAAAAAAAAACAATCTAAGATTGCGGATTGGGATTGGGTTTGTAATTTTTGTTAATAAAATGATCATAAGGGTGGCGATTTCGTGTAATTTGGCAACGGTGAGCTCGAATTTGACATTATTTTTGGGATCCAAGATGGCGGGTGGAAGTTTGGCATTTTTAATATGTTGATGATTATTTTTGTTTGTAAACTAGTCAGTTCATTCGATTATTTGATCATTATAAAACCCAAATAAACGTTTTAGTAAATAATAAATAAAAACCCATTAATTTTATAATAATTAAGAGTGACAACCCTAATGTTCTACTGAAAACTAGCTAGTTAACTCAAAAAAGGCTTTAGCTTATATATATACTGTGGTGGCCACTGATCGCCGCCACTAGTGGCCTAATGTGCGGCAGCTCTAAGGGTTAGCCAACAACGTGCCCTTACCGCCGGACGCAAGACAATGTTAGATTAACTAATTGATGGCGTAAACAAACTTGACACAATTGGTATGTACACCACTTTTGAATTCGTCATTTTCATTGAATTTATGTTTTAGCATTTTAGTTGGGTATAGAATGAAATGGTGATTCGATATAACGAGTCAGTTGTTGAGGGGTTTTAATATGACATAGCCTTGGTGGCTTTAATAAGAGATATATTTGAAAAACTTCTTTTTCGGTACCTAATGCCATTAAAAGAAGCGAAGGCTGGCCGAGCTACACAACCGTACCACGGTTAAGAAGGGGTTGATGGAAGGTGTGTGATGGCACAGAAGGATCGATATCCGGTCAACGCTATGCTCCGGAAGCACATTGACACATAAATTTTTACGTCTGAGTAGGAGCAACCATAGCGCATATTATAATACCGGCGAACTGATAATATAACTAGAGAACCATGTTAACCTGTGGTGCAACGCGATATAATTTTACTATATTAGATTTACAAGTTTCCTATACCTAATAATGTACGTGATTTTTGAGTTTAGTAATTTATTTTATTCATTTATACAAATAATTTTATATTTTAAACCAAATCTCTTTGCCGATGTCGGTTTCCAATTTTTATTTCCAATCACAAATCATGCGTAAAGAACTTCGTTTGACTGATTTATCCAAACGTGAATGCACGTACGAATGCACAATGCTGAATTGGCAACAGTGTCAATTTCAACGTTAATGATGTGGTAATTGACGGGCCTTGCCATTAAATATCATAACACGTGAACTTAATATTAATAATGGTAGCCTAATGAACCACTTTTTAAGCAAGCGGCGTGTCGTGAATGACTCGCTGGGTTCCGACAATAGTAAACACAGTGGCATGAGGGCATGGCAGTGTGCTATGTATGTACATCTTGTGGTGTCATTATTTTCCTGACGGAATTTAAATTTGTCCGTACCTAATTAACCGCTGAAGGTCAATTTCCTTCGTAAGCTATCATGTATTATAAATATATTATAAAGGTTTTTTTCATTACTTTTCTAACTCTAAGTAGAACCTCTATCTGGTACAAATACATTCCTTATGTTAAAGCTTATGAACCACGAAAATATTACTTTCAATTTGGACCGAGGTTTCGAGAAAATTATTTTCAAATACGTGTTGTTTTAGGGTTGTCTATTTGTTTGGCCTTACGTGACATTGTACATTTTATTACCTAAATTAGCAGTTTTTCATCTTAAACAATTAATCCTAATAACACTTATTACGTGAATGACAGAGAGCAACACTGCCGGAAAATGGTCAGGAAGAAAGAGATGATTGGCTTCTTCTATCGCGCATTATGATCAACAGATCCGCCAATTTCACACCTTTGCATCCATCGTCGACGAAAGTTTTCTAGAAGTCCTCCCGTGCCTAATGAAAATGTGCATGAGCAAGAGTGCTCGCAGAACGACATTAATGAGGACTCAAGTTTTGATTCGATAATCTTAAGCAACGAAGCAAAATTATTTAAATAACTAGCTGTTTGCTCGCGGCTCCGTCGGCGTTAGCCATCGATCTTTCCTGTAGAATGACTATTAAAATAATACAAAAGTTTCGTTGAAATTGTGTGCATTCATGGAAACAGACATACAGGCAAACCAAAATACGAAACAGTCAACTCAAAATTTACTCCCGAGAGTTCTGGTCTTGCATTTGTAATAATAAAAAGCAGATGACACTTGTTTTGGTATCCACCGAGCTTGTCGCAGTATCGAATTCACGAACCTATCAGTTGACGACATTGAAGAATACAGTCTGAACATTAATTATTGTTAGTAAAGTTGAACTTGAAAGACACCAAAAGTAAAACTGACTGATCTTAATTTATTGTACGCAACGAGTAGCAAAATCTGCTTTTTCGTAGCTTTAAACTTAAACCTTTTTTTCCCGGCCAC
Organism: Clepsis dumicolana; assembly: GCA_963691665.1. Taxonomy (NCBI): domain Eukaryota; kingdom Metazoa; phylum Arthropoda; class Insecta; order Lepidoptera; family Tortricidae; genus Clepsis; species Clepsis dumicolana. The sequence goes on along the minus strand of OY829505.1, from coordinate 6,909,647 downwards.
TTAAAAAATTCAAAATTGAAATATTATGATTTTTCGGCTGTCATGTTCGGTAAAAGTTAGCCATTGTTGTCTGAGATTCGATGCCTGAAGGTTCCGTAATAAAGTGGACATATTTTAACCGTATTTTCATCTAACTATTTGAAGAGTTCCCTGAAGCTTTCCTGTGGAGTTTCCTTGGAGTTATCGGGTGTTAACGATAAGGATTTGGTGTCCTTACCTAATTTTTAATTTCCCCAAAAGGCCCTTTTTTTCGGGTAAGTTTTCCCTTACATAAATTTCTTTTATTCCTTCTCTAAAGCTTTATATCAACGGAACCGTTATTATCATTATGTTTCTTGTCCATTGCAGCCTTTTAAGTTTGGGATTTATTTAACAACGTCCTTAAGAAAAACGCGTCGATAATTAAGATACTACACTACACCGTGGGATATCCGAAGTGAGACACCACCCTATCATCAGGCCGCAGTAGGGCCTGGCTTTCAAGGTATCACGTAGTAAAAACTAACCATCAGACGAGGAGGATTCCAACCCAGAACATTCCGTGCACCTATAAGGTTCCGTGCTCTTATGAAGTTCCGTGCTGTGTAAACTATTGGAGTGTATCAGAGACACTGTAGAATAGAAATAACCTTTTACGTGTTTTTTATCTTTTGCTCACGACTATAGGTTAAGCTATCGCTAATGTATTGTAGCTGTCTTTAAACACTTTTCCAAATTCCAAACGGGACTCGTATCCCTATTTTCTTTGGCACTTATTTCGGCGTTAGAGTCTTTCGTTTGTGAATCATTCATACATCACCTCATTACTCTCATCATTACAATTAAATTCTCCTGTACTTTAATCACACCCAGCTACACACAGTTACCAAATTTATTTTGTTGCTCACGTATCGATCCTTAAAATCTAATCCGAGTTTTTGTGTGTTTCTTTAAGTGTTACAAATTTACAAAATCACGGTACGTACTATTATATTTTTGTTATCGTTTACTGTAAATAAATGTGTATAATTTTATTATCAATTTTATTTACCACACTCGGCGAAATTCTACGTGAAGCCTGACCGCCAAGGGTCAGGCATAGCAGAGTAAAACTACTAATTTATTCTGCAGTAGGTACAAAAGTATTATACCTAATAGATTGTAATGTAGACAAATACATGGCTCCCCGTCCTGCTATTAAAGCTATTGGAAAGAATAAACTTTCCTGTCAATTTTTTTGTGAATTCCTTATATTTGTGACATTTAAAAATGTAATGTAATTTTCCAAAAGTATCTTGAATGAATGAATAATTATGTTGAATGGACACTGCTTTCGGACATTTCGAAGGACATTTGCCACCCTCCAAGCTGATTCAGGAGCAGATTTAACAATGCTTAAGCCCCATGGGGGGGGGGTTCTCTTCTGTTGCCGAAGGATGCATAGAAAACAAGACAAACACGAACAATCGTATTGTATAGAACATAATCAAAACATTACAATCGACCAAATTGCCTTTCACATCACGATACGAACCACGATGAAAATACAAATATTCAGCAAGATTACGAAATCATAAACACTCAATCTATCCAAAACACAATATCTAAGTCCCAAACAAAACCATAAACATTATCATTGACGAATTGTCAAAATACATATATATACCAATATAAATATATAAATGTTTCATGGTTTGTTAGTTTCCGCGAACGCATATTTTACACGTAGCATTTTTCCGCGTCTCGTTTGTCATCGATCGCAAATGTTACGATCGACTTGTTAATCCATAGTTTATTTTAATTTTCTCCAATTTTATTAGTCGTTTATCTGTTTTGAATGAAAAAGAAACTAAAATTGTGCGGGAGACAATTCACTCAGATACACCTGATAGGTATTCAAGAGATCGACATTGAGAAAGGTGTAGGAAGCCTGAAAAAGAAAGCAACTGCAGATTTTGGGCCAATTCCTTTGCTATACCGGAAAGAAATGTCAAAGTATATGACTGGCGAGTATGCCAACAAACTCCCGTCGTTTTACGTGAAAAGAGACTCATTATATAGAGCAAGAAATCGCAATTTAAACAAGTTCAGCCGTACCAATTGTGACGACGTCGTCGTTCAGATAATTTTCTGTTTACTAAAGTTGAGGACATTCTTATATTTGTAAATAAATCTGAAATGTAATGAACAGGTTAAAGAAAAATGTAATCTTTCTTTTCCTACCAACCCAGGCAGAGGTTGAATGATAAAAAAGTTCCATGGATGAAGACATACACGAATCTATAGATTTGAGTAAGATACTTCACACATTTTTTTTATCAATGGAGTTTAGATTCTCGTACATTACATACCAAAAGTATCAATGCCTAAATTAAAGCCATGCACCGCTGGAGAAGTTTAAGTTTTAGGTTTAAAATTACCATATTAATCCATCAATGGTGTCCTCCCTCAGTGTCAGTGTCAAGGAAACTTTCACATGACCTATAACAGTGGTTATTTCGCCCAAGATTACAACGTAAAATTGCAATTGATTGAATTAAACTAAATTTTATTTAAATTAATGGACACGCGGAACGTTCACAGGCACGTGTATAGGCACCGACAGGACTGAATTTCTTTTGTTTTTTATTCCATTCGAATCCTCGTAGTTTATCACCGGCCAGTGCTATTTTATTTAAATATGCTTTTAAAAAAGGTTACTTACTGTAAGTTTTGGCGCGTTCACCAATTTAATAAATAAATACAGCTAGTGCCCAGAAATGCTGAGGCATTAAAACTGTATGATAATTTGATAATTAATAGATGTGCGGAAGAGTTTATAACAATACAAATAAGGGGCACAATTTGATTTTGCAAAAGTAATTGTTTTTCTTTTGCTACTTTCAGATATTTTTAACACCCGACCCAAAAAGAGGGGTGATATAAGTTTGGCATGTGTAACTGCGTATCTGTGTATCTGTCTGTGGCATCATAGCTCCCAAAGCTAGTTTAATCGAGGTGGTTCTTAGCTAACTTTCATTAAAATCGATTCACCCGCTTTTTGAAATATTGAACTTTAAAATGACAATGTCAGGGGTTTTTCAACTTTTCTAATGCCCTAAAAGTGTTCGAGATAAAATGCTTACTGGTGATTATAGAAGTTTAAAATTACCCTGAAAATTGCAGCGTCAGCGTAACGAAAACACTGTATTTTATGATAACCAATTAAAAAGAAAAAAGATTTTTTGTTCATTGGCATTACACTCAGTCCCTGCGGACCCGCGTATAATAACATGACAGCACTTATCGTCGAGTTCATGTCAATACCAAAAACCGAATGTCGATAATAATTCGTTTTCACCTCTTATAGGTAGATACACAATTTCAAAATAAATTTATTTTGGTGATTTACGGAGGTGACTCGTTTTTTGAGTAAGTAGGTACTCGTTTGCCACCATTACTCAGCAAAAAACCGGCCAAGTGCGATCTACGTTTCTTGCGGGGGGTCCTTTAGTTTTTTTCATTTTGTTATTTTTTATTAGAGCGACCGCAGTCATGCAATACTCTGGGTATATACCATACATAAGATAAATACCCTAGCCATCAGTGACAGTGTGACACTGAACCAGGCTAGTGATGATAATAATTAATAACGGTTAATGCTTTTATCGACACACATATCATAAGTCCTCTATAATGCGTTCAGAAACCGTAGAAAATTACCAGTATTTCGACAGTTAGTATCGAAAAGTCGTTATGAGTTTCAAATTTGAGTCATCTTCAAGAACCAAAATAATTTACAATACTAAAAAAACATTCGGTACGAAGCGTGTTCGGTATGTTTGTCTTTAGTAAATAAATAAAATCTGTCAAATTCGTGATAGGTATAATACATACCTTCGGCGTCAGAACCCATCATAGAGTACTTATAAATATGTGTGTCGATAAAGTAATGTACCTATGCAACTCTACATAATTAGGCCTTATAACTTAAGTACTTAGTTTCAATGATAATTGATAAGAATACTGGGAAAGCAGCTGCTAAATTAGAATATCTATTGCTGTTGCTGTCACGCGTGGGATAAGCCGATTTGGCCTGCACTCGAATCTGGTCGGTAAAATCCATTTATTTGGCACGCTCTGAGGGTCGAGCACGACTTTACGAAAGCTGCGTAACGTTACGGTTATCGTATCGAGATCGACAAACCTCGTACTAAATTTTAGTTCCAAATACGCTCACGGGCGGACGCTGTTCCAAAAGTCATACAAACTCGACAACGTTTACTATTCGACTTTACGTTACACAGCATTCGTAAAGTCGTGCTGGGCCCTCTGCAACCTAAACGGCTTGCTTGATGGATTTTAACCTAATGAGATGCCATTAATTAGACTAATTAAACTAACTGAATCGTTAGTGTAACGTAAGGTATAAGGTATAATAAGAGTACCGCAGTAAAGAATACTAGCGGGGGTGAGGGTTCCCTAAATTGGGTTTTTAGTAGTTTTTTTTCTTTTTTTACAACCGACGAAAACAATAACTTTTCGATATTCAGTTTCACGGATACCTAGATAGTGTAGAGTCTGGCCAACGTAAGTTAGCAATGGAAAAAAACGGCAAATAAAGAAAAGGTAGAACTGATCAAAAATAGCCACAGTTCGGTACGGTACGGCTCGAGCACGAGTTTTCGACAGGAATCGAGTTGTAATGTGATCGTATCGCCATCGAGAAAATTTGTATGACGTTTGGAACAGCGCCCCTGCGAGCGTATTTGGTACTAAAATGTAATTTGTTAATGCCTTAAAATTCGTTCGTTTTCTCGATGTAGTCACTACTACTTTGCGGGTGGTAGAGGACTGCTTGCACTGTTGTGTTCCGGTGTGGCGAGTAAGACACCCGGTGTAATTACGAGCACAAGAGGCATTTCATCTTAACTCTCTAGGTTGGCAACTCATCTGCAAACCCTCTACCATCAGGTGACCCACTTCCTCGTTTCCCTTCCTCGTGGTATAAAAAAAACTCAATTCAATTCTTGGTGAAAACTCGGGCTCGAGTTAGCTACTCACTGGCTTGCTTGTAACCAGTACGGAATCCACGGACCAACCACCCTCTGGACACGAAAATGTCAGGGCGAACGTTTCCGAAACGCATATGCTCATTTGCACCTATAAATCTCTCTAGCCTGGAATCGCGGCTCACTTTCGACCAGATGACAAGCGAGATGACAAGCTATGAACCAATCACGACGCATTCCCCCGGCCCGCTCACCGCGGCTTTTTTCGTAATGACTTTCCAAGTAAATTATAGAAGATGCGGTGTCCAGAGGGTGGTCGGTGCGTGACGTAATCTGTTGAGGTTCTGCTTTTTCGGTAATTAGTAAAAAGTTATTATTGATGACACTTTCCTTTTGTCGCAGGCGGCTGCCGAAGTCGTGCGAGGCGGTTGGTGGCGGCGGCTGTTCTCCCGCGTGAGCAAGTCGGTGAGGAGCCGCTTCGGCGGCGAAACTCACGCCAAGCCTCCGGATTGGTTCCTGGACAAATTCTCAGCCCAGACCTTCACCGACCCCAAAGAGCCGCTCTACAAAGCCAAGCGGTCAAAGCTCCTGTGCGGGCTGAAACTGGTCTTCGATCCCACACGGCGTGGGCACTATCATGTAAGTTACTATTCACCCAATTAAACTGCTATAGATCTATACAATAATGTTCTATGGCTCTATCAAGAAAAGAAGAAATCGTAGGTAATGACCATCATTGCACAGTCAATTTTCGTCTTCGAAAACCAATAAAATTTAAAAATAGGCCTCATTTAAAAAAAATGGTATACTTAGTCGATACGAAACGTCAGCTCGATGTTTGTCTAAGGTTTAAAAAAAAACTAGCCAAATTCATGACAGGTTTATTATGCCTGCGGCTTCTGAACCCATCTTAGAGTAAGAGTACTTGCCAGTATATTAGGTGTGTGTAGATAAAGTAATGTACACAACTCTACATAATTAAAATATCGTTTTTTTAATACCTAATTATGTTTATTTGTATGTAATCTGTAGTAAATTTAAATATATTGCTAGTGTGCACATACGTTAATATAATAAGGTTTAATTAATTAATTCACCGCTGCCACCGATCCTTGCTATGCTGTTCTTGATACTAGTGAGCTTCTGACCCCCTTATACCATTGGCTGTTAGAAGCGCTAACAGTCACTGAAACAATTAATTTAGCCATTCAGTGTGGCCGTAACGAATACTCCAAGAGAAGAACTAGAACCGAGAGGACTCCAACACAACATATGCCTAGGAAGAGGTGTCACACAATTAGAGCAAATTCTAAGGTTCACGCGGCATAGAAACAGACTCACAATATTGTTTAGGTTTTTGCTGAACATGGATCGTATTGGAACATGTTGACGTTTGCCTTATTTTATAGTGCTAATTAATTAACCAATGTTAATTTTGAAAAGTACAAGTCTGATAAAAGAATGCCTGGCAAAAAATTATCAGACGTCTTAAATCTAAATCATAGACACTAGAATTTCTTGATAATAGATTATAAGCATTTTTTCAAACATTAAGCTGCGGTGTTACTTTAAACTCTACAAATTTTGCGTTTTCACCCGCTTAAAGCCAATTTTCGAAATCATAACATGAATTTACTATGATATTTCACTAAAACTACGACATTATGAACGAACTGGATCGTCAAGATCGACTGTACGTTAGTTACCGTATTCAAATTCATCAAGCGACGAAACGATTTGCCAATGCCTTAACAAGCAGAATGTGCTATTGAATCGCTTATAGAGCTAAGGAAAAGCTATAAGAGAACAATAAAACGAACAATTACAGCCGTAACTCATATTTTGCGTCATCCTGTCATCTGTAGAGCTCAACATGCAATATGATATACCCTGGAAAGGGGTTATGTCCAAAAATCTTTCATGATCGGGAGGTCAGCTGTCCACGCCGTCTATTTCAGACGGATTCGGTATTGAATATCGTTCATCGTTAGACAAAAGGGTGAAACTACCTTGATATCGATAGCATTCTAGTTTAGAATTTCCAAATGTTTTAAAAGATAAATCTTGTGTTTTTCGAAAGCGTAACAGTTTTAAACAGAAACGTCGAAATTAAAATGAGACATTATTATGCTATTCATAGCGATTTAGCCTTTGATCGCTCTCCGAAAACAGTTCTTACGAACACCTACAGTAAAATTTTCTTCCAATTAGCAGAAATACTTGGCATACTTCGTCATTTTAAAGTAAAAAAAATCCAAATAGGTACCATTTCAAAAAAACGCAAAGCCCTAAATTTCGACACTAAAGCACAGTAAAAATCGACTCTACATTTTAACATAAGTACCAAATAAAATTTATTTTCTAAAATGATACATTCTCTCTTTGCATCGTTTGTTTTGAGTGGGCACACAATCATGAGTTATTCAATTTTAAGTTACGTGTATAACACACTACATACATAATCTCGTGAAGTTAATAGGGTTCCAGGTTATCCTTTTAAGTTTCGGAACCCCGAAATCGTATGATAGTCTGCACTAGGTAAAAGATTTGACTACCTATTGACATACCGGCTCACAGGAGAATTGCGAGACTAAGCGGTAACACATTTTGACGGCGGTGTTGAGGTTTTACCTCGCCGAAATGTGCTCAATATATTTATGTAAATGATGCTTTAACGTCGACATAGGTACGCCTCCACAAATAGATCTAAATATAAACCTGCATATGTTTTATAAAACCGTCGGGAGTAATTTCAGATTTACGGTTCGCAGGAAAACCTTGGTGCCAGACAAATGCTATCTATCTATATGCAAATGCTGGCGAAATAGCTGACTTAAATATAATATAATTTATGTTTGGGATACGCTGTATACATTCCGTGCCGAAATGGTAAAAGGGAACCCCTATAGTGCCAGTCTGTCCGTCTCGTCACACTAACATTTGAACATCCTAATGTCACACGAATCAACATTAGCCAAAATAGGAATGTTTAATGCACGATTAATATTGGTGGAGTGACATAAACCACATGTCACACGCAGAGATTCGTACCAAACACGATTTTCGTTTGATGAGTGAGCGGCTGAGCAGGCGTCATAATCGCGTTTAGTTAAAATAACACTGAACGTCTGTCTGTTTATCTGTCAAGTCCCTTTTTCTCTGGAACGCGTGGAGGTCGCATGCTAAAATTAATACCAAATACTTAAGCCTGCTAACCCTTGAATCTGTGAAAAAAATTCTAATTCAATGCAATCAAAACGCGCACCCTTGGTCAAGAAAGGCCACATGTGATCATCCGCCAAAAGTGGTTATATCGCGTCAGAGTCATAGAAATAATGCAAACTCTATGATAGGTACAAAAAGATTTGTATTCATAAGTTTTTTAGTTTCTTACTTTTATAATGAAACGGCGGTTGTGATCAGACGACCTTAAAGACGAGCAACATGCGCAAATGCGCCTTTACATTACAATGATCTGGCAAGAGTGCCGTGCAGCGCGCACCCTGTCACAAAGTCGCTACCGCCATAGCTACCGGACGAGAAGAATGTGTTCTACGATGCACAAAATGCTTTAAAATGTAATATTTAACTGACAACGTACTGAAATTCTGATAGGATAGCACAAATCAAGTACTCGAGAAAAAGAACGATCAAGTCACTTACAACTGTCTCTTCTGCTGTAGCTGTACAAGATGTGCTTGTACCAAATATTCAAGCGTATTTCGTTTATTAAAAAGGCCCAAGAAGAATTAAAAGAGTTTTTTAATTTGTCAATTTTATTCTGTCATGCTTTCACTGGCTGTACCAGTACGTCTGCCATATACAAACAAGGCAAAAAGAGGATTTGCAATCTCATTACGAAAAATAATGCCCTTAACCTTTTCAACGCTCTCATATTTGAATGAAGTGATCATTCACACGCCAAGAACTGTTGCCTTATCAAAAATGACGAATCTCGTAGTGCTGTGCAAAACATTTATCGATAAAATTTACTAGCCTCGGTAATCGTACTAATCGTAGTACGAGAGTGAGTGCTCATTGAAGAAATCTTATTGACATTGACGTAAGTCCTTTAAATGGTGACTTGGGCGTGTTGCTGTGAGTACAACTTATTTTACTAACAGCAACACGCCCGAGTTATGGCATAAACGAATTATTACATTTATTAACCAGTAAGTAATTTTGTTTTGTTCTACTTACACTGCCCTTGATGACGTTTGAAAGAAATGGTATACAAAGTATGTCAAATGAGTAGGTATGACTACAGCAAGTAAATATTCTCAAATAAAATAGACGTGATAATGATAAAATTTTCAATAAATAAAACAACATATACCTACTTAAACAGTTTATTTCATTACAATAAAAAATGCCGTTAAATATGTTTTTTAAGGACATTCATCACGGCAATCCAAAATATTTCTATATTTTCCGGTGGAATTAACAAGAGCATTTTTCGTATGTTTGATTGGCGATTATTACACAAACAAGATTGTGCGTTTCATCCTCGATATCGTCAATAATATTTAATTCTTCGTTTTGTTCAAACTCGTAGTCATCGCAGTCTTCACTTTCCAAAATACGAATTAATTCTTCTGCAGTAGACATTTTTTTGTAGATATCGAGAGCGAAAAGTCCACGACAGAGTACATGACAGTTGCCCACTTACTGACATAATAGTTAACAATCAGAATGATAAACAATTGCATTCATAAGGTTTTATTATAAGTACCTCTTGTAAGGAGTTTTGCCGCCTCTATTGCAAAGCGGAATTTACACCTATAAGTTATTGAAGCATGTTTTAAGACAATCACTTATGCAAGAAAAAGATGCAGATAACTGCCACTTACTCATAGTTGCAGTACAGTAATAACTTGCAGGTATAAATATTGATTTTATCTTCCTATACTCTTTTGCAGAAATGTAATGAATCTCATATGTAACAAAACGGATCAGACCTTTCCATTTTACTAATTTTGTTTCTTATTTACACCACTATGCCATCACTAGTACAGACTATTTTTACCGTCAATGACGTCATAGGCTAGCCTCTAAAGTGGTTGTTGGCGTATAAGGAACTACTTTCCCACGATCATAGAGAAGTGACTGTTACGCTATACAGATATATTTTTATATCGACAGATCAATGTCAGTAAATTGTAATTATTAGGCTTAAATTTTGTTTCAGTAGATTTATATGCTATGACGATGATTTAATTAATGTTATAAAATAGATAGGGTTACAATTATTGGAAAAGACACCATCGTAACAATATTTTCACAAAAATCAAATATAAACAATACAGATCCGGCGACAGCACTAGCGACCAGTTTATGGGCTGTTGGCGTATGGGACACTGACATTATTGCGTCAAATCATATCCAAAGAAAAATCCCGAAATTTTAACATTTTGAGTTGTCCAAACATTCGTCAATTCTTATAAGGAACAAAACATGAACTAATGTAAAATTTAAGCCAGTAAAAATAAAGCAAAGCGGGTCATAATAGATTTTATTCATGATTAAAGTACAACTTTATTCCGACCTTTTTATGGGTTGTTGGCGTGGTGGGCACGACAGCACTCGACCACTTTAGTGGCTCTTGGCGTTGAAAAGGTTAAAAGTGTCACGAGCATTTTTAACGATGCACAAGCTACACCTGATGAAATTGCCAGTGCAGGCGAATTTTTTTTTGTCATTTGTATGGAAAAGAAACAGTGGACCTCAATTCACTGCGATACGAGAAATTTGCACAATTGATTACGAAAAATAAACTAGATCTTGTTTTTCTCCCACCTTCTAAATCTGCTGCAAGGATGCACTCACTACGTGCTTATTATCAAATTCAGAAGTGGAGGTCTCATGATATAGACCCCACTAGTTGGGATTGGGAGAGGATCCGCTCTTTTTTATCTTCTGTTTTAACACTTGATAAACCAACTCCTGACGAAATAATGAAAATGGTATCTCGCAAATGTCATCAAGATTACCATGCACAAAATTACGTGTATTCTTCACGAATAAAGTTTCTAACGGCGAACAAAATATCAGCGAAGAGGCTGAATAAGATGAAAGATTCGAGTAGAGATCAATAATTTAGAACGTGAAGACATTTCGGATAAATCAAATAAATATTACATGAGAGTGAAGAAAAAATAGGTGCGACATTAGCAATTAACATTACCAACTTACCAACTACCTTAAGGACTAACGATCCAGACATTTATATTCATAGACATGGATAGACATGGATTTGAACAATACTTCCGACAGTTTCGACTCCGACTCTGATCAGCAACTTAAAAAACGAAAGCTATCACGAGAAAGATGTGTTTTACAATAGAGAAAAAAACTGTAATTAGGCAAATTATTGAGATTTGCCGAACTCAGTTTCGCCTTAAATATTGCCAATTGTCGCCTTTTGAATTGTCAATCTCTGCTCGCAGAGGCAATGGGACGAGCCGCTCTGTCAACTAGTATGGAAAAACGTTTTGGATACGTCAACTAGTTCGGCGGACCGTGTTCTTCTCCTTGCGACTGCGGAGTGGGAGTCGGATCTGTAGCTGCAAGCGCTACCCTCTCCAAATATAGGTACTTTTCTAGATAACACCACCTTCCATCTTCCGACTGGCAGCTAGCTTACGTTTGGGGGCATCAACAAATCAGCCAATCGCTGTCAATGCGGTACCATGGTGGACACATTGGGCCACAATGGCCTCTCATGTGTCCGGAGCGCTGGTAGGATCTCCCGCCACGCCAATATTAACGACATCACCCATCGGGCCCTTGTCAGTGCGAGAGTGCTGGCAGTTATCGAGCCCACAATGCTGGCCAGGGACGACGGCAAGAGGCCTGACGGAATATCGCTGGTGCCTTGGAGCATGGGTCGGCCGCTAGTTTGGGATGCTACTTGCGTTGATACCCTGGCACCGTCCCATGTTCCAAGCACCGACGTCACCACTGGCGCTGCGGATTCCTCGGCCGAAAGCCTCAAACCAAGTGCGCGTCGCCTATATAAAGATTTGGCTACGCGCCTAATAGAGGCCTCAGGTGACCAGAGGGCTGGCCACTATTTCGCACAACGTATCGCTATACAGCGGGGAAATATGGCCAGCCTTCTGGGCACCTTACCTGTCGACGGCGATTTAGGCCCATTTTTTTACCTTTACCGCAAAATTTCAAGTGTATCTCTGCCTGCCTTTTTGTCCTCTGTGCACAGTGCGCAACCGCTTATAGGGAAAATCTTAGCTCCCTCATTGGGGGGCAACCTCCTCGGAGGTTGCTCACTGCACCGAGGCCAAAAATGTATGGTCAATAGCATGTCCGAGTACAGACACGCCTGCGAATCCCTTCTCGCAGAGACAGTGGGACGAGCCACTCTGCCAACTGGTGAACAACAATCTGCTAAGCACAGCATCCAGTCCGGCAGAGCGCGCTCGTCTTCTTGCCACCGCGGAATGGGAGTCAGGCCTCTCTGGCTTCAAGCCCTTCCCTCGCCTACAATTGGCACCCTCCTTGACAACACCACTTTCTGCCTCGCCACCAGTCTCAGGGTAGGGGCACCAACAAATGTCCCTCATCGCTGCCAATGTGGGAAAATGACTGATAGGCATGGATACCATGGCCTATCATGCGGCAGAAGAGCGGGTCGTATACCGCGCCACGCCAGCATTAATAATGTCATCCATAGGGCACTTGTCAGCGTCCAAGTGCCGGCCGTCTTGGAACCTAACGGCCTGGCTAGAGACGATGGTAAGAGGCCCGACGGTCTGACAATGGTTCCTTGGCGGATGGGTCGGCCCTTAGTTTGGGACGCCACTTGTGTGGATACCCTCGCACCGACCCATCTTTCAAGGACCCAAAATGTTGCTGGCTCTGCCGCGGCCTCAGCAGAAGACCTTAAACGCCGCAAATATAGCTCCCTTGAAGTTACTTATATATTCGAGGTGATTGGGGTCGAAATTCTGGGGCCTTGGGGGCCCAGCGCGCGCCATTTATATAAAGATCTCTCGGCGCGCCTTATAGAGGCCTCCCATGACCAGAGGACTGGCCAATACTTCGCTCAGCGAATCAGAATTGCCATACAACGTGGCAATGCTGCCAGCCTTCTGGGCACCCTTCCCATTGGCAGCGATCTGGGAGAGATTTTTTTTATCTTTGGTTAGTTTGAGTTACTATTTTAAATTTTGGTTTTAAGTTTTTTAATGTTTATAATGTACCAAATTAATTTGTTCTTTATAGATGAAATAAAGTCATAAAACGCCTTTAGGTTAAGTTCCAATATGTTTGTGTTTATTTTTATGCTAATGCTATAAATAATAAAGTACATCTTTTCTCCTAAATGTGTAGAAACCAAGTAGAAAAATTCTATTTTTATTTTTTAATGTTGTTGGAAAAAAAATTGTTTTTGATTAATGTAATAAATACTGACTAACTGATTTATAAATTGATTATTTTTTAGCGCATTCATTATGAGTCAACAACATCTCTACTTGAAACCTGAAAATTTGAGATCACACCATAAGAAATTAATTAGGTACTACCTGTTGATGTTTGTTACTCAATCACGCTTTAACGGCTGAATGGAATTAGCTGAAATATCGTACTAGATATTGATTTAACTTAACATATAGGTAGGATAATTTTTACCGCGGGAAAAAGTCTAATTCCCACGGGCAAATGCAAAAACAACGCGAGCATTTTACTGTATATAAATGTTGTTTTGCTGACTGGCGGGCACGGGACATCGAGAAACGGTATAGCGAAAAAGCGGTAGGTAGGTGTGCCGATATTAGTTCAGTTTCAAATTCGAAGCAAATCGAAGCGTCAATCTAAAATAATATTGGCCACATTGACCATTGACATTAGGAGGTATTGTGATTGCAGACGAGCGCTTTGTACGTCATTATTTTCATCTCTATAGGTAGGAGAGTGTACAGTTTTGTTCATTACGTGTCTTAGCTGAGATAAAGAGTCAATCCATACTCAGTATGATACGTATGTAATTTATTCATGAACGCTTCGCATAGAAGAAATCGTACCGAAATGTGCATGCGTATGCCCCCGCCCGCCGCCGCCTACCGCAGCCACCCGCTTCGACCGCAACCATTGTTTTTGTATTATTAGTCAAATATCGTGCATGAAAATGACACAAATTTACAATGTAAATTTTTCATGCATTTATAATGTTGATTATGTGAACTCTAATGATTGTAATATTTTTTAATAAAATTAATCAACCACCAATCATCGGATTGCTGACATGCAAGCGACAAAAGTGGCACAAAACGCAATAAGAAGCTTCATAAGTATGACTGTATACACAGGCAAGAAATAAGCAACTTTACGAGTTTTTGAAGCTTATGACCTCAAAATCAACCAGCGATATCGGCCTATAATATTATTATTATGATTCCGGTTCATTCCAACCAAATATCATAATAACGTGTTCCTAGAATATCAAAATGTCAAAACATTTCTCATAATGTCTAAAGCTCGAAATGACTCACGCCTATTTCTTAAATTACCGTATTCTTAATAAGACTATAATTCATTTAGACTCTATCGCGTTTGGATAAATTTTCAATTCTACCATTTCCCAAAATGTCTAAAATTTGACTTGATCATGTTTTGATGAATTTTCAATTATACCATTTCCCAAAATGTCTAAAACTCCAATTAACTAAATACAAAAACGTCACATTGTCAAAATATCTAAAATTATGTTGAAGTTTACAGTTTTTAAGCAATGAGTAATTAAATTTATTCTGTACAATCGAGAATTCATTAAGTAAGACTGCTTGGAGGTACGAGTACTGTGCCCTAAGCACGACTTGTCGAATCCTGCGTTACGTTACGGTTATCGTATCGAGATCGAGAAATCTCATACTAAATTTTAGTTCCAAATACGCTCACGGGCGGGCGCTGCTCCAAACGTCATACAAACTCGTTATAGTTTACTATTCGATTTTACGTGACGCAGGATTCGACAAGTCGTGCTTAGGGCACTGATATTGTTACTGGCCACTTGAAAATGAAGTGCTTTTGAAAGATAAATAGTGACAAATGCAATGAATTCCTTTCGCCTGAACATTATTACAATCGCGATATTTTATAATGCATAACAATATAGATTCGATTTTCATAAATAAACAAAAAGGTAGCCCAGCTCTTGTGTACGATGGGCACAAATATAATTTCGGTTACTTCAACAAAAATAATACTACTATGTGGCGATGCATCAATCGCCCAGAATGCAATGCATGGGTCACATTGAATTCGAATAAAGACGCAGTGCTTCGCGAAATGGTGTACAATTTTACAAAATTGTAGTTTCCCATAATAAAACTTGATAATTTTGTTGAAATTGTACGCTTGTAAAGTTTGTGCCCCTGCTCAGGACAGTTTTTGTTTGATCGTTTACAAAAGCATAGTAGTTAAAACTTGCTAAACCAATTCTGATAGACTGAACATTCACATTTATAAATACGTAACACTAAAATACTGCGTGGTTAAAATTTTAGGTATTATGAGACAGTGTCATTTTGATCTTTGGGCATGTCAACAAAAGGCATTTTTGAATTTTGGTAATTATGAAACTAATGCATTATCACTTTCAGTCTTAGTATTAATTCGGTATTTGAAGTTATTGTTCATTTTACCAACTATACATTTTGGATATCGGATGTAATGTGTAAATGTTAATACGACATTTTATTGTATTGAAAATAAGTCAATTTGGGAATTTAGGCATTTTGAAACTAAGACAATTTGAGATTTAGTAAAATATGGAAAACGCCATTATGATATTTGGTTGGAATGAACCGGAATCAATATTATTAGCAATGGAATGAGATTATGAAACAATTGAATCAATATGCTTTATATTTACTTAATAGTAATTGGATACGATGATACTCCTTCTCAACTTTAATTTGTCTATGAAATCTTACCAGTCCTTGAAGCGTTCCATTCGGTTTTTGTGTTTTTAATACCTACCCAATGGTATAATATAATATCGTTCCAGTTTGGCGAAAATTATGTTGTGCCATTTTTGAGCATGACTAAATAAATAGTAATTTGATACGTTCAACTTTAAGAGAGTGATCGACGGGAGCTTTACCGCGGTTTTATGAGCTTGCCGGTAAAGCTCTCGCCCTTGGTTCAAATCCTTTATGAAATGTCCACAGTGGTTGGCAGTGGTGTCCCTTGCCATTCTCTACAACATGGTGTTCGTGATCGGCCGAGCCGTGTTCTGGGAACTGGACGATATAACCCACACCTGGTTCGTGTTGGATTACCTATGCGACGCCATATTCATCATCGACACGGTTGTCCACGTTCATGAAGGTATGTTATCAGTCAGACTGCTTTGGTGTCACTACTTGTTGCGTGTGTGAAGTAACACTAGAGGTACACAGCAGGTCAATTGTATTAGCTAAAGCAGTAACTCAACTGGAGTCTCGCTAGGCCCCTATTCCACCAACCTTTCAAATGTCAGTTGACAATGACAATTCTATCTACATTTCATTGCCAATATGAAGCGCACTAAAGCAAAAGCGCTTCAAGTCAGCAATTTACAACGACTTGGCATTGTAAACTGACATTTGTAACGTAGGCGAAATAGGGGAATTTTCTATACCTATTCTCTATTCGATAGGGTTGCCATTTTTGCCTTTCTACATCAGCAGGAAATTTAAGTAATGAAATCCAGCAAATAATTCGTCACAGAAAAATACGTTTAGTTCCAGCATGGAAAGGTGGCACATAGATCAAAGCGATACAATTATTATATACCTGATTTTTGTAACTAATTGCGAACAGGACAAGAAAGAGCAGACCAAACTGATATAGGTCTGTACACTGTTGCTATTTTTTAACAGAATTCAAAAAAGGAGGAGAAGGTCCTCAATTCAACTATGTTTCTGTGTCCTTTGTGTTTTTGTTACGCGATTACTCCGCCAATTATGAATTGATTTTGATTATTTTTTTCATTTGAATGGGTACTTACCTATACTGCAAACATTAGTATACTGCAAACATTAACACCTCTACTGACGTACCTCGAATAGTGCTTAAGTATTGTAGCGACGCGCGTCTCAATGCGGTGTGTGTCAAATCGGACATTTGCATGGATTGATTTACCTGCTGCATTAAGCTATATATTTTGTGCTAGGTAACTACATCAAAAACACAGTGGAATTTCAAATTTAAAAAAATATATAATAAGTACTTCAAGACGAGACACCAAATAAGGACAGATCGCGACTGTTCAACAAATTGTAATTTCTAAGAAACTTACTTTAATTAGCAAACCACTATTTCATGTGCAAAGCGATTTGGCGTAGCGAATTTCGCGGCATAAACTCTATCCTGTTATTACTTATTTATCCCAGAATTTTATTTAGGTAAATAATGTCTTAACTTACCTCTTAATTTTTTTACGGAAAGGCTTTTGTTACTATATTAAATCCCTAAAACATGCACTAATATTTCGGCAAAGATCTTTTAAAAGGCTTCGATACGTGAATATTAGTCATTTGGTATGGGTGATATTCGTTACGTAACAGTTATTAAATAAATAAATAACAAATTTCACAGTGATTAGAAATTTTACAATATGTTTGCATAAATATGTTTGAATAGGTTTTCAGCAAATTATAAGCTTGTTTTCTGCCTAACTTACTTGAATATAATTTGATTTTTGAACATAGGCAGCCCTCATTCTCGCATAGTAGAACGCCACTCAAACACTAGTAAACTATTTACGAGCTGGACAGAACAACATTCTTACGATGTCATTAGACCTTGATGTTAGCGGCCAGCTACTAAAGTTACGGGTATAGCTCTCGAAGACTTCTATTGCACTCACAAATCAGCAAATTTGATACCCACAAGCTGGCCGCGCCTTACGTCATCAAATTTAGCTAACGCGTGGATAAACATTTGACCGAACCTTGTTGCTTTTTCCGTACAAACATTGCATTGCGTTTGTTGTATCACGGTCACGGTGACTTGTGATCGATCGGGCATACAATTTCACTACAAAATTTCCGCCAAATCCATTCGACTTTCTTTTCTGGAATATATACGTTATTTTTCAGGGTATCTAGATCAAGGTCTTATGGTGAAAGATTCCACGATGCTCCGGAGACATTACCTCAAGTCAGATTCGTGGCGATATGACTTGGTGTCTGTGCTACCGACGGATATAGCATATTACTGGTGGAGTCCGGGCACCTGTGACTTCGTTAGTGTTATATTTAATTTTACCTAGATTATAGTAAACTTTTTAAAGTACAATTAATACATAGAATCAATTAATCAAATTGTCTTAAATAATATCAAGGAAAAACATGCCAATGCCATTATTTAACATTGCTATTCCTGTTATGTCAATATTGGTTGTGTTCCAGAATCATTTACCGTGCCCTGTTATTGTACGACTCAATCGACTATTTCGCCTTCCTCGAATGTGGGAGTGGTTTGATCGCACCGAGACCGCCACTAGTTATCCGAACGCTTTCAGAATTTGCAAGGTCAATGTCAAAACATTAACATCTTGTCTTTTTATTTTACCATTCCAAATTAATGCAATTATCATGTTTTACTGTTGCAGGTTGTGATGGCAATTCTTGTTCTGATTCACTGGAATGCTTGTCTTTACTTTGCAATAAGCTACGCTATCGGGTTTGGTACCGATAATTGGGTTTACAATATAACTGGTGGACGAAACGAGACTCTAGCTCATCAGTATATTTACAGTTTCTATTGGTCCACTCTAACGCTCACCACTATCGGAGAAACACCACAGCCAGAAATTGATCCTGAGTACTTATTCGTCGTAGCGGACTTCCTGGCCGGCGTGCTAATTTTTGCAACTATTGTCGGAAATATTGGTTCCATGATTTCCAACATGAACGTCGCCAGAGTTGAATTCCAGAACAAAATGGACGGAGTGAAACAATACATGGCGTTTAGAAAAGTGAGCGGCGAACTCGAAGCGAGGGTGATTAGATGGTTTGCCTATACTTGGGCTCAAAGTGGCGCGTTAGACGAAGAAAACGTTTTATCTTCATTACCTGACAAATTGAAAGCCGAAATAGCTATCCGAGTTCACTTAGATACTTTGAGGCAGGTGCGAATATTTCAAGACTGCGAACCTGGTCTGCTGGAAGCACTGGTATTAAAACTAAGACTTCAAGTGTTCAGCCCCGGAGATTACATTTGTCGCAAAGGAGATGTAGGCAAAGAAATGTATATTGTTAAAAGAGGAAGACTTCAAGTAGTAGCGGATGATGGTAAAACTGTACTAGCCGTTTTGACAGCCGGCTCGGTGTTTGGGGAAGTCAGTGTTCTGGACATCGCTGGTAATCGCACTGGTAACCGTAGAACCGCCAACGTCCGTGCTTTGGGGTACTCTGACTTATTCTGTCTTGCTAAAAGAGATCTATGGGAAGCCCTAGCTGACTATCCCGACGCACGAACCACTCTCACTGAACGTGGTTGTCAACTTTTGCGCAAGGTACATGTAATTACAATTTCTTTGGAACAAAACACCATGAGATTGAGATACTATAAAAATATGCTTTCTTTCCGCTTTACTCGGAAGCCGCGATAATTCGCGAGGAAATTTACATCCGTCAAAAGAAAAAAAAAATCTATTCTTTGCCTTTTCTAGGATGGACTACTTGATGAGAATATTTTTCAAAAAGCACAAACCACTCAGCAAAGTTTGGAAGAAACAGTTAGTCAGTTGGAAGTGACAGTTGAAACTCTTAACAACAGGTTGGAGAGTTTATTAGCTGAGTTTGGAGAAGAACAAGCCAAAATGAAGCAAAAAATCGGTAAACTCGAGATGAGGTATGTTATCTATTTAAAATAGGCTAAAGCGCGCTGAGCGAATGTTAAGTGTTTTTTGCTTAAACGCAGAGCGAATTTTGAAATTTATAGTTTTTTTTTGCAAATGTTGTATTAAAGAATTATTTCAGGATCATAGAGACGGATGGTGTTCTAACGGACTCTGAGGACGGGACGTCTTCTGATGGTTCAGAAATGAAAAGTGAAATCGCGAGGATTTCCGAGAGCTTTGGGTACAGCGAGTTTGGTCTGAATCTGTCGCAGGGAACTTCGTCACAGGCCAAGCCGGCGATGGGCCGCGAGCGCGGTCACTCCCTCTCCGTCGAGAGAACGTCAAATTTATGCCATTTCACCACCGAGCCAAGAAGCAAATCACTCCGTTTGAAAAAACCAGCCAAGGACGAGGTGGACTAAACAGAACGATCTTTCGCTTCCGGGGCTGATACATATTGGCCTTGCATTAAAAAATAGTGATTTTTATATAATATAGAAAAACGAGTACCTACAACAAACCATTCAATGTTGAATATGTATACTGACCTACTGCTAAGGAGGCACTGGTGGTTTTTAATGTTACCGAGTAATATAGATATAAATGTTTTCTTTACATAATAACTTATACGCGGGAGTGAACTTTTTAGCGGATACAATGACCTATGAGAATTATCCCGAAACACAATGTCGAAAAAAAATACGTTTTTAATTCATGCAAAGTTAGCCAACTTTTTGGCGTATTTTCATCACGAAATTGATATTGTATTCTTTTAACTTATAAAATTATGATTTTATCTTTCATATATAATGTACGTTATTTTTGATACCTTAAAGGGTTTTATCTAATTGTAAGGGCTCGGACTATTTGAAATATTTATACATATTTATCACTGTGGATTTACATTCTGCGACCAAGTGCATTCGAAACTATTTGATTCCAGCTACCTATATACTTAAATTATTTTACTATTTACATTGTAAAAAAAAGAAAATTAGTGTCAATGGAATGTGGCTTTAAATAGAAGGAGTTGTGATGAATGATGTTGATGGTTAATCTATAAGAGATAGATTGTTATTTGGCAATTTTATATTTCTGGAATGATATAAGTGAGGGGTAATGTATAAGAATTAGGTATTAAACAATTTAATGTTGTGTTAGAAAACTCAAATATTATTATAGTGAATAGAGTAACTTATAAGACTATAAAATAATTAGTGTAAGTTGAAGTTGCAATGCTCAAAAGAGACTGGGATCAAGCATATGAAATTCTCATGCGTGCTCCTAAAAAACTTTTGAGCAGTGTAGTTTTTGTTATTATGATGTAAGATTGCGTTCAAAACATTACGATTTACTTACTTTCACGGGAAAATATTGTTTTCTTGCAAATTAGCCAAAGATTATTTTACGTTTGGTTCTCGATATCCCCCGACATTATAAAATTCTCACCTTTGCAGGGCTTTTGTGTATTTGATATATTTTGTCTTCTGCAAAACGAAATAAAAGAAAAAAATAATAATTACCAATTCTACGATTATCATACGTACTGGCCATAAATTAATTCTTGCATTTTCCGTGCCTACAAAAGTCGTAAAGTTACATTAAAAAATATATTTTCAATTTAATGGCCCATATATTAAAAATATCCAAAACGATGGTGCATAGTTATTCAAAGATATCGGCAGACAGAACGGTGACTCACGCAGAGCAGAATCCCAGAGTCGCATAAGAATTTGAATAGATAAGTACATAGTTAAAAGTGTGAGTACAAGAATAAGATTTAAGTTTTCGAAGATATATTATACCAATTTGATTTATGTTACAGTGAGCACTTATGTTTTTAAAATATTTAATCTGTACTTTTGAAGCGAGTCTGATATCATGCGACTGGGATTCTGCTCTGGAAGGACTCACGGGACAAGATCTTAAACCGAAGACGGCAGCAAGAGACGACCGGTTCATTGTAACAAGTATTCTGAACAAGTGCGAGTCGGACTCGCGCACGAAGGATTCCGCACCATTACCTATAAAAACGGCCAAAAAATCATGTCTGTTGTATGGGAGCCTCACTTAAATATTTATTTTATTCAGTTTTTTAACCCTCGACGAAAAGAGGGGTGTTATAAGTTTAACATGTGTATCTGTGTATCTATGCCTCTGTGTGGATGTGTATCTGTGTATCTGTCTGTGGCATCGTAGCTCGTAAATGGATAAACGGATTTGGACGCAGCTTTTTTTAATCGAAAGGTAGTTTAATCGAGATGGTTCTTAGCTACGTTTCATAAAAATGGGTTCAATCTTTTTTGAGATACTAAACTTTTAAATGCCTCAAGCAAAGTAAAGAATGTTGTTTTATAGAAAGAATAGCTGTGGTTGACTTTAGCGATCCCCCGACACCGACGACGCTGAGATAAAAATTTTGCTAGGTATATTGAACTGAAAGGGCTAATCCATACTTCCATCCATACTAACAAAATATAATATTAGGCATTATTTTTTGCTTTTTTTAGTTTTCTTGTTGTCGGCTTTTTTTGTATACGTTTTTTATTTTATATTAGGATTTTTTGACGGCGTTTTTTAGTATTTGTTGTTATAGCGGCAACAGAAATACATCATCTGTGAAAATTTCAACTGTCTAACTATCACGTTTCATGAGATACAGCCTGGTGACAAACGGACAGACAGCGGAGTCTTAGTAATAGGGTCCCATTTTTACCCCTTTGGGCACGGAACCCTAAAAACCATTACTGGCTTCTTCTGTAGTAAAAACGAAACTGCAAGAGGTCCGAGAGGTCACATTCGGTACAAAAACCGGACATTTGCGAGTCGGACTCGCGCACGAGGGTTCTGTAGAATGATGTTAACGCTTTTCCCCAGTGTATTAAGAAGTCCAGTGTTAGCAGAGCCCTGCTCCTAAGCAAAATGTACGCAGTGTGGGGTCAACTTATATTGGTCTGGAAATCTACAGACAGACATAAAAAATTAAGATTTTGAGACTTTTCTGAGTGGTTGTGCTATAAGAGCTACCTTCATACCAAATTTCAAGTTTCTAGGACAGCTGGAAGTACCCTTTAAGTTTTCGGATTTCGGCAATTTGTATGGAAATAGATTTTTTAATGACTGTATCTTTTGATTGCGTTGACTAAGAAGGTTGATTTTTTGATTCACGCCTTTAAGGGACCCGCAGGTTTGAGTATTTGATATTAATTTCAGCATGCTACCTCTACGCGTTTCAGAGAAAAAGGGTCTTGACAGACAGACAGACAGACGGAACACAAAGTGATCCTATAAGGGTTCCATTTTTCCTTTTGAGGTACGGAACCCTAAAAATGGAACTTAATCACACTTGCTTGCCAGAAGCCTACTCTTGACGCTGGTCACCGAGATGCTTGACTTAATTTTGCTCGCTGTCACCATGATTGTGATGATGATGCCTATAGTCAAGTTTCGAACACAGATGAGTCCATATTTTGCTTAAAGCCAAATGATAGAAAATTTAAAGTGAATGAAAGTAAAAAGAAGCATATAGCTGAAGGAAGGAATGGGGTGTGTAAGGGCATATTTTATAATCGATAATGAATCATTAAAAGTATGATAATCGAGATTTTGGAACATATATTTTAGTGTCATTTGTCTCTTATATTAGACAGAATTTTCTTTCAATTCAATGCATGATAACGCACTCCGCAATACTGCAGCCGTGGTTGTCGACAACCAAAGAGAGGCCAAAGTTAATGATTTGAGGTAAGGCGAGGTCCACGCTCGCTGAACTAAACCTGGTACGAGTAGAGCAACTATGAAATAAGCTAGGAAGATAAATTAAACAAAGAAACTTGCTGACTTTGGAGATTTTAATAATCATAATGATTATGAGTAGGCCAAGTTGAATTGAATCAGTTCGAAAAGTGAGAGGAGGCAATGCCACGTACTGATAAAAATCCACATCCAGACACTTTCTTACAAATAGAAAAGACGAATAACCAACAATTACCGCAATGTCATTTCCCATAACATTAGGTTGCACTTGACACCTTATTATCTTCGTATGCGTGTTTTTTTTACGTTAATAATTCAAAATTAGCCATAAAGAATTGTGTCATAAATTAATAAACTTAATACTATTATTTGGCGTTCCTCTTCATTAGTCCATGAGTGTAATTTTATATTTCGGATGTTAAATCGAAGCAGTTGGCAAACGAAAATCGTACTTAAATTGTTTGTAAGAAAATGTTTAGATTGCTTTAAAATGATAATTTTAATCTGAGTTGAATCTCTAGTAGGTATATTAAGCTAACAAGATAGGACAGGAGTTGTTTAAGGTCTTAATTAGTTGGGGCGCTCGAGACCGCTTTTGAGTTGATTAGATTTCCGCTAGCGCTGATAATATATGTGAATTAAATTAATGTATGACCGCCCTTGCGCCATTTATCTCTGACCTCTTATCAATCAAGTACCTCTCGAACGAATGATATCAATATATTAACTAGCTCAGACTCGCAAATCCTACGTTAACTTAATTAATCCATCGTTACGGTAAGGAATATTTCCCTAGTTAAGTATCATTAGTGTCAAACATTTGTGTCTACAGTAATCTAATTACGAATATATAAGTTTACAGTTTTCATATACGGAAATATACCAAATTTCGTTTTCGAATAATATAATATTGTAGGCTCTTAATTTTCATATAGTATAAATGTGACCATTTGTATTTAATTAAAATAATAAGTGTTATAGTAAAATGACAAGATAGTGAAATAGAATGATATTTAAAAGGATTAATGTTACGGTGTTGATGATATCAAAAGTTTACGACGAGGCCTAACAAATGAGATTTGGAAATAAATATTGAACAACGGCTACAAAGAGTTTTAATATCCCTTATTTATTTGTACATACATGTTTTCCTTTTTGATACATCACTTCTGTGTAACTACTTAAGAACCTAAATCAACAAAATTAACATACCCAGTTATATCACGGTGCTCGATATGGTAGCTTCGGCTGAAGTTTGCCAATATCTAGCACCGTAATAATAACTGACACTAACACAAATAAATCTTCTAAACTGACTGAAAAAAAAGTAACATTATTATTATAATGAAGACACCGAGGACATTATATATATATATATTGAAAAGCAGCACATCAAAGGTTTAAACACTGCGATATGAATCTTTAAACCCGCTGTAGTATCAACACATGGACGCATTGAATGACCTGTTCAACATCGGTTCACGTCCCCAGTTTTGAACTTAAGGCGCGTGGCGAAATAAACCCATCACTTCACCTATATAAGTCGAGTTTGGCCGACTTGTTTCGGACTAATTACCAAAATTGCGCTCCCATAGAAAGGACTACGAATTACAAACGTGACTTATAACGTGAGTGATACGTTTATATCACTATGATTGAGTCTTACGGTAGTTTCATGTTAAGGAGCGTGCCCGTTATACCATAACATACTATGGCCTTGCTATGAATGTATCAGGCAGGAATAGAGACACAGACTAGGTACTTACTATGCCAGGTGTTGATGGTATGGGCTCAATGTCATACTGTTTAATGCAAAGAGTATTCTTGTCTTGACACGTTCCTATCACGATCATGGCATGATACGGTGTAGTGTGTAGGTACACTCTTTTAAGCAGAAACCAAACTCGTAATTACGTTTATCTACTAAAATAGTTACAAAATCAGCATCATAAATTTCGCTTATAAATATAGAATATATCTAACACTAAACAGTCATTTTCATAAACAGCGAATCACATCTAAGCACGCCACATTTACTATTAATCTAACATTCACAACATTTTCGTGTCATGGGCAAAATGAGCCACGGAGTTTATTGTCAATTGATTATCATTATCAATAATCTCGGCAACAGGTTTTTCAAGGAACTACCTTATACTTACTATACTGAATATATATTCGGAGCCCGAACACTATTTAGCTTTTTTTTCTAGGCACCAGCACTACCATATCACTAATTTGAAGACATTCGTCATGTTAAGTTTCTAAAATGAAATTGTGTTTTCTTTTTCATGTCCAAAACATTTCAAATTTAATTACAAACCAAAAAACGATTACAAACAAGTCCTCCATAAAATTAGGAGTCGTAAAATCTGCTTCACTGTTTTACAGAGTAATTGGGGGATTTTCGAAATTGAAATTCCGAAACAAAACTATTAAACGTAACAGTACGTGACAGTAATTGATGACGACAAAGCACATTTTCAACGGTGGGATAGATGTAAAGAACCATAGATTAATAGTCGAGAAAGCCAACGGAGATGTATAAATAAATATTACAGACACTGAACATTTATATAACATCAATGACACGTACAGGTACAAATTAAGATTCATTCCTAACTGTTTTTCATTCTTACAATTTAAATGCACGTTTCACGTTATAGTTTTATACATCGATCTACGATCTAACTACATTTATTTATACAAGTAAAATTTAATGTCTATCCTTCATAAACCCTTTACTTAGAAGTCAATACACGAAGAAAAATATTTAGAGAAAAGAGTATAATTTACACGCTCTTGTTCGCGACAAGTACCTGTTAAAATATACATCTAAATAACATCATGACGTAACGGTGTAATGTAGATAATTAATATGATTAGTACGTACTATCAAATAACTTTGATAATCATTTTAAATGTCAAAAATAATTGTAACTAAATTCTTTATAACGTAATAAAATTTTGCGACAATTGAGCATTTTGCAATATTTTAAACTATAGGTAGTTCAATTAGAAGGAATTTTGTTTTCATATATTTTAATGGTCATTCGTACAAAATCGTATGTCTAAGCACACTTTTACACTGTACTGCGTAGTACTAAAGTCAAAGAGTGTAAAAATGTGCATGATTGACTGTTCACATGAGACGATAAAATAACCTGAATAAACACCTAAAATCGGCAGCACGAAAACTAAACCTAAAAGTATTGTGACTGACAATGACTTTACATACACAGGAGCATCCGCGCGCACTAATCGCGCAGCAACTAAGCACACTTGCATCACATACTCGTATAGACCGTTGAGCCGCAAAGATGCCTAAGCGTGCTTGAAAAAGTGCCGAAATAAACCTCACGACATAAGAAAAAATATGATGTGATCAATATTATTAGCTCTGTTTTTGAACTAAGTATAAAACACGATACATTAAACTAATCACTGTTTTTTTTTTTATAATTTTGTTGTATTTGACATAAATCAGCGAGCGTGCCTATGTCAAATACTATCTTACGTAGGTTCCACTGTGACATTCTTATGACATTGCTGCTTAGTTGCCAAGCACACTTTAGTGAATAAAAACATAATCGGCATGTATACAATTTTGGCAGTCCATACCAGTCGAAGTAATAAATAGGGTGATTTTGGAGGAGCGTGTCATGTTTTATCTTTGATTTTGTGTGATGTCATTATGTCCTTGTGTACAGAATGTCATTGGTGACTGAAATCAAAGTAAAAGTGTCGTAGGATAGCGTAGTCTTGTGAGATTCTCACTCCTGGTGTTACATGAAACATTTCGAATAGGGCGCTGCATTCGTTATGAGTGTTGTTGATGCCTCTTCCTTCACACCAACTGCGGAAAAATACACACTGATGAGTGATGATATCAAATTTAAGGCAACATGTAAACCACCAAGAACAATTTTTGGCGATATTTTGAAAAACCAAAATAACATACCTACTTATAGTTTTTATTTCGAAAGTTTCATTGAAATTGGTTGATAAAAAAGGGAGTATACGAAACATTTAGCAACACTATAGTCGTCCCACAATAACTCTCCAACGAACTGACAACAGTAGAAATCTAAATTTTGTTTATGGCAACACTGATTTATAATCAAACGACACGTTTTGAACTTTTGATTAAATTAAATATTAAACAGGTCATCGTTCATTCACCATCCACCATTAAAATAGGTACCTCTCATATTTCGTTTTCTAGATTTTTTTTTCCATACAACGGCAAAACCTACTAAACACTGGCAAGTTTGTCCTCCAATGGACAGAGCCATATTTAAAAAAAAACAGCAACTTTTGATTGCTACTATCATTATTTTTTTTAATTTAAGAAATGTCTGAGTGACATGAAAAAAGTATTACGAGATTTTTCTGGGTTGCCAATATAATAATATCTTTTATCTACACACGTATCATAAGTCCTCTATAATGCGTTCAGAAATGATGTATGCCTTCGGCTTCTGAACCCATCTTAGAGTACTTATAATATGTGTGTAGATAAAGTAATGTATGCAGCTCCACAGAATTAGGCCTTAAAACACTCATTATGTAGCAGTTGCATAAACTACTAATGCAAAGTTATCGTGGGACGATTAGAATTATCTAGTTAGTGTCAATAAAACTATCTAGCTTCAACGGTTTTATTCTCGATTTCTCAAATGCATTTGTTCCGTAGTGTAAAATTTAGTCGCACTGTCACTGTGCATTGCGAAGATGATTTGGTGTCGCCAATTGGGAAACGTCATATGTCGCACCTATTTGTGCAAGACAATAAAAAATGTTTTTGTCTAATTAAGGCTTCGGGCACCGGGGAAGAAAACCTACAAACTGATAAAACTACTAAGTACGTTTATTTAGGTTAAAGATTCCGATGCAGCAGAGAAGGAGCGCCTCGAACACCGAGCGTAGACGTTACTCGCGTAGATGTCCTTTCATTTGTAATTGTATTCTGTGACCGCAAATTTGTAAATCTCAAAATTTTAAATTACTACGAAGATATTGTTAGCAGAGTAAGTATATACCTTCAGGCCAGAAAGAGAAGCGCGATGCGGCAGCATCAGAGGACGTCACAGCCTCGTGTCGACGAGTGGGTGAAAAGCTGCTCGAGGGCACATATCCAGGGTTAGGGCTGGGGGACCCCCCTGAAACAGTTAGGACTAAGTAAAGAATTTAAAGAGGTGGGGGCCGTTACGATATAAATGTGATACAATTGAATATGCTTACAAAAAACAGAAAATAAAGTCCATTTAAAGTCCTTTTGGGTATTTTTATTTTCTATCATCAGTTCGACATATTTTTTAAAATGAATGTGATGACATTTGTGAGATTTAATGGCTGATTAGCTTAGTGCAGCACTAGCCTAGAATAAAAAAAAAGGACGTCAACTATCACTTTTGACATTGTCAAAAAATAATACCGCAAGACACGGTAATCATTTTTGACAATGTCAAAAGTGACAGTTGACGTAGTTTTTTTTATTCTAGACTAAGCGTGACTTGGCGGGAGCACTACCGTGCCCCTGTACTCGGGATGTTTCAGTTTTAACTTCCTCTATAGGCTTTAAATACGAAAAATGAAGTTTTTGGTTGATTCTAGAAAAGGATGGTCATCTAGTCACGACTTGGCGGGAGCACTAACGTACCTCTGTACTCAGGATGTTTCAGTTTTTTTATTTATTTTTAGCCTAGACTCAAACTCAAACTAAATCCAAAGTTTGAAGTTCCTGTGACTGCTAGAAGTACCTTAGAATATTGATCATTGTACGAGGGCTGTTTGATAAGTACCCGTTTTCTAAATATACTAATATCACTGGCCGCAAATAAGTATACCACCTTTTTAAGCCATTTTTCAGAGGCGGGAAAATTAAAAAAAAAATGCCATTCTTTGTTTTTTTTCTCATTTGACAACGATTCAGTGAAGGCGTGGACTTAAAATTGTTAAAATGGAAAAAGAACAGTATCGGTCTGTAATTAGATTCTTATTTTTGGAAGGAAAACCATGTGATGAAATAAAAGTAAGAATGCAAGCGGTTTACCATGAATGTGCTCCTTCTATGACAACCGTCAGATATTGGTATAACGAGTTTAAGCGGGGGAGAACAACCGTCTTTGATGAGGATCGCCCAGGCCGGCCAGTTGAGGTGACTACAGACGATATGGTTAAGAAAATTGAAAATATCGTTTTAGCCGACCGCCGAATTAAACTTCGAGAAATCGTTGATGCTGTAAACGTTTCAATCGAGAGGGTACAACACATATTAGAAGAAAAATTGGGTATGAAGAAAGTATCGGCGAGGTGGGTGCCGCGTTTACTCACGGAGGAGCAAAAACGGAACCGACTGACTACTTCGGAGCAGTGTTTGGCCGTGTTCAAACGTAACCCAAAGGAGTTTCTGCGTCGTTTCGTGACCGTGGACGAAACGTGAAAGAGCAGTCGAAGCAGTGGATTCTCCAGATTTGGCCCCATGCGATTTCTTTTTGATTCCCAACCTAAAAAATGGCTCGGTGGCAAACGATTTGGATCAAATGACGAAGTCATTGCCGCCACAGAGGCCTATTTTAATGACTTTCCAAAATCATACTTTTTGGATGGTTTATTGAAGCTTGAGTATAGGTGGAACAAATGTATAGAGTTAAAAGATGACTACGTAGAAAAATAAATGCATATATACAAAAAAAACTTTTTTTTTTCCATAAACGGGTATAAGTACCCGTTTATAAGAGGGCTGTTTGATAAGTCAAACAGCCCTCGTATGTCAGTCAGTCAGTCATCTTCCAAATTAAAGAACTTTGACTGGCGATAATTCATGAACTATAACGTATAATTATTAGGTATTTGGCAATATAGCTAGACATGGTATGCTCTCTTTATGCCTAAAAATTCAAACTTCTAGCTTTACTCAAGACGAAGTTACAGAGAGGTCAAAGGTGCTATGAGTCGCTTCGAGAAAAGGATGGTACGGCCGTGCCTCTTTGTATTGCTCGACTTGGCGGGGGCCCTGCCGTGCCCCCAGATAACACCTCTCGTTTCTGCGTCGGGGGTTAATGATTGCTCACACAAGGTTTGAGTGTATAAATTGCTGTTAGCACCAGGTTAATTCTCTAAAACTTTCGGATTATGGATTAAGAAAGGCAAATTAGTTTGATAACATTAAAAAAAAAACTGTTGAACTACACTTTACATAGCGGCACCGAATATTCTATTGCGAAAGCAAAAAGTGAACATAAACTAAAACAAAACCTTCAAAATCTTAACTAAGCAATACCGATGCTATAATAGTACTGGCCACTTAAAATGAAGTGTCAATACAATGTTACAAGGAATCGATGTCATCCTTCATTCTTTCTAGAGCTTCGCAATTGCTCGTATTGCCTATTAGTACTCGTAACAGTGACATAATTTTTATTGAAATCAAAAACGATACCCGGCTCTGATTCATGATGGGCACAAGTACCTACAATTTCAGTATGTTTGTTAAGGTTTTAATGTGTTTTTTTATAAAAGGTATTGTTTATTTACTGCTTTGCCATCACTCTTGCCAAATCACTCTGCTATATATCGCGAACGAATAAACAGCTCCTCAAAAGTCCTGCATCATTTTATTCACACCTCAACAATTTTCAAGCACATCAACAAAACTGGTACAAATAATTGGAAATGTGTGAATCGCACTACAGGTTACTTCGCATCTGTGACTTTGAACAAGAGTAAAACACCGTTCTAAAGATGAGTGCACATGTTTGCAAGCCACACTGTGAACAAAATTTACGAGACGTAAAAAAAGGAGGTATGCGAAATGATGACGTCAGTGAAGAAGATTTACGAAAAGAAAGCAACAGAAATTCATGAAGCTGACTCTGATCTTAGTTTAGGTGTTTGAATGACGAAACAAAAAGTTCATTATACCTACAGGGCCATGCACAAGTTCTTGGATCAAAATACTACTGAATTCACACGGTTGGAACATGTTAAGATACCAAACATATTGAAACCTGGTTGCCTGGTAGTAGAAGGCGGAGAATCGGAGTTGTTTTTTTTCTACGAATGATGCCAAAGATTATTACATGATTATTACACGATCCTGAAAAGTTAAGAAATCTCATATACGAGGTTGAGTACCGTCGATATCTATCTCGCTTTCTTAACCTTTACGAAAGAAGGTGTTTGCTATTGAAGATTCTAATTAAGAAGAAAAAAGATGGACTGGCGGCCACCGTGTGTTATAATTAGTCGGATCTTTTATCGCATCGGAGCTTTTATCGCACGGTAAGATGTTAGCGAGCTATGGAGTCGACATAGTCATGTCTAACCCAGAAATAACTGCAACTTTGACTTGGATAACGACAAATTAGCGATAAGAATTTAAAATAAAAATAGAAATACATGTAGGAAGTAGAGCTCTTAAAATTAAAAACGATTGTGAGTATGGTAGTAGCACGAAGAGAAGGGATTCTGTGCTATGGCGGAAAGCAAATTAATGTTCCGCTGTATTCATTTTAAACACTACCTACATATACAGGCCCTGATAACCTTCTTAAAACGCACTAATCTGATGAAATACGTAGTATCATAGTCCATTAAAAGAAATAAGTTTTCCAAGATACGTGTAATTTTCCAGCAGAATTCAAACACACTTTCATCTTTACCAACCTTGAACTTCGGAGCAATGCAAACAGAGCATCGGACTGTATGCAATTATCCGGAGCAATCTAGCGGACGGTACAGTCAACAGCAAATACATCCACGTCAACAAACAGTGAATAAAGAGCTACGAACTCTTACCGCCTTTACAATAGAGTCGCGTGTTGATTGCTTTTGAGTTTGTCGCCGTGACGAATTCAATTTATCTGATGCTGACTACTGTACTGTGATATTTGATTGCGTTTGACCTTTGAAGGTTGGCATGGCAAACTCTTGAAATACTTATACGCGAGAAATAATGCGCACCCTATGAAGCTCGTTCCAGCGCAGGTGTGCAAGATTGCACAACTTTTTTGATATTTACTATTTTTATATTTTTACTTTTTTGTGCTCTATGGTTTTTTGTATGACTTTATATTACAATTTTGTTTTCATCGAAACCAGTGCCCGTTATTTCATTAATCCCAAATAGCAGGTTTTGAACAGAGTTAGCAACTGTACAATAGAGGTACTGTGCAATAGAGGTAGATTGAGGTATGAGGTAGAATGAGGTATGATAGAGGTAGAAGAAGCAGATTTTTTAAATTTTATAAATGAAATAATGAAGCATTATTTCAGAAATAAGTATATTATTCAGGGTTGGCAATTCCACATTTCCGGCGTTACCTATTTCAGTAAATGTGTCTCGAGTATTCTGTTATAACTGTCGAAAATTTATCGGCTTGTTAGCAAAGACACGTTCTTTTTTTATACGACGAGGAAGGCAAACGCGCGAGTGTGTCACCTGATGGTAAGTGATCACCACTGCCCATAGACACCCGCAACCCCGGAGGGTTTGCAGATGCGTTGCCAACCTAGAGAGCTAAGATGAAATGTCTCTTGTGCCCGTAATTCACGCCACGTTCCCTGAGATAAGTACTCTCACAGAAAAAAAGTCAGAAGCTGCCAAAAGTGATTGCGGAAAACTGATTTCTAACCCAAAATTGGCCGATATTTTCTCAGAGTTTCCGCAACACAAGATGTTTTGAATAATGTTTTAATAATTAAAACCAAATTGTTCAAGCGAAAAACGCTCCATAACAAATTTGCCGTATCTACACAAAACAAGTTTCATGAAACAACTGTCATATATTTGCCGCCAAAACAAATGTATAGGCACTTTCCAGTTCCCATTCTGTATTACAACCTAACAGCCTACCAGCAATTCTCATATAAATAAGATAATGTACGTAAGTCTGAGGGAGTTGAAGATCCTACCAGCACGACGAAGCACCATTCAAATTGCTCGACCGCAGATTCAGAATGAGTAAAGGCAATCCACCAATTTATTAAGCACAAGGCAAGACCACAAAACTG
Source organism: Clepsis dumicolana (assembly GCA_963691665.1). Taxonomy (NCBI): domain Eukaryota; kingdom Metazoa; phylum Arthropoda; class Insecta; order Lepidoptera; family Tortricidae; genus Clepsis; species Clepsis dumicolana. The sequence goes on along the minus strand of OY829505.1, from coordinate 6,876,053 downwards.
ATGTCCGTTGATTTGATATAATTATTCATGTCACACGCCCTTGTCACAACGTAGTTAGAATATTATTCAGAACTACAAAAGCCACATGTTTATATCCTGAAAGTTGCCTATGGATGGAGCTCACTGTGCTGCCATCTGACAATCATTTCAGAAAAGAGAACAAAACGGACCGGAAACAAATGAAAGTAGGATTCAGACAGCCTAAAAAAGTGAGCAAGAACGTTGATAGATGGCGTTGAAAACTAAACATACTCGAGGAACGTTTATTTAGCTCGTGGACAGTTTACGAGTATTTGTTTATTTTATTATTATTAGTCTATTTATTTTATACTAGCTTACACCCAAACGGTGTTATAACTATCACTTGTGCCAAAATGTACAGTTAGAAAAGTACCTATAGAGCGCATAAGAGCAGCGCTCGAGACTATAGGGAGGAACTATTGCTTGGCCACCACGATCTCCCGATCTGAATCCCATGGACTTCTTTTTGTGGAGTAGAGTCAAAGACTTAGTATATGCCAATAAGCCCAACATAAACAGCGCAGAAGAACTGGAAGAGCGCATAAGAGCAGCGTTCGAGACTGTAAAGGGCGACACAGAAGTTCTGGGTAAAGTACGACTGCACACGTACTCTGCCACAGAGTGCTGTGTTGCCAAAAACGGTGGGCACTTTGAGCTGTTTTGAGCTAGCACCTTAAATTACAAGTAAAAAAGTGCTACTAATTAGTAGAGTCAAAGACTTGGTATATCCCAAAAATCCCGACATAAACGGCGCAGAAGAATGTCACAAGTAAGTATCTACATTATCATATGACATGACACGACGGAGTAGGAAAACTGACAACCTAAACTATCTGTCAAATAAGGAAACTTGCGAAGAAGGAAAGCGTAGCGGCCAGACACTTTAACATTACCTCCCTAGCCGCAGTCGGTCACGAGCATCGGCAGAAGTGTCCTTACTACTGGCTGGCCGCCGCAAGGAACTGCGCGGCTGTTTTGAATTTGCCCTGAAGGCTGAAGTTATATAGAGTCACTAATTACTGCGCGATGATCGAAGTGGAGCTGTCCAGAACTCCTATCCTGCCTTTTAAATCCTATTCCCTTATGCATATTCATTCAGTTTTCTATCCTTAGCTGTAAATACCTATTTTAATAATCATTATATTTACGTTGGTGTGGTATTCCTGGTTTTTATTGCCATAATCCTCGTATCATTCCACGGAGCCTCAGGAGGCGCACCTACGCTGGTGACCCCGAACGGAACAAGAAGATCAGAAGTTCAAGTAAGAAATTACGATTATTTTCAAGTGATGTACAATGGGTAACGGCAGTGACAGCGATAGCGCCGTTTATAAAGTCAGCGTTCGAGCGCCGCCGTTTTGCCCGCAAGAGCCGGCGTTATGGTTCTCGCAGATGGAAGCCCAATTTTTGCTGGCCGGGATTACGGCTGATTCCACTAAATTCAACTATATTATTGGCAATTTAGATCATGAATACGCCGTAGAAGTAAAAGACATAACAAATTTTCTGCCGCCTGACAACCTTTATGTAAACTAAAAACGGAGCTTATCGCAAGATTATCGGTGTCGTAAGAAAGAAAATGGCTTCAACTCATGAAGGATGAGCAAATGGGCGATAGAAGACCGTCCCAATTTTTACGTTCCAAGTAACGAGTTAGGAACATAACGGAGGAGCAGAACTGACGGCCTAAATTATCTGCAAACAAAGAAACTTGCGAACAAGGAAAGTAACGGGTTAGGAATATGAAGTAGCAAAACTGACCACCTAAACTAACTGACGAATAAAGAAGTTTACGAACCAGGAAACTGACTTAATAGAGAAACTGACAAATAAGGAATTTGGCGAATTAAGAAACTGTAATGAGTAAACATGTAAATCAGTGAAATTGACGAATATGAAACTCATCAGTGATACGCTAACTCACTGAAAACCAAATACGAACACTGAACAAAAATTTAGTCGTCTTTTTATTTTTTGGAAATTATATCTCCAAATCGGAACAAAATAGGCACGCGGGAGTTCTAGTCTTGAATTTAAAATGATTTGTACTATCGAATAAGGACATAAAACGATGATATCCGATTTTTGGGTCAAAAAACATACTGTACGTTGGTTGAGTGTTTATATTTTGTCAATCAAAGATACTTTGCTTCAAAAATTTTACTTTGATTTTAAAGGTTTAAAGAGATTTATTCTCATATAAGATAATACATCACTTTCATGAGAACATTGCAAAAAATATACAAGTTTTTAGTTATGGCGTCTACAAAAAACAGAAAAAGTAGGTACCAATACATGACTTTATAAATTATTATGTTACACATTAAATACTCTTACGTCTAATTTGTCCAACTCATTTTATAGTAAAGGTAGTAACAATATATTGAGCAAGTCGCTTTTTTTGAATGAGTTGAACGAGTTCATATTTTTAATTTGTGAAGGTATTTTGTTGTACAGGCGCGCTCCCTCAAATGTAACCATCTTTTTTCCATAGTTAGTTCGAACTTTTGGCACGACAAAGGAAGTTAGCGCGGCGGCGACAGGGTTTGGTCACTATATTTTTCCGTTTTGCAAATAGCAAATTTGTGTGTACATCCTTGTTAATAGTTTTACGTATTAAAATACACATGTTGTATATGTATAGTTGATAAATATTCATTAATTTTGTGTCGTTATAGACTTTTTTGTTGGGGTAAGATAAATAACATTTTGATGATTCTATTTTGAGGCTTTACAAGTGCGTTATAAAAAGTGATACGATCAGATCACTATTTACCAGAATACGAATGTTTCAGGATTTTTTTCCGGTTGACCGTCTATTTAATTCGATTCGAATAGGTTAAAACGATTCCTTAATTTTATTTAGCAGAGTTACTGATGTTAGAAATTAGATACCTTCAGGCCAAAAAGGGAATCTGGTGACTGTGTCAGATGACGTCACGACATCGTGATGTCGACTCGGCGAAAACCCTCCGGAAGAGTGGGCGTATCCTGGCCCAGGGCTGGGCGAACCGTCTGCAATGAATACAGACAATGAATTTAAAGTAAGTTTAAAAACACTTCAAAATTACTAAATATGCTGATAATGGGTTGCTTAGAAAACTATTAAGTACACTTTTTTAAATACCCACTGAAACATAAAAAAAGTGAAGTTTTTCTGTGTATTCATATTTCAGTGAGTATTTGAAAAAAACGTAGGTAATTGATATTGACAAAAAAAACGGTACAAATAAAAAATTGGAGAATAAATACAAAAATAAATTGCATTCAGATCGTGCTTAGACAAATTAAGTTTCTGATTGAGAAAGAGTGTTATTATGGTGTGTCGAAGGCACAACCTTTATGTATGAACTTATATTTTTATACTTTTTTTATTGATATTTTGTTTCTTTTTGTTGTGGAAATTCGTCTTTTTAATTCAGTTCGAATACAGGCGTTGACGAGACAAGTTGTTTGTTTGCACTCTGAACCAGTCCCTAATTAAAATAAAAAACACGGTAAAGAAAATTTGTAAACTTACCTAACGCTGTTACACCTATGGTGTTGTAACCATTCATTGACATAGACTGCATAGGTTGCAGTGGACTCTGCAGCTGAAAGTGGGAAAATATTTTGATAATTACTTTAAATTAGTAGGAATCTAATAAATCAGCCACAGGCTTCGTCAAATATAATACAAATGTTATCCGCCACAGGCTTCATCAAAATAATGTTAACAATACAACAACAGTGTTTTTTTTTTAAATCACCGCCATGAACCTTATCCGGTGCAAAAGTTCCCATAACGCTGGCCGCGTTTCCCCGCTGAATAGCCAAGGAAATCCTTTGCAAGAGAATTACAAGATTAAGCGGTGTTAATGCGGATATTATGTACAGTTTTAGAAAAACTTAAGCTGTCAATGACGCTTCTTATATCAAAGAAAGAGATACGAATCAACCCGGACCCGAATGCTAATCTAAGTGAACACGTAGTGTAAGTAAACTGGATAATGTTATTTTTGATTTGTGACTTTATTTGCATCAACATAGGAGCTATCATCGCAAGTGCTACATATCATTTTAGAGCGACGCTAAATAAGTATCTAGTACTATAAGTATCTAGTACTTCAGTAAAAAAGTTTCACGTTTTGATCACAACGGATCTGTATGACGTCGGGTCAATTGCTAATGACATATGGGAGACCCTTCTTCCCCTTTGGTGAAAAATGTATTATATAAAAATAACTTATTACACAAAACTTACTTCTTAAATGATATTAACCGCATTTCCTGAATTTCTAGGGTTCGTGGGTATCGAATATAAAATAAAGACAAATAAGTACCTATGCAAAAGTGTAAAATGGTAGAAGGAAACCGGCAGGATTAATTATGACTGCTTTCATTTTTTATATTCCGTGTCGCTTCTCTTTAGTTTTTCACCTGAATAACAGAGATGACATGACTAACATTTGGAGAATACAGCCAAGTGAAGTATCATCCTCGAAATGACTGTGTCAAACCATCTAAGGTAAATACTAGAATGTCCGAGGAATTATACGGAGCCCATAAGGTAAAGTATCAAGTTATACGTTGTGAACTTTGTTGTGTTTACCGTTCCCTATTTTATTTTTATTTCTGTTTTATACATAGTGATATTTCTGTAAAAGAACGGAGTGGATGCCGAGCACAACACAACCTGGAGACGATACGCCACATCATCATCCACGTCCTTTATGCCATAGATCATTCAATAGTATCAGAGGCATACACAAATCAAAATCTCATAAATGTCTCAGCCAAAACTCCCCAGCTTTATTTGTAAATGATGTATCTCCTCAAACCAGTTCTCCTGCCAATACTGCCCCACCCTTCCATATTAATTTAAATTATAATATTAATATTGAAAATAATTCCCCGTAGAGCCCGGATCTCCAACGCTAATGAACTCACCCGCGTGGTCCTGAAATGCACAGACAACAATAGCAATATAAACCACCCTTGAAAGAAAGAAAGAAAAATATTTATTAAACGTGCACAATTAACACGTATAATAAAACAATTAAAAGAAGTGAACATTGATGTTGAACAGGATCCCTATCAACATTGTGCCGCGGCTGGGGCCACGGCGCTAGTTTTCAGAGGGACTTAAAACTAAACCTAAATAAAAACACGAAAAAACAGTGTACCACATGACGGTGAAGAGAGAAGAGGTAATTTAACAAATAAACAATAAAGACAATTTGTAGACAAAAGACAACCTTCCCTTCACGCCAAACACGACCGCTCATCTGTATCCTTGACTCGAAAAATAAAAAGTAACTGTTCTAGTCCCATACTCCCTTGTTTCATTTGTAAAATAACTGATAACAATAATAAACCATACAATTTAAAAACAAGGTTGAAGCCCAAGTTAGCGAAGGAGACCTAACGGGCGCTGCGCGGCTTCTTTTCTCCAGTGACGAACTGTCTCCGGATACGAACGACACCCTTTCGGCCCTACAGACTAAACATCCACAGCTCTTACTACTGCATATTTTTTGGACCCACCTACTTCGCCTGATGCTTGCCTGCACATACAAGAGAAAGACTTAACTTTAGATTTAGGTTACTTTTAAGTATTTATAGCTAGTTTTTAATTTGAATTATTTTTACCGTTTTGTTATAAAACGATAGATTATAAGAGATTTGATTTACAACCTTTTGACATCAATTTATTGATTAAAATTTTCGTGGCACTTCATTTTGAAACGCAGTATAATTATTTGATGATGGATATTATTTCCAAGTAAATATAAAATAATACTTTAGGTAATGGTTTTGGTATTATTCGGTGAAATTTTATGTTTTTAATTCTAAATGTTGTGTCTGTTATTTGGTTGTATCTTTTATTGTTATTGTTGTGGCAAATAAATCTTATCTTAGACATAATGAAAACGAGATATTGACCGCGATTACTTTATAGGTTTGATAAGGTCCCGAATATCGAATATCGGGAAATCATCATGAACGGCAAGCCTAACCTTGGGTGGCCAAAACCCCTGATACCATGCTTCTCGGGCGCATGCGGGAGCGAAAAAAAATAGAATCGCTTAGCGACGCGACAAACAGTATTTTTGTCTTGCGACTGATTTTTTCGCATTCAGAATCGCTTCCGCTAATTTGCGTCGAAAAGCATAGCCGCCGCACCGGTCAGGACGTGCAACGCACCGCATCGCCCATCAAATAAACCCGTGGCTGATCAGCGAGGTAGGTGGCTCAGTTTGGGTGAGTCCGCCTTCCATGCCATACCAGCTGGCCGCATCAAAACCTATAAGTTAATCGCGGTCAATATCCCGGTTTCATTATGAATAATGCAATTGACCGCGAATCATATAAATTCTTATCTTATCCTTTAGACCACCTACAAGATAATTTTATTTTTCCTACCTACTCTACATGTAACGTACATTTTAGAGGAAATTACAAAATTAATTATAACGACGTGAAAATAGGACCAAATCTACCATCGACGGAAAAAGAGCCTATTTGCAAGCACGCAATTTTATTGCATTGTGATACGCTACTAAAATTTTAATCTGAATTCAATTACAGATATTAAAGTAGCTCCTTAACAAGCTGCTGTAACTAGAGCATATGTCTGGATTGATATTTCTATTTAATTATTCATTGATTTGTAGAAGTAATTATTTACTTTTAATAAAGATATAATTGTTGTAAGAACTTATACATAGAATTGAAACGACTTTGCTGGAGGATTAGGAAGTAACATCACGAACCTTAGCTATCGTTGAAACTTTTAAGTCAGATTAAAAAATTTAAAGCACTGCTTAAATATTTTCGTCTTTACTGAAATGGTACCTAATTACTTTAGACGCATGTTTTCAGATACGTAAATTCCCAGATTCTTACGCATTTTGTCAAACTATGAACACGAAAATTGCCAATATAGATAGCTACAGATAATGCAAATTACCAGACACGCGATTAGCAAGTTGTTTTCTTAGATCCGTGTTACAGCATATCGGATACTTTGAAGAGGGTGATTCGTGAGGGCCTATGTGTTGAAAGGTATTAATGCTGTCTACATAGCTGTATTGAGACTTTGTCTATGCTTTAGTTTTTGAACTTGAATGGTGTCATACTTTGATTGTCTGTTTTGTCATATACAATAAAACAGCAATGTTTATTGAATTAAATGTTTTAATCAGCTCATGCCGCAGTTTTCCCTATCAGTGGTAGCAGAGCGTGGTTAGTAGCAAATTTAAGTGATAAAAATAAGATAAAATAAAAAAGTGAGAAAATGGGCTCAAAATTTCGCAGCGTAGAACCGTTAACAAAATCAAAATGCGATACCATTTTATGCACGAACAATTCGTGAAAAGACTAATCAACATCAGCTACTGTCCTACATGGATTCAGCTAACTGATTATAATAATGACCAAGCCCCTGTTAAAAGTGAAATTCTTCAGACATTGTGCTACGCTGATGTGTGGATAGTCGACATACTCTAGCTATGTGAGTGCAAAGTATAAACTGCGATACTTTATGGTAGGCGCAGAAAAAAAAGTAGAACCTTACGTCAAGTCCTGTCAAAAATGTTAGGTTTGACAGAGCGCGCAAGCCGTAGTTTGCTCAACATGTTAGCCAAATATTTAGAGGGGGAGCAAGCTGATTGGTGTTCACGGTTACCATTAGTGTGTTTTGCTCATAATTCAAGCAAACATGCCGCTTCTACTGGGGTGTTACCTTATATGGATTTGTTTGGAAGGGAACCACTATGTGTATCGGATATTGAATTGCGAAGCAGGCGGCCTTTGGTCGAGACGATAAAGCAGCGAATAAGATGTGTCCAGGCAGGGCAAAAAAGACTGTATAACAGAAAGCCGAGGGCAGATGCTTTCCAACCAAGAGATTTGGTAATGTTATTTTGCCCGAAAAGGGTTTCTAATAGGAGTATTAAGTTAGCTAGATTGATTAAGGGGCCCTACGGAGTAGTGAGGCAGATAGATCAGTCTAGCTTCCCAGGACTGCAACATTATTACTGCTCCTACTGCAGTATTAATGCTATCCACACAGCTCTATTGAGAATTTGTTTATACTTTACTTTTAGAACTTGAATGGTGTCATACATTGATTGTCCATTTTCTCATATACAATAAAACAGCAACGTTTATTGAACGTTCATTGTTTTAATTAGCTCATGCCTCAGTTTTCCCTATCAGTGGTAGCAGAGCGTGGTTAGTAGCAAATGTAAGTGATAAAAATAAAATAAAAAAGTGAAAATATTTGATATATTGAAATTGGTAAATAAAAATATCGGGGTTTTTACATTTTACCATATTTCTCTTCGGATCCCTTACGATAGGTAGTTCCGCGGAGTAGCAAATGTCCACAGATCCCAAGGTGGGAAGCTTTAATAGGTAAGGTACTTATAACAGAGGGAGTTTTTTCTAAAAGGTAAAGCGTACCGTATACCTAATGAGATTTTATGGAAGTAAAACGTAGTGAGATTTTCTCACCTGGCCCTGAAGCTGATGCGGTGCGAATGGGTTGACGGGGGATGACTGGTGAGGTAGAGCGCTGTGTGGCGAGCAGCCGGGCGGGCTGCGACCGGCGCAGGCGCCGCCATAACCCAGCCCCGCACTCGATGGCGTCAGCCAAGCACTGAAACACGATCACTCACTTAAATAAAAATCTAGATCATCAAGGTCAGTCGAACTGAAACATATACTTAGTCTAAATCGGTATTTTATTAGTCATGTTACGCGTTTTGGTGTCAGGAGTCAAATAACGTCGACGGTTTAGATTTAATTAGGCTTCTTTTGTGAAAGCGAATATGTGCGTTTTGCAAGCTTTATTGTCATGGCGCTTTGGTTGCTAGCCAAAGATACCTTTAAACTTGAAGTTGATTGAAAAATCATAGAAATATTCATAGTACTTAAACTACGAAAAATACAATACCGGGCGGTGTTTCAATAGGCAACAGATTTTCATAGTAATATGAAGCATGAGCCTGTGGTGGGGGGGGGGGGTTAATTTCGAATTCTGTAAAATAAAAAACCGGCCAAGTCCGAGTCGGACTCGCTCATACGTAAAATATTTAACACTACTCATAATGTAGGTATTTTTAAACGATCTATGGGGGTCCCCAAACCTTGTATGGAGATCCCTTTCAATTTGTAGCTTTTTTATTTCTGTTGTAGCGCCCACAGTAACACAACATTCTTTGAAAATTTCCAACGTCTAGTACCTAACAACAGTTCTATAGTTACAGCCCTCTGAACAGCGGACTGACGGACGGATAAACAGACAAACGGACAGCGAAACAGGGTGCGGTTAGTACTAGTAGAGTAACCCAACCAAAAATATCAACGACGTCTCCTTAGTACCATTCACACAGCAATACAATGTGTAACATATAGGTGTATGTAACATGCAGGTGGACTCATTACAACATGCTACGACCTTACAGAATCAAAACAAAACAACGCGGCCGTGTGTGTCTAGATGTCGTTGATATTTTTTGCAGCATGTTATCTAATGTCATGATGATTACTTGTGATGTTTACTAATATATAAATAATAGAGTTCAAGAAGACCCATAAGGAAGAAGGAATTAAATTTTACAAACATATCAATTATAGGTAATCACCCATTTGTTTTGTAAACACGAGAATGAGAAACATAAATATTTATTATAATTAAACTGTAATAATGTGTCACGGAGTTATTTATTAGTTACAATTATGCAATATACATTTGCTCGTAGCGCGTCCCGTCATCAGCAGTTTAAAATTAATGTAGCATTTTTTAATTGTAATTTTTTTTTAATCTCAACATTTCAACTCTTGGCTTAAGACAAGGTGAGCATAAAATAAATAATAATACGAGTGTAACTCATTTTGCATCATGTAGCACACAGACGGGAGGGAGGCGCTTTTGGCTTATCTATGCACTACAGTTTTTCTGCATTTTCTCGAGGGGACGAGGTACACATGTACATCACACGTGTACGTTAATATCAAAATTTGTTACGTTCCTACAAACTCGTAGGTACTAAAAACAAAACTGCCCCACAAATACGAAAAACAAGCAGACACTCAACAGACCCTGTACAGACCTAATGCCATATTCTTGGCAGAGGGGAAATCGCGCATTAACATCTTTCTTGCTTTAAGTTTACAATTCATGTTTTCCAACAGATTTGATTTTCGGCTATCTAATCATTCAGGCTATTTTCATTTGCAGACGTTTTGATACTTGCTCATTCTGTAACAGCCAGATACTACAACATCACCTCCCTAGCCGCAGCGGCACAAGTGTTCAAATACCGCGCGATTACCGACAGACCGGCGCGTGGAACTGCGCGGCCGATTTGAAATTGCCCTGAAGGCTGAAATACGGTCGAGTCGATAGCATAGTCGAGAGCCACAGTGAGACGAACTCACGACGTGACGCTGCTATACAGAGCTTCTGCCTTGCCTTGAAATTATTTTTCCCTTGTCCAGTTTATTAATTCAGTTTTGTATTCATATTTGTAAATATCTACCTATTTGATATAATTATACGTTGGTGTGCTATTTCTTGTTTTATTCCACAGAGACCCAAGAGGCGACCTTTAATTCTAATTTTAAGTTTTTCACCTGAACTGACTTTCTACTGACTGAGTACTTTGATGACTGACACGGTGAGGAAAAGTTTAATTAAGCTTTTTTTATATCGTACATGAAACACAATTCACTAATGAAACAAATTACCTATCCGTATTTCAACGGCGCATCACATTCCTGAGACACTTAGCTGTTCGCAGCATACCTATCATTGCGTCATCAAAGAATGCTTACGATTAATGATCACTGAAAAGTGCACCGCCTTACTCGGAGTTGATAATAATTTCAGCAACGATTGAATTTAGTGAAATTAAAATCCTCGTCACTTTGTTGTGACATTGGCAGAAAGTTCTGTAAATTAATCGTTACCTAGTAAACTCTTAAACTTACTGGGATTTCTTAACTAGGATTCCGTTTATTGTAGGTAAAACCTAATTAACTTCGAAACTGTACCAAAGTACTTAATGCTTTTATTAACTTCGAAACTGTGAGGACAACAAAACACACGCAATAAATGGACTTAAAAAGCTTTTGGAAATTCTACATTTAACAAGAACGCATGGGGCTTGCTTGCGGGTAAAAATAATGATAAAATAGAACTCGGATGAGTTTGAAATCATTTCCATTAAATCGAAACTGCAGATTAAGAAACTGAATGGGAAATGCTGCCTGCGTAGTGGGCACCCTGCCCAAGGGTCCGAATTTAGATTTTAAATTTTGGTTTTATTCTTGTTATTTTTAAGTTAGTTTTAGTTATTTCTTATTTTTATAAATCATGTAGATGTAGTCATTCTATATATATATATATTAATTTGTACAGTGTTTGTTATTAGGTAAGTAGGTATCTTTGTTTAAATGTAATACTTATCACATAAAAGAAACTGAACAAAAAAAAAAGAGTCCTGCTAACTTACGTGTCATATCTGGGATATGAGGGAGGGTGGTAGGGCGAGCTGGCACCAAAGTAGTTCCTGGCTCCCAGCGGCAGAGGCTGCATGTGCGGGGGCACATGTTGAGCTACGTGGGCCACGTGGTACCCGTCGCCAAATATCGCCTTCGAGTAGGGCGCCGCCCGGAATGGCCGCTTCATCCTGCGGCGGCGACGGTAGTTCCCGTTCTCAAACATGTCACCGCATTGAGGATCTAAAACAACACTACACTCACCCAACAGTCTACAACATTCTGCCAACACATCAATCATCAATCAACACTTCGCTAATTCGCTTCAGCCATGAAATGAAATTAATGATCGCTACGCATTTCAACTTCAACACTCGCCTGGCTACCTGCACAAATTGATCGGATTAACATTTTCATCACGAGGATCATTGAGAATCAATAGTCGCTTTACTTGTTATAAACTTACCAAGAGTCCAATAATTTCCTTTTCTCTCCCCGCCCCCTTCTCGTGGGACCTTGATGAAACATTCGTTGAGGCTTAAATTGTGTCGGATCGAATTCTGCCAACCCTTTTTATTCTTTTCGAAGAACGGGAACTCTTTGGTAATATACGCGTAGATCTCGCTTAGCGTTGCTCGCTTGGTCTGGCTGTTCTGTATAGCCATTGTGATGAGGGCGACATACGAGTATGGCGGCTTGGTTAGCGTTTGCGACGTCGTGGACTGAGGCTTCATCTCTGAACTGCCTGGACTAGCTGGGGTCGCCGATTTGGATTTGCTTTTCGTTTCACTACTGCAAAAGCGTAATGGTGCACAGTTAATTAAATAAAGAATTTCCACCAGTTGAATACTCGCAAACATTAGCCGTGTTTGATAAGAACGAATATGAAATAACAATTTTTTTTATAGCGCTTGCTGTCGCATAGCTTTGTGTTCACAAACACCAGCACTATTAACACCTAGTATAATCAGCACGGTATCATATTTGAGCCTATATCTAGTAGCGATTAACCTTTACTTTGTATTAAGTTCAGTTTTGTCGCAGGAAACATAAAATTTTCAGTTAAAATAACTTAAAATCTTTCCTTATTTCTGTCAAATGCATTATACCTGTTATTAGAACTAGCGTTATCGTCTCTGGAGAGTGTAGGCAAGTTGAGAGTCTGATATACTCGAGACAGCTCCTCGTCACCTTTGACGCTCTGCGAATTCGACGTGTCCGGCCCATTGTTGTCCTGAAGACACAACCGATTTTCGTATGGGGATGAACCTGCAGACAAACAAAATAGTCATCCAACACAGCTCAACAGAATGAAGATAAACCTTTAAGAATTTTCAGTAATGCCACTCTGAACAACTTCATCCGAAGGGTCTTTGTCACCGTCAAGTTTCATACTGACGGTCCTCGCGATACACTGTGGTACCTGTACCAGCCTTCGTTAATTTTCGACCTCATTCTAAATTTCAGATTTACTTAAAAAAAGCTAATTTTTTATCAAATATTCCTTTTCCTCTTCGTTTTTATTATTAGTGTACTAAACTTATTTTAGTAAAGCTAAACGATGGAACAGGTATTGTGATGATGGCAAACGACCCGACGGAACGATCCTCATTCCACGGAAATCATAGAGACTGCCAGCTGCGTGGTTACATATTTTCATTTCATAATACGCTGGTTGGTTGTTCGTTATGCTTTGTCAGGTGGGAATTTAGAGATTAACCCTGTAACTAAAATGCCGTTAAAGTTCGTTTATCCCTTTTTGTCACATTGACATTTCCGTTAGTAAGAAGAAGACAAAACATATTTTAGATAATGGAGGCTTGAGTGACGTTTATGAATAAGGCCCTAAAAATGTAATCCCAGAATGCTCGAAGTTTCGATGTGAACGTGAAGATCATTCTGGATTTTTTCGTGCTAGTGTAACTACAAAATACTATTATTAGTTATTGGTTATTGATACCAATAGTTTTGGGACAATCTTCTGCCCGGTGTATTGTTGTATTGTGGGCGTCGAGACGAGATAGATGCAGTAGCTGCTAGAAATGATCACTCAAATTCAATGTATCGAATTGGATTCAGTTCAAAATAGAATTCTACGAAGCGAGTGAAAAAACTACAGTGCGTTATTGTTATAAAGCGTGTTGTTATATACATTTGCTGGCTGATATTTAGCCAATCATTCGCGTACGTGCCTCCCGATACGGGTTTCTTGGAATTGGTCGCTAACGTGGTAGCATAGCCAAATAAATACGTAGCGTATACTACTACGGTACGTTAGCATCGACAGTAAAATCAAGAATTAACTTTAAAAATATTTTTTATTTAGATGCGTGTTTTTTCGAAGTTTTTCCTCAGGCTTGTCTTCTACATCTTAGTCTAAGAACCGTCTTCTAATTAATACATTAAACAAAGTGTAATTACATATCTGTTATGTTTTGATAGGGGCATTAAAATATATTACGTTTGTCAGAAATAAATACCTACGTCACCATGAGCTCAACACGACAAGACGTCAGTTTATTGAGAATTGAGTGCATTTTCCCATTTCCTACTAGACTAGTCATAACATCTACATCATTCGAACAAGCAGGCACAATCAGAAAATAATAATTGCAGTTTAGGCATCCAATTTGCGTAATTGACTGACACGCAAGAATTAAGAGCTAAGAGCTCAAATAAATGATTCGACTAATTGCAATAACTGTGTCGTTTCGATCCCAAATAATTAATGGGGATATTAAATAGCATAGTGGGTAAGAATTCGTCAGACAGTAGCCCGATGTTAGCAGCATATCGGATTCGAGCGGGGCTGCGAGCGCCGCTAGGCATTGTATCGCTTATGGAACAATGCGTCGTATTTATAAAACATTAAAAGCCAGCGTATCGTTCGTGAAATTAATAACAAATAACAATTGTGAAACGTTAGTTCGGGAGCACTGAATTACCCATGACTGGCTTGAATAACTGAACACTGAATGTTCTGTTTCACGCCGTTTACGCCATCTTTACCTGTCGCTACATATAGAAACAAGTTATGGAATAAAGTACATTGGATGCTGTAGTTATCAAATGACATAACTAAAGTTATTTTAAACTTAAGTAGAATATGGACTATTCTGAATTCCGTTTCAAACAATGTTTACAAACCAGATTTATGAAATGACGAAACAAAATGCTGAAGCGAGGGAAATCTCACGTGCTAGGGCACAGTTACATTCTCAATTACGCCGTAAATCTACACTTATTATTATGAAGCCTTAAGGAAGAAATGTAATATCACTTTCCATTAGAAGAAATTATATCCATTAGTAGCGAGCCTCGAGGCGATTAGGTAGGTACTAATTACCAAACACTTCCTAAAAAACAAAGGGGGAAATAAATGACTCCAAGGAGTAGATACTCGATTATGCACTGTATAAACAGTATAATACGTCGACAAAGGAGCTTACGAGTGTTTATGCGTTATAATTATGGCCATATCATGGTGACTGATTCTGGTAAATACCATTTCGACTGGCGTAATACCTTGCGTGGCTTCAACCTGTATCAGAAAACAGATGACTGATATCACCACAACCGAACTTTGCGGAATATAATACGAAAAAGCTAGTTATATTTTACTCATTCTACACATTCATATCTGCATCGCTACTCAACGAGGAAACGCTGCCAGCCCTTTGGGCACTATGCCACGGGGGCTTTATTTAGATTTAAGTAATTCAGCTTTAAGTTTTAGTTTAGTTTTAGCTTGGATTTATTGTTAATGTAAATTTCTTTTGTTATTTTTATAATTATTAAAAATACTACAAGAGACCTTTTACTTAGCTTTTATTTTGTTCCACCTGTTTTGTAGCTTTGGGGCCCAGTTATAAGAATCAGAGCTTCGATCCAATTTTTCATTTCGACCTACGAAATAGACAGTTTTTTCAAGTTTACTGCGGGAACGAAGATTATTGTTCTTAATCTTAAGTATGCCTTTACCTCCTCAAGTACATACAGGTCAGTTATGATCTTAACAATGTTGTTTTCGGTCTGGGTCTTAATTTTCTTATTCACGTATAGCTACATAATTATCATATCATATACTAGCGAGCTTTGCTCTCCTGACAGAACTCGATATCCCGTGGGAATTTCGCAAAATCCGCCTTTATCCCTTGTCTACATCATAAAAGGAACCTCTAGGTATACAGAATTTTAGCTTTCTGTGTCCAATGGCTTTTAATTTTTAACCCACGATGAAAAAGAGGGGTGTTAGAAGTTTGACTTGTGTATCTGTGTATCTGTCTGTGGCATCATAGCTAGCATACGAATAGGCCGATTTCGATGCGGTTTTTTTAATCGAAAGCTAGTTCAATCGAGATGGTTCTTAGCTAAGTTTCATTGCAATCGGTTCATCCATTTTCGAACTGTTCAACTTTTCTAAGTTAGGTTATTCTACCTATAGTTAATAAATTAATACCTAAATCGAATAATACTGTAAATAAAGTGCGACGATACCATCAAAGTGATAGTTATCCAAAGGAAAACGGGTGTCACATCGGATTCAACGAGTTTACACTCAGTTTCCGTATAAAAACTATTCTATTCCCCCAAGTGAACAAAGACATAATAAAAAGTGGCAAGTCTTCGGTGACTTAAGTTAAATAGTCGAACTCGAGCCTCCGACGTTACTTAGCGCGTCTACTGATAATGGCGTCGATACCCCACTGTACAAAAGGTAATTGTTCTCTCAAACAATAAAGTTTAATAACGCAAGGTTCTAGGTAAGGTGCGGCGGCGCATTGTGGGCTGGGGTAACGCGCAGATGACGGCCAATCGTTGTTATACTTAGATAACACGCCTCGGTATCGCTGCACGTGAAACTTTTTTTAAACACCGCTCACGTAACCGGTTTAGTTAATCTCAGTAATGAGTAAGAGTAATTAAGTGTTTGAAGTAATAGGGTTTTCATGTTTCAAGGTCCGTTACGTTTCACACTGCTGAAAAGGGTTTATATTATAATAACTGTATTGGTGCTATGGTGTCATCGTCATCTGCACGTATGCTTATATATGTGATCCAGGTCTCTTATTACATCATTAAGTACTTTGCCTAATACCTTTAACTGATACTTTCTGTTTAATTAATCATCAAGAGTTAAAACCATTAGGGTAGAATGATTTGAATATATAGCCTCTGTTGAAGTGGAATAGTAAAATACTTACTGCTTCCACTGTTGCAACTACAGCATCAAAGGATCGATTACGATGCATTCCACGCGTGGAAGCCTTCGCCATAGAAATATAACGAATGTCTTCCTTCCCGTTTTCGCTCCAGAGTCCTGGACTAACCAAATCCGAATCTTGGAGACCCTATACATCTCCTGGTCAATTTAATCGTACCAGTAAATTATTCCTCTAACACTATTTTCTAATGACTTAAACTTACATAAAAGCGATCGTAACTTGTTTTTTAAGCGACTTCAAAAAAGGAGGAGGTTCTACGTTCCACTGTATGTATTTTTTTTATGTATGTACATCGATTACTCCGTCAATTGTAAACCGATTTTCAAAATTCTTTTTTTATTCGAAAGGGTATACTACTGAGGTGGTCTCATTGTCACCAAGTCATGATCTAATGATGGGATCTCAGGGAAATCGAAGGCAACCCTCAAATTTTATAGGCACGTATCATGTGTTTCATATATTTTCTAAGGCTATTCAAGTATTTGCGTCCGGTAGTTATCATCTCATGTTGATGAGCTGATGATGGAAGGTACAACTCCTTAACGCTTAGGAGTTGGAACATAATTCTGAAAATGTTAAATCAACGTAAAATTGTGAAATAAAAATCTTTTAACAAAAAAGTAAAACCGCCTTCAAAAAAAACCTTAGAAAAAAAACGTAAAATAATCCTCTAAAACAATGATAAATAAATAAAATAAAATAAAATGCTTAATTCAAAGAATATTCCGCTCGCACCGCACCGACTTCATATTTCTGCTATTTAGTGCTAGGCCATAAAACTTTAGGCTTTAGTTTCTGTTGTCCAAAATAAACGCATTTTATTTATTTATCATTATTTTAGAGGACTGTTTTACGTTTTTTTTCTAAGGTTTTTGTTTGAAGGCGGTTTTACTTTTTTGTTAAAAGATTTTAGAAAAAATACTACGCATTCTTCGTGACAATCATAGTCTTTCCGAAAGCG
The DNA here is from genome assembly GCA_963691665.1 of Clepsis dumicolana. NCBI lineage: Eukaryota > Metazoa > Arthropoda > Insecta > Lepidoptera > Tortricidae > Clepsis > Clepsis dumicolana. The sequence continues at coordinate 6,858,356 of OY829505.1, read as the reverse complement.
CTGGTAGCTGGTAAAAGTTTATTTAACCGTCTAATTACCTGCTGAATAAAATTTTGATTATGTATTCATTGATTCTAAGTTCCCCTCAGAAATCAATAGACCTACCCCGACTGCGGAGTAAATATCATACGTTCAAGGATGAGCACTAACAGATAATTGCATCTAGAGGAGTAAAAACTTATTGTCGTGATTGATACGTGCGTGGCTTATCACACACGCATAATTATTATCATGCGGACGGCTTGGAACCGAGACGTCAGCGGACGGTCGCGTCCTCTTAACCTCTCGGCTCCAGTTCCAAGCTCGTAACTTAATCCAATAAAAATACCGAATTATGCCACATTACATTGTTGTGCGAATAAACAGGGTCGCAGTTAACTCTATAAGAGTAGAACAGCTAATAGAAGTAACAAATAAAGGATGTTCTAACTCAACACATCAATGAGCAAGAGATGAATTCTAATGTAGGGTCAGGAATTGGTGGAACATCAATGTTTCAATCTCAGGCTCAAGAAATATCTGTTGTAACTGCTAAATCTAATCTAAATTGAGAGAATTTACCTCAATATTAAGTAGTGCTGGGGTTAAACTATGTTCAAGAGAAGTATGTTCAAAGCCTCTGACTCAACAAACCCTATCGAGTATACAGAACCAGTCAACATCTAACAATCCAATCCCCAGCAAAATAACAATTGAACCCAACAACAAATTGACCCCATCAAAGTACTCAATAGATCTAAATAAATTTGAAAGTTGGTAAGAGTTGAAATCATTTTATAGTTTAAATTTATAAAATTAAATTTCGATTTAGTTGGTTACATCAACAAAGAGCGCCATCAACGCTTAGAATCATCTTAGAGCAGGAAAGATGTTAACGCGCGATTTCCCTCTACCAAAAATTTTACATTAAGTTGTACGGAAAGCACAGGGTAGGTATGTTAAGTTAATTGTGTGCTTGTTTTTGTCATTTTTGACAGTTTTGTTTTAGCATGATAACCAATTACTTATTAGGTACCTATTTTTTAGTAAATATTATAATCGCGGCATGACCCAAAATAGATGAAGCTTTCCTTATCATCGACCGTAGAGCGTAGGTAGACAATTTTACGTCATTCCGGGGCCATTATGGACTGTTAGTAACTTCCTGAAATAGCTCTTTATATTGTTTTAAATGATATTCTGTTTTGCTACTTGATTTGAAGTAGGTATCTTGTAGTGAAATGTTATATTAGAGGTACAAAGCCGGCACACGACCTCCCCATCCTAACAACTAGGTTGGATGGAGTCTTTCTATTACGTCACTGTAAAATGATAACTTCCGTCGCGCAATCCCAACCGGTTGATGTTCACACAATGGCGGAAAACAATGGCACAACTGAAATTTAAGTCAGTAAATTTAAGAACTACGTTTTTGCAGGAAGCGAAATTCTGAATTTAGTCATTGAATTTTCTAAACGAAATTTACAGAGTAATTAAACATAATGATGACATGCACAATAAAAATTAAACAGCTGGATTATAATTTTTCTGTGTATTGTCATTGTATGTTGAATTTCATACTTTATTATGAATGTTTCATAAAATTCTCTGTGGAGTCACCTCGTCAAATTAGGCATGTCTACTAGGATGGCCTATTTTGACCTCCCCAGGGGGGGCCCTTCATACAAATTTCGACTGGGGTGGATCAAAATAGGCAATCTTAGTGAACATCACGGTCAAATTTTGATGAAATGCCTGAGGTTAATATCAAAGGAAAAGTAAAAAAGTTACCACTCACTTCTTCGATTGCCTTTTGAAAATTACCTAGCTGATTCTTTAAACCATAAGATGCTATTTAGACTGTCTGGTGATCTAAATCACAATTCCTCCGTCATTCATTCCTCGTTGTAAATCTTCGATCGATCTTAAACATAAAATCTTAGGCTTAAAGTTAATTTTACGCATTTATTTGTAGAATTTAAGCACTCTTCCGAACTCAGTTCTTACGACACGATTAGAGTATTACGTCTTATTAACTGGTACAAAGTTTGTATTCGAAATAAATTAAAAAGATTTGTGTTAGTAAAATAAATTTTGCGCTGAAATGAGACAGGACGATGAAAAGAATATTGCAATATAGCTAGTCTCTAAATAGCATAACTTTATAAATATTATGTAGGGAGGTAGGTACGTCTCCCCTTAAAACTGAAATTTCTAGTTTGCTGTTGTAAAAATATTATCAGAACAAAACCACTCTTTTTGCCCGCCGTTGGGAAGTCTGCCAGTTTATCTTAGTTTATTATTTATATAAAATAACCGTCCTCTAACTAAAGTTTGGACGACCTGATAGCCTAGTGGTCCTTCCAGAGCATAATCCCAGAATCGCATAATATCAGATTCGCAGAATACCAGAATCGCAAAATATCAGACCCACAGAATACCAGAATCGCAAAATATCAGACTCGCAGGATACAAGGATTGCAAAATATCAGACTTACGGGATACCCAGAGTCGTAGTATACAGACCAATATAAAATAACCCCACACTGCGTACATTTTGCTTAGTAACAGGGCTCTGCTAATACTGTACAACTTAAAACACCGGGGAAAAGTAGGGAAATCCTTGTACGGAACCCTCGTGCGCGAGTCCGACACGCATTTGTCCGGTTTTTTACTCTGTACCGACAAATAAAAACGAATCTGAAAGACCGACATAAATCATCTTTACACCTGTTTGATATGTAAGAGTACACCTTCTCACGTTGCACGTAAGGTAAAAAATCGATGATGATTTAAGATATAAACGTGACTTACAATATTTTGATTTGTTCCTCAAATACAATAATGTAGGGTATTTTGTATGAAATGTGATTAGGTAAGTACAAAACGATATGGCAGGGTCAGGGCTTTCACCACATCGCTTATATGGAGTTACCGAAATAAGAATTTGTTGCATGGTTACGTTCACTTGAATATTTTAATATTTACATACACAAGACAAGCAACACACTGAAAGTACCCGTGACAACAGCATTTAAAATACGATAAAAAATATTCGTGGTATATAAATTTAAGTTCCGTGTGTTCAATTATCATTGAAAATCGCAAGTTTTTGTGCCAAGTGTATTATAGAAAAACACATAGATTTCTCGTTATTTAATGTCGAAAACAGAAAAGTTTTCTTAAAAAATCGTACTTTACACAAATCACAATTTTATACGTCTCGCATCACATCACCGTATCATTTTTGGTCTTAAAACGCAATATGAATATGTAATGAATAATAACGGCATCGTAAACGGAATTATCGCCGCACACAAGTCAAATCGATTTCTTTCGATGTCTAATCGATTTAGGTGTAAACTGTTTCTCGCGCCCGGTCTTTTACTCGGGCAAGTACATTTACGACAGCCCTACATGCCATTCCAAGCAAGCAATTCAGAACCTTACGTGTTACATAAAAAGCCTGACAAATCACGTCGACGTGTCGGGTTGGAAACGGTCATATTTGTACTGCATTCGTTATGGGTGAGTTTACGATCAAAATCGAAGCTAAGAGTATTGTTTTACAGCATTCAACGCTATATAGGTGTCTATGTATATACATGTCAATACAAACTTATTTAGTAAGTTGTTACATGATGTCAGCCTGCTACAGAAGGCTAACATAATGTAAACAACGGGCATGTAGCTAGCCCATTTACAATTCCTTCATTGTATAACGTTTTCATAGCAGTGTATGGTACATCACGTTTTGAATTAGTATCGGCTGCATAAACTGTTATAAATGTAAATATTACACGGCCATTTATTATTGATTAGCAAAAAGCTGCTTGCCAGGAGTTAGCCGGATGATCGGTGCAAAATAATTTGAGGTAGGTACTGTAGACGATTATAAAAAATACGTGTGAAAAAAGCCACAAGTCGTTAGTTGCTCCAATAACAGTCTCAAGAGAGCGACTAACATTAACATGTTGTGACATCACAATTACGTTTGTTTTGATTGGAAAGAACGTAAATGAAATGAGAGTGTCTGCGCTATCACTGGCTAGAAGTTTTTGTTTTTCTGATATTCACCCATCGTTGCATTTACGTTTTGATAGACCCGTTGCGAACTCTTTGAACATTTTCCTTAATGGTTGATTTTTACAGTTCATTCGGGTGGTTTGTTATTTACGGGTATTGACGTATGTATTATGTAATTGTATGGCTGTAAGCTATAAAGTTGGTCGTAAAATACCCAGAATTTTACGTTAACAAATTAATTAAATCGCATGTGGTACGCGAAATCTTGCTTAATAATAAGATTTATTTCGAGCTTTGCGCACTATTTAAGTCGCGCCGTATGCTTGACGCGGGGACTACCGATATACTTCACAGTGACGTAAATCAGCTTTTAATTCGATTTTCAAGGATCCCAGCGGCTCCCTGAAAATAGCAGCGGTTTTTAGTGCGGACCGTGCCACCGGACGGCATTAATGACTTAGCAATTTACTCAAATCAAATACCCGCAAGTTATTTCAGTGCAGGGCGATTAAATCTATCAATGAATTTCCGGCACACGCCAGTTGACACTTTTAACGTCGCCAATCAACCTGAGAACGCCGTCAATGAAGGAACAATACGACTTGGCTCGTAAATTACAATATTCCTAAGTCCGAGCCCGCACTTTGAAGTAGGCAAGGGTTCGTTGCGCCGCGCTGTTCACAGCATTGCGCACAATCAAACAGAAACCGTTTAAAGCCAGCACTAAGTTTGGGATGAAGGAATTATTTTTAAATTATTAATCACTTATTGATGCAATTAGAATTAGATTTCGTTCCAACAATATATAAAAATTGATTAGACTCGTAGCGCGAAAGCTAACATTTTCTGCACAGGACGCCATAGGAATGCGCCCTTTCATCAAACATAACGATATACGCATACTAAACTTGTACTTCAAAACGAACCCTGTTTACGTACCTATGTTTCATGGTACCTAGGAGCAGGGGTACACACTATGCTACCGGTATTCCTCATTCCCATATTTATTAATTCAAATTATAATAAAAAAAAATTGTTCATATCCATGTCTGTAGGGGTTTCCAACGAGATCGTGTACAATTTTACTAACCGTTTCGACGCCATGAACACCTAAAGGAGCCGTGTGCCGTCGCGTACTAAAATGCAACCGATAGGTAGGCACAATTAGTCCGAACTGCAAAGCGTACAAGCGAACTACGTGTATGGTCCTTAAAGCAAGGACCAAAATACCGGTAAAAAACTAGTAACATTATTTCTTTTTATGTGCGATTGGTAACGAAGTGTACTCGTAACGTTACTTACGAGTGTTACGGCGCGAGGGATGTACAGTCGAGTTCTCCAATATCTATACAGTCAACAGTTCAAAAATATCTATACACAGACCTTATTGCCAGTTACATAAGGTCCGTGTTTAGATATTTATGAACCGTTGGCTGTACAGATATTGGAGAACTCGACTGTAGCTGCTCTACTAGAGCGAGCTGGCAACGTCGCTTTGTGATGATACAGGGTATCGTTAATAAGGTATCGGTATTTATTTCTGTATATATCTGTTGTATCCTTCCCAAAATAACGTTACTTTACAAAATACCGGTAAAAATATGATAAATACTTTAATACGTTACTTTTCCCGGTAACGTTAATAGTGCCTGGCTTAAAGTTCAAGTTGGCATTGGACATTATGATGACGTGGCGTGTAGGTTTCAACCTTTGTATACTTCAATAGCGTTCAAAGGGTTAATTCTAACTGACTAATTTATTACTTTAGTTTAGATATAAGTTCTTAGTGTTAAATCAGAGCGAAGAAGTTTTAGTTTATTTACACAGTTCACTCTGCAATAGACCGTGTTAGATAGGGATCTATTCTATTCGTTGAAACATAAATTTTATCACAAGCACGGCCGTTTGTTATCTCGACAATCGGTCAATCAATCGATATATTTATAGGACCCTATATTAGGTAGGCCAGCCGACTAGATTATCGTAGGCATGAAAATAATGTGTCCAATTTTACAGATCACACCACTAAAAATATATTGCTAAAGCAGTCTGGTAAAAACGAATGCTCAAATAACATTTTTGACTGGTTGTGATAATGTATTACAGCGGCAACTATTTTCTACTTTACTCGCATTTCAAGTTCATGTCAGTATTTCCCCATTTTCGAAATATACATTCATCACACGATCTGTATAATCGGGCCCCTGCCACACATGTCAATATGAATTGTTGGATACGGTAGGTGGCGACTTCGCTATGTCATTCTAGTGGATTAAGGTTTAAGGATGTTCCAGACGGGCTGCATTCCGACTGCATTGTAACTGCCAACTGCAGACTGCCCATACATTTTCTATTGCAGTTTCAATGCCGTCGGCAAAACTCACAGAACTATATCGGGATAAAAGGAAAGAGTTTATCGATATGCAAGCGTGTAACATTTTGTGTAAATAGGAACGTATTTCGACCCACTTTCCCGAAATTAAAAATGCATTTACTGCAAAATTTACACTGCCAAAAAGTACACTTGTAAAATTAGGGCACTTTCACAGTAAGTGCATGTAACCAAAAAATACACTTTTCCAAAATGCAAAAAGATGGCTACGTCGTTTTCCAATTTTGATGACGAATTTGGAACGGCTCTTTTGGAAAAGTGTACCTTCTGCGAAACTGTACCATCTGAGAATGTGCTCTATTTGAGAAAGTGCACATTTCGGGAAAGTGGGTTTTATGAACTTAAGCCATTTTGACGTCACAAGTGTAATTTAGTGAGGAAACATCTCGAGCTCCCACTTTTTTTGTGGTATTTGAACAGTTCAACAGGTTTTGTTTTAAAATTAACCTGTCACGCGTAAAAAAGCGGTCACGAGCCGGAACGCGTAATGTAGTTCAAAATTCAAAATTCAAAATTCAAATTCAAAATTTTATTCAGCAAATAGGCAGTTGAATGCTCTTTTACACGTCATTTTTTTTTGAGTCTACCAGCGCTTTCGGAAAGACCATGATTGCCAAGAAGAATGCGCCGCAAGAAACTTGGCACAAAGTCATTTTTTCTAAAAACAAGTTACATTAGCTCTTACAATACGCAACCACAGACAAACTACACAAAGAAACCTCACTCTGTCATTAAAAGATTAAGAGAGAAAAAAAAATACCGCATTTTAGAAACAAGTGTAAAAAGTAATTATTAAAACAGCAAAACCAGAACACTTTACTTTACTGGCACGTTTTAATTGAGCAGGAGATGTATAGGGTCTCCAGGTCAAATATCTGTGAAAATTTAAATTACAAAGGGATGTATAGGGTCCCAGAATTAATACTTTAATATAATACTTAATCTAAATGGCTTAGAGATGTATAGTCTCTAGGGTCAATTTAAACTAAATTTAAAATCAGCAGAGGTGTAAAACGCCTCCACGGTCAAATAATAAGTATAATAATACATATATTCTCAGTCCTTCTCTTGGATACCCGGTATTGTTTTGTGGCAAAACTGCACGCCAGCTGCATATGGACAAACGGCAGTTTGGCAGTTACAATGCAGTCGGAATTCACCCTGTTTGCCCTTAGTGAGGGAATCAACCAACCTGGGTGATGCAGGTTGACGGAGCAGAGGCTGGAGCTCGCCGCCAGGGTGTAGGAAGGCTCATCCTTGGGCCTTAGCAGGGCGTGAGTGGAGACTCCAAGTACCCGCACCTCCTATAGAAATACGGCAGATCAGTACCATAAAACTTCTTTTTTTGGGAGCAATATTTTTTTGTGGCAAACGTAAACTATTGGAAGACTTGGATGAAGGTACATCTTTATGTTGACCAGTTTACTCGTATTAGTTCTTCAGTATGTTTTGTAAGACTTAACAATTTTATAAAAATAAGTCTAGTTGGATGACTAATTTGCGACCTTTTACACCAAAGAAAATTCTTATATTCGACTTGATATCCCAGCGTACGTAAAGAGTCGAGCGGCCAAAATGAGCATCGAATAAACACGTGCGAACTATATTTTTGTAATGTTAATATTAAATCGAATCCCAACGACACGGCCAATAAATATTGTACCGCGCCTATTTTTAAACGCGTAGAATGCTTTCTCCGATGCTGAATGAACCGAGTCCACCCTCCCTCGTAATGTGTAATTCTGAGTGGCTGTTACGCCACGTCGAAGGATGCAATCTGCTAGCGGTAGCGAAAAAAAAACTTTTTTAAAACCAGTCAAATGTTGTAGGAGCCCAGGAATAAGTCAATGCAACCATATTCTCAAGCGCACTGCCTTACAAAATATAAGTAAGCACTTTATACGCTCATATAATACCATAGAATAATCAAAAATAGGAAAACCATTAAAAAATCATAGTACCAAAAATCAAATAGTCACAGGCGACCATGCTATCAAAGTCAAAGTTAACAGGTAAATGGTAATTAAGTATATACAAATGTTAACAAAGGCACTTGACAAGTTTACGGACCAATGGGTGTAAAGTAAATGACGCCGCTAGTCGCTATGCGCGTGCACCGAAGAGTTAGCTTTTTGACAGTGTCAGCTATATCCAAACTGATTTGTTCGCAACAGCTGCGCGAGCGCACCTATTAACCGCTGATACATGTTTGTCAGCCGGCTATTAGGGCGAAAGAGATAAAAATCCAAAATCATTAATAAAAGAGCGAGATCGATTCATTTCTCCGATTCACGGCCGATATTTATTTTACTGCATCGTGACACACAAGAAAAAATCATGTACTGAAAATTGGAATAGGACTGTACGAATGCGACGTTTTTGCTGGCAGGCCATTTTTCTTATTCTATATAGAGATATATTGGTCAAGGAATGTTCTATATTTTGTGTTATGACTCAGTAATTTTCTTATTCAATAAAATAAATATAATTACGTCGGAAAGTCGCAAGCTCTACGTCAAGACTTTATGTTTTGGATTTAAGAGAGCTATCAATATAAATTTAAAAAAAACACACCTGTGTTTCGTGTTTCGATGACAGATACAACATAATCAGATTCATGGTTTAGCTAAAACAATATAGTTAAGACATTTATTACGTGTTCGCTGTTCAAAAAATAATGTTCTTGGCTGAGTATCAACCTCAATTATTTGTCAACACAACATTAGTTTATCAACATTTCATAACGCGGTGATTTCTTGCAGTGGCGTCTACAATATACTAACGGTTACATCTTAATTGGATCCCATAAATATCTTCATAACAAAACATATGCCAAACAAGAAAACGTTACAATAACAACAAGTACCTCAGATTCCTCCCAGGCGTGATGGACTGCGCGATAAAATTCAAATAGGAATCATTTGTTTGGGATAAAAAATAAATATTTCCAGATACAAGAAAAACTTCGGCATGGCCCCAGTGACGAGGCGACAGCGGATCGCGGGGTGGATTAAACCAAAATAGCATGGTAATTAATGGACATTTCCAAGCCCACAGTCCCAAGACGAGCCGCATTTCAAGAATACCAACACATGATAATAAAATTATCGAAAATTATAGTTGGGAAATTATTTTCAGTGGCAGCGTAAAATAATCGCCCGGTCGGACAAGATTTATAAGGAATGGCGACGCGGCAACCGATTTGGGTATTAATTAGGAGTTTTCAGTTATATCTCAACATTTAAATCGATAGAACTACGAGCGAGGAAGTTTTGATATTTTGATTACGCACGCCTCTTTTGAATGGATGAGTTATAAAAATAACGTTAGTAAAAAGATTTCAGCTTTCGACGCCGTTAATGATGTTTTGACAGATCTGCATAGTGTGTGAAACCATTCGCAACGGGGTGACAGATTATGACGCATGGTGCTAATACTGATTCATGTTTTATATACCATTTTAACAACAGCAAACCATTCAATACAAAATACCTATTATTGCACCAAATGCAATTGGTAAACTCAAAATGGATTCGACCCCACCTAATCACTAGACCAGGTATTCCCAAACTGTGTGACTGGTGTGACTAGTGACTAATACTATCAATTTTACATTATCATTTCATGATACTTGGGACTTAATCGCGTAAAAAACATATATTTAATTTTGAATTTAAAGACCTCGACGTTTCGGACGCGACGTTGCGTTCATGGTCTCGAAGGGACTGCTTAATACTATCAACGTAATAAAGTCATACCTACAAAACTCGCTTCTGAACGCCGGCATCAAATGACTCGAGATTTGCACAATCAGAACAAGCGAAGCATTATGAGCATTCTAATCTTAATTGTCTTGAAAGGTAATAACTTAATTCCGGTGAATATGAAACGCTTCTTGCCGAGACTAGACTAGATTTCATTGCGTTTTTACACGACTGCCTCTTTATCCTTTGCATATTGAATGCACTTGACTCAGGTCAAACGGATTCAAGTTAACATAATCTACTACTCTTTTAGTTTAACAAAAGATATAATACAGTTAACACCTGGAAGACGCCGAACGGAGCGAAGGAGGTGAGGATACAAGTACAACTCGCCGCTTTAACGGCTTAGGCCAGTAGGTATCTCTGGCTTCTGCTTACAAATTATAATAACGATAAAGTCAGCTTTTTATAACGACCGAAGTATGCTATAGTTTCAACAAAAATTAAAGACTGTTTAAATACGAACTAGAAACAATTAATTTGCCCACCCGCGACTATACGTGAAAATATTTACGCCTATGCGACAAATGTATCTTTCCACGCAACAGCTCCACCCCCACTGCTACACGAATCAACACATTTCACACAGACCCAAACTATCACCACAACCACTACCTACACTATATACGCTGACGCGTTTCGGAACTCTCTACGGGCCCATTCTCGAACCATCAAAACAACCGTTCAACATGCACAATAACTAATTTTCGAACACAAACCATAGCCAAAGGGTCTTGGTGTCCGAAAGTTTTGCCAATTTTCGTTTCTCAGACTATTTGCAGGTGTTCGTTTGGCAGATTACAGTTTGGTAGAATTTCAATCCGCAACTCGTAATTTCTGCCGGCAGTTTTTCGGGTTATTGAGTTGACAATTGAATCAAATACGAATCATATAACAGTTTAAAGTGATTAGCGGTTAATTACATTAGAAACATTGGAACAAATACAATATCGGGAACTCATCAAATCTATAAGGTTTTATTGGTACTGACCACGACTCAAATTTCACCTGTCAAATTCGAACATCAAAATGTAAATAAGTATGATATAAGCAATTTCTCGAGCAAAATCCTGCCATTGTTGAATTTATCTTCTCGACTAATTACTTTTGCCAAGATGCTGGCCATAACCCGTGGCAACCTTTCGTAATCTCACACAAAGTTTTACAGTACACATCAAACTTACATGTGCGTCTGAAATTAGTCTATAGTCGTCTCGCATCTCCTACAAGTGACCGACTTCATTACAGGCACATTTAAGTCTGACGCGCATTGAATGGCTTCGTTTCACTCTAAACAAAACAATAATGCAAACAATCATACCGAACCTACAAATCGCGCACCACAACAAGAAAAAAAGCTATTACATTCTTACGTCGCCTGATGATAACACCATTAATTCTTAAAAGGACCATCACTTAATAAATTTATATTTAACACTCTGATCACTTAATTATTTCACCACCACCAAAGCATAGAAGTAAAATCAGGTTCCGCTTTTAAAACAAAACCTACGAATACTGTCAATAAACAGAAATTGAAAATAATCTGTGGGTAGTTTCATGTGAGGCACTCGGTCTCCTTCACGCGTGAGATGCGTGACAAGGATGTAGGTATTGTTGATTTATATACTTAAACCCACAAAATCATAAATAAATATGCAAAAGGCAGCCAAGTTCGAACAAGATAAGTGAAATCTAAACGCGTGCCAAGTTTTATGTAGAAACTGTCCATCTCAGCTACTTGCAACCAACTTGCAACTTGGCTAATTTGAATAATTAAATCAACGTCTTATGGTGTACAAGCCATAAAGTCTAGGTATTCTACATGAAATATCATATGTCATACAAATTATTAGAAAGCAGCAGCAGCTAAATATTTTAACAATATTTACCGTTTTCAGATTAATTTATTGATTTGATTGCCCTAAATATTCCTTCGATACCAAATTTAAACGTTTTAGGTCATCTGGAAATAGGTTAAATTGTTAGTTATAATGTAGGTATAATTACTTATGTCAGTCAGTGTTAAAAATTACGATATTTCGACGTTAATGTCTTTATAACCGCTTGGGTTGTAGTGGCGAATTTTAGGGTTCTAGTAAATTTAAGGGATTTTAATAAATAAACCAAATTTCACGTTTAAATAGATTTGGAGTTGAGACGTTAATATGTATATGCATATCAAGTTACAGTTTTCTAGTATAAATAAACTCTGAGCTCGGATAGCTCTGATAAGAAAGTGATTTTGCAAAAGACTGAAAGCCTGGAATATACAGCATCCACAGACGAAACATGTCATTAATACTTAAAGTTGTTTTTTAAATCAGTTTACAAAAATCCAAATCCATAATTGTAAAATGAACTTTGTATTTTCGTTAAAACTATCGCAAACTAAAATAAATACCTAATACTTGCTACAAACTAAGCTATATCTAACCTAAGACCCCGTGATGAAGTGACGTTACCAAAAGGCGGGCAGCATTCCTTCGATAAATAGCGATGTTTAATTGTTGAGAGAGGTGGCTACCAGCCCTTTGGTCACCAACCAGTTGCGACGATTTGCAGTTCTATTATGAATTAATTCCTTAGCCTTTGGGTCTCAACAAAGACAGCTACGAAATTAAAAGCCGAATCGAGACCCTGGTACGCGTATTCATAAAACATTCCTCCGCCCCTACTTATGATTTTCCCTCCCTCGAAGCAAGCAAGCAATGAGCACTTGTGTTTAAGTATTTAAAATAAATACAAACAAATTTCTCCAAACAAACGCAAAGTCCTAACCCTTTGTCGACAAAATAACTTGGACACGATTAATCTTTTACGGTTCCATTAAGTACTTACAAGAAACAATTTTTCTGTGATTGAATGATCACAATATGACCGTATTTAAGCAGGACAACAAACAAAAATTTGGTTTCAGGCAAACAAATATGACAAATATTAATGAATGACAGTCAACAAAAAGACCCAAAGAAGAAAGACCAAGAAACACCAGTAGCACCTCGAAGAAGACACCCTGAATTCTTGCTGTTTACTTTTTAAGGAGAATAGAACAGTTGGACTAATAATAAACTACTTCAGTTCAAAGATAAATCATATCCAAAAAAATAACGATTTCTTTAGGCTAATTAAACGATAGAATTCTGATAAGACGCAAAACACGTCATTTTAAATTGACAAACGCAGATGCGTTCTGGCATGCATTTGTTTTTTATTTAGAATACAATAGACAGCAGAATTCGGTTTTCTTTTATGCCAGTTCTAACTGAAACGAAAGAGGTTCAGTTGCGTAACAAAACGATGAATCTGCTCAATGAGTCCTGTTACTGAAAATAAATAAAAAAAACCGGCCAAGTGCGAGTCGGACTCGCGCACGAGGGTTCCGTAGCAAGATTTTAAAGCTTTTCCCCAGTGTTTTAAGAAATCTAGTGTTAGTAGAGCCCTGCTCCTAAGCAAAATGTACGCAGTGTGGAGTCAACTTATATTTTTACATTCTTAAACATAATTATTGTAATGGGTTATACCTAAATAAAGAGCATTTATTATTATTATTATTATATTGGTCCTAAAAATCTACAGACAAACATAAAAATTTAAGATTTTGAGACTTTTCTGAGTGGTTGTGCTAACCTTCATACCAAATTTTAAGTTTCTAGGACAACTGGAAGTACCCTTTAGGTTTTTGAATTTTGACAAGTTGTATGGACTTTTAATAACTGTATCTTTTGATTGCGTTGACTTAGAAGGTTAGTTTTTTCGCAGCTTCAAGGGACCGCAGGCTTGAGTATTTGATATTAATTTCAGCATGTTACCTCGACGCGTTCCAGAGAAAACGGGTCTTGACAACCAGACAGACAGACGGACAACAAAGTGATCCTATAAGGGTTCAGTTTTTTCCTTTTGAGGCACGGAACCCTAAAAATGGTCTTGCTTGTCTTCAATCGAATGTTTGTGTTACAAGTATTATCTAAGTATCTATCGAAGCACATATCGACACGGAGAACAATAAAAATGTAAGTAAACCAATCGGCTCGTGAAATAGGCCCATTGTACGTGGTACACGACCGAATTACACCCCGCCATGATTCCATGCCATGGAAACAGATCTTATGGCCGGAGCTGCAATGAGCCAACTTTATGGAGCGTATCTTCCTGTAAGCTCTCCTTACATATTTTAATTTAAATACACGGACCTAGATGTTTAATAGATTGACTACAAGCATAAAATTATTATTTCGCATTAATAACTTAGGTTGTGAATTTAGTCATTGTCGTCATGTCTCAGTAAACTAACTTTTTGTATTATATATTTTTACGGTCATCCCGTCCGAAATTATTTTTTACCAATTCCAAACTGATGCGTAAATATACAGAAAAACTAGAAAAAATAATTCTCGAATTGGGGTTCGAACCCAAACCTTTACCATACCGTAGTAACGCGTTAATCCAATTTACGCCGTTCGAGCAATTAAGTAATAAAAATCCCTTGAAGTATTCACGCCGCTTCAAATCATTGTTATCAAGGACAATATATAGTTATCAGTATTTAAGTATCTTAATAACAATAATTAAATTTAGAACCTAAAATGGAAAACGTCACCGAGTCTGCTACCTCGGGGCAAGGTACCCAAAAGGCTGGCGGCGTTGCCTCATTGTATAGCAATGTATAGGTGGCAGAGGAACGCGCCAGCCCTTTGATCACCTGTAATTTTGATAAAAAAATTTCTTAATATATTAAAAAACGGACTCAGCGTCGGGTCCCCACGGGCCAAGCGTCTCCACACCAAAACTAAACCTGTTAGTAAGTTCAGTTGTTTTGTTATCAATCAGTGATTTCAATTTAGATGCAATACAAAAAGAAAAAAAAATGTTTTTGCCAACTAGTAAATAAATATACAAGCCTTTTTGCTGGCGTAAGTACTTTATATTACATTGTCATCGGAATTTTATACAATTTATACAAAGCTGGAAATGAGCGAAAAATTTAAAAAAAACGTTAGTCGGGAAAGCAATTAAGTACTTACTCGTATTTTATTTAAAATAGCGTGTCGCGGTCATAATTATTGAACTTTGTCTATTTGTAGTATTTTGCAACGGCGGCGGTCAAAAGCAAATATAAGTATTCTGTGTTTTCTTTTTAAATAAAAATAATGTAATTTGGAACGAGCAGATAATATTGTTTATATCGTTAAAATGCCTTGATTGGGATTGTGAAAAAAAATCTGAGATTTTGAGCTAAGTGCTGCAATAAAAATAAAGCTAAGCTTTGTAAACAAATGAGCCGGAATTCCGCACGTACCTAACTCGTATGTTTTGCAAAAAATATTTTTTACACCCACCATTCATTGCACGAAAATATGGCTGCCCCGCGATTCGTACTCTCTTCCAAGTATGACACTCCCCGTTGCTACATATTTCGTTCGCTCGTCCGATGACCAATACTGTGTATTAATATGCTAAGCGAAAACTTTGCAAAATTCTTTTTAGAATTCTGCACCAACTAGAGCGTGAGCTTCGACCACAATTTTAATTTAACGTTAAGATTCTGTGCGCCACTTTTGCTAGGCCTATTATTAAGGCCTTAGGGCGTTATGACAAGAGAAAAGGTCCGGGGGCTTTATTTAGAACATAGCACTCAAGGTAGCTTACATGTTATATTTATATGAATAATATGAATATGACCCCTGTGATGAAAAGGTAGTTCACTAAATTACACAAATTCTCATTTCATTCTATAGATAAATGGGTGGGCACTGTATGTAAATTAAATACCCGCTATTACTCGAACTTATTTAAGTACTTAGGTTATTTCTGCAGTAATATTGAAGCCAATTGCAGGATCTCACAACTAGTACTAAGTACATTATAATAAGCACGATGACGCTGCGTTCTCGCCACAGTTCACATGTATCTGTGTTTGTAGTAGTTCGAAACCGTTTGGTTATCTTCAAAACACACGTAATGTCCCTTGCTGGGCCATTACAAATTCATTCCTGGCCCTACAATGCAATGTCACTATAACTTTTACTGTAAAAAGTTTCCACAGTGGATCAGGGATCAATTTGATCGATAGTACCTATCGATAGATACCTAACTAATAGCTGATGTGTTACTAGTTAGGCAGTGTTAGCTAGTTTGTTTAGATCTTAATTGTTACCTGGTATATCTTAAGGTATAATACTTATGTATAATTATATTGCTACGCCCTTACAGAGTAGTACCTAGGTTAACTTAAGTTAATTTTATGTACTGTGCAATAAATAAATAAATAGTACGCAGTACAATTTAGGTGTATACTGCTGTGAAACGCAAATAACAATGGATAGGCAGACGATGTCAGCGAAATTGCTAAGATTACTGATGCCTGCTAGTAAAATTGAATCTGGTACATTAGTTGTAGCTTTATGGACGCATGTTGAGCCCGCGTTTTGTCTGGAGTAATCTATAAATAAGGCGGCACCTCAAAATAATTTTAATTTCTTATTTTTCTTTTCCCCGGCTCATTGAAGGCAGCCTTAACCATAGTTCCCGATAAGCCCTTTTTTCACTCACACCAGTAGCTCTAACTCCTGCCTCTTAAGATCGAGACTTGAAATTACAAATGGACGTTGACGCTTGTGTAGAGTATACATATGTTAAAAATGTGGCGGGCCACCCACGAGGCGCAATGCGCTGGCATACGTACCTACTGAGTAAGGAGAATATTTCATTACAAAACATTCATGCATTATTTGCACGAAAATTTGATTGATTAGTTCCTTAGTATTTTATTGATTTCCAGTTCAGTAAGGTACCTAACTGTCCCCGTGCTCGACGCTGTCAAAATAGTTGGCACCTTCAATCTTAATACGTAGCAATAAAGGTGTCAATTATTGAAATTAACGTGTCGATCATTGGGCCGTTTACCTTATTTCATTGTCGAGGATTTTGAGAAAAGGAATTATCTATCGAACTACTTTCAACACGTTAAATATTAAAAGCGAGGAAAACACATGATCTTCGAGTTATCACTATGGTGCTCGGAACATGGTAGTGGTATGCACCGGTGCGTAGACCTCCGGGGAAACACCGGTATTCTACCGGTAAAGGTAATCAAGTAAAAACACCGAAGAAACACCAGTATTCTCCGGTTATAACAACTTATGGAGTCAAATAAAAGACATGTTTCATTTATTGATTAACGAAATGTTTATTAGGTACGTAAGTATTTGTTATCATTATTTTTATTCACAATATTTTTAATTCTCACTTTTATGTATTCTTCTTTTTGATGACTTCCATAAGTTGTTGCATAATATTATATCGTTCGTCGCCAGTATACCGTGCAAGTTTTTTTATTTATCGAATCTCATAATTCTCATAAATAATCATAGGTATTTAAATGAATATATATTTCATTACAAGCTTCAATTTGCACAACATTACCGAAAGATAACTATTCTAGCTAAACAACAAAATTCTCCGGAGATCACCGGTGAATTTCACCGATCCGCAAGATTGCGCTCCGGTGCAAACCACTGGAACATGGATAGTGTATAGTGAATGAGCATAAGTCCAAGTAATCATTTAGAATTTTCTTGACAATCGCAGCATTTTGTACCCCTACTAAATAAATTTCAGCTCACACAAGTTTCACATTTTCATTTCATTTGTTGATATAATTTTTACAGTTGGAGGGGGGGGGGGGTCTTTGTTGTCTCGTGTTATGGGAAGATGACTATATGTAGGTGGGAGCCATGATTTGGGCAGTGTAAATTCGGTGTGTTAAAGAAAAACGTAACATTTTCTGTCATTAATTTGTCTTAGAGAGGAACAGACTTCTAAATGTAGAAAGTTCTTTAAAATAGTCATCAATTACTTATATCTGTACAGGCAGAAATAACTGCTAAGTTTACAGTAAGTACGCGGTTACATAAAGGTCGTTATGCCTTACCCTGGTCAAGCCTGATTAAAAAATAAGTTATTTTTGTAGGTTTTCTTTTGTAAACTAACTTAGTCTAACAACCGCTTGCCCTCGCCTTGAGAAATTAAGAATACGGCTGAGTTTTCGTTATGTTATGTGACTGCCAATGGCAGTGTACACGTTCAAAGTCAGGCCGGGGATTCTACTGGGTCTGCGATCTGCGACGTTCTCTACGAATGGATTCGCACCTTGTATACAAATCATCATCACATCACCAGCCTGTTTTTTTACGTCCCACTGTTGGGCACAGGCCTCCTGTCAGAATGAGAGGGCTTAGGCTTCCTCGCGATGTTTTCCTTCACCGAAAAGCTCATGATAAATTACAAATGTAATTCCGCACATAAATTACGAAAAACTCAAGAGGTGCGGGCCGGGGTTTGTACTGTAGGGTGTTAGCCTCCATGATACAAGTGCATGGTGGGGTCCTGGCAAGCTAGACTGATCTGTTCATGTTAAACTTAGAATTTGATCAAAATAAAGGAACACTTGGTTCCCAGATAGCAGATGAGCGGGCTGGGACCTCGGATAAAGATAGTTGCATTTCTGAATTTGTAATAACTTTAAGCCCCTGCTACTTGAATATAGACCCAGTCCTGACTAAAAATACCATCTTTTATTTAATTGCATTAGTATTTGCAGGGCAGTAACTAATTTTATCTACACACATATCATAAGTCCTCTATAATGCGTTCAGAAACCGTAGAAAATGACCAGCATTGCAGTACTGTGTCGTAATGACTTTTCGATATCGAATTCAATTTTTCGAATTTGACGACCAACGTAATTTACAATCATAGTGAAATAAAACGGATCACTCACGTATATAAGTCGAGTTCAGTCTGACATGTATAATTAATAATGTGATATTGATTTATTTTTTTATAAAAAAAAACAGTTTACGAAACGTCAGCTCGGTATGTTTGTCTATGATCAAAAAAAAACAGTCAAATTCGTGACAGGTATGGGTATGATATATGTCTTCGGCTTCTGAACCCATCTTAGAGTACTTATAATATGTGTGTAGATAAAGTAATGTATGCAAGTCCACATAATTAGACCTTAAAACACTCATTAACGCATAAACTACTATTACCGTTAGGACGCGTCACCGTACCTTCTCCAGTACCCACTTCCTGGGCTACGCCCCACAGTACCCACGACCCTCTGTTTTTTTTTACAATACAAACCAACTCACGTCAACTATGATTTTGTATCCAGCTTATTTACGTAATATCCATTACTTGATACTATCCCCCTCTAGGAACTTGACTTTTTCTGAATCATTGGGAGTCAAGGGGATTATTACTCGGTACAAGGCCTGGTGCGGCGCGGGCGATGCGGACGCAAACTGAAACGCCAGCAATCTTGAATTTCGTCACATCGTAACATTGGCATCATTTACGTATTACGCTTTATTTAAATTGAGGCCGAGCGTTGCGACATAACTGACCATGCGACAAGTTATATCGTTTTTAGGAATCTGAGTTTCCTGTAGAAGGATCTGCCGTAATTATGCCTGGTTTTTTTTATCAAAATTTTCTTTCATTTTAAGATTACCCTAAGTCAGAAGCTTTCATAATCAACCTCGACAAATAGGTACGCATGAAAATAGGGACAAATATTTAGGGAATTAGTAAAAGTATGCCAAGACAGTACAAAATTTACAAATGGTTTTTTTGTCTAGGTATGCCAACTCTAAAGGCTAAGGTCTAAGGCTATTGTATTGTTAAATAATATAGCTATGTGTTCCATTGTATTCTATTCCTTTTTTTTTCCTTTAAAGGAAAACAGCTAATTAAATGAAAACTAAGTTTCGCAAATTACATAAACGCCTGGTTTTTTTATTGAAAGCTAGTTTTAACGAGCTTTTGTTTAGCTTCATCTGTAGGTAAATACCTAAATTATTTCTATTAAGTTTCCAGTTTGACGTGAAATTTTGTATTGTGTTTGGAGTCCAATGAGTATGCTTTTAAATAAATAAATAAATATCACGGGTCAATTTGACACCAATTGACCTAGTCCCAAACTAGGCAAAGCCTGTACTATGGGTACTAGACAATGGATAAACATACTTATATAGATAAATACATACTTATATACATATTAAACATCCAAGACCCGAGAACAAACATTCATATTCATCATACAAACATCTGCCCCAACCGGGATTTGAACCCGGGACCTCAAGCTTCATAGTCAGGGTCTCTAACCACAAGGCTATCCGGTCGTCAAAGTAATGTAGGTTTTATAAGTAATTACCGGCAGCAAGAAAACTGGGGCTATTTTTTTTTTTAGTAAAAAAAAACTTTTAAAATATTATACTGCAGTATTCCGCTATTTACTGGAATATCAGTTAATGGTATTTTTAAATTGTCAGTTTACAACGTCTCTGAGTTCAGAAAATTCAGCCGGGCAACACATCCCTAATAAGTGCACTCCCTAGCGCATTTGAGTCATCACACATCGTACTTGGGAAAACACTAGGCCACTTATAAATGAGAACAGGTCACGTGGTCAAACGTTAAAAGAATGCCGGACAAATGCACAAGACAGCAGCTAAATCGGCACTATGTCCGAGCAGAAATGCATTTCGTTGTAATGTGAGACCGCTAGCGTAAAGTCGAGTGCCGTGGCGCGGGCGCACTTAAAAATCGCAATACTTTTCACATTTGTCACAGGGCGGGTCGGGTTGCGCGTCATTCGAGCCGTCAGTGCTTGCGCATGCCGCGCAGCTGAGACGGTACGCGACTCAGCAATACCTGTGAACTTTTAGGGCTCCGCGTAGCATCTCTTAAACATCTGTGTACCACGTATTTAACAGCTGATAGAAAAAGTTTGATTTACATACTTAGCATAAACGAACGTTCTAGAATTTTCGCTACCGGTAGCACTGCGCGTTTGTCGCCTAGCGTCCATTGAAATGATTCTATGCGCCTAATAAATCATATGTCAGTGCGCTTCGAGGCTGCAGTGAAGTAATGTTAATGAAAGGTTTCAATTATCACTGAGATCTCGTGGTAACTAAACATTAAGCCAGGGTTTTGTTTGCGAGAGCTCTAGGCCCATCAGTGGAACGGGAACAAGGTGGACTGCAACCCGTCTTATCAAATAATATTTTAGACAACAATGTGGGAGTTTTGTGAACTTAAATGGCAAAAGTGTTGTTAGAAAGCCAATGTATACTTACATTTCTATTAGAAGTAATACATACACGTCAGCTATGGCCAAAAATATGTAGTAAACAAAACACTCCTATTAACTGCGGAACCACGCAATGTACCAGTGAACTGAAATCTGGAGCAGCGTTATATCAAAATTCACTTGAATTTTGATGATCGATGACTTTGAAACAATATGCTTTTTGTTGAAACGACACGTGAACTCAGTATTGTTTTTGAGATTTCGGGTGGCTTATAGAACATTGAAACCTTCGTAGATGTGGTACCTATATCTAATATCTACTTAGGTAGGAAACTGCAGGTGATTTAAGCTACTGGGTACATTAAAGATATAACTATCAATACAAAAATTAATTGATGCGCTTATCTACTATTTGTCAATCTGTTTATGTGGAATTTAACATGTCAAATTATCAATTAAGCCCAAAACTACTCACGTGACAATGTGACCAGGTCTCGGTTATTCAAACAATAAACTTTCTTAAGGTAAATTACCTCCTTTGTTCTAAGAATCTCCGAAAGGACTGTTTTTGACGGTTTGTTCTATTTTGCACAGACAAAATATAGGTACGCGAAACCCGGGGAAAACATTACAGTGGGAATGTTTTTTTTTCAAGTAGGCAAATTGGTATCAATATGTTATGTTAAAATACAGAGTTCCGCATTTGAAGGTTCGGCGTGCCGTCGGCTGTTCGAAAAAAGTTTCTTACAATATTCGATAATTGTTTAGAGCCCGTCAAGCCATAAATTAGTCACGCGAAACAGTAATGTTCTCAAGACCGCAATATTTTATCAAATCCACTTCAGTATTGATTATCGACAACGAAACAAAGCGTTCTGTTACGGTCAAACTGCCGTCCTTTTGGGCACCTACTTGAGAATTAATGACGAACGGACGCAGACGTAAGCTGGGTTCACATTCTAAAGTTTTCTTATGTCCTTGTCACACGCCATCAAAGAGTTCGATGATCGTTAGTGAGGACGCTACTTGATACGCGATCGTGCTATACGGTTTCCTTCCTTTAAACAAGCCTGAGATCGGAGGCGCAACGCGCAGGTACAATGAAAATTTTCCTGAAAAAATTCTAGCAATTTTACTAGGGCGAGGCGAGGCGTCGTACATTGATAATGATAACACAATTTTATTATTGGTCATGTCAGTCAGTTGATTATAGTTAAAGGACATCGTACGTTAAATTCACGTGACATTTTGATTTAGCTCACAGCACACCACCTTACTTATTCTTTACATACAGTCGTCATACTCCAATAAAACAGGTATGACCGTCGTTCTCATACCATTGTGCTGAGGGATAGGGCCATTGAGGCATCGATGGGCTTCTATGAAATGAAATGAAATAGTTTATTTTATGCTTAAAAATAAAATCGATAATGGGATATCGGAGCGCTACAAACCTTAAAAAAGAGTAAGTGAAAATTTATCGAGGGCACCACTTTGTATACAACTGTAGCATTTTATCGTAGTTAGCAAGTAATTAGCGCTTCATCAGTCTCCATAATTCTTCTTTCATTGCCATACCTTGTGGGGACCACTTTAAGCAGCGCGTGTACCTATACCTAAACCTGGTGACTACTTCTTACTTTAATTAGGTACTGGAATAATACCGCACGCTTCCTGTATACGCACTAGGAAATTTATGATTAGAAATATCAAGTTACACATAGAATGTCTATTGATGTTTTGCGACACCAATATTTTAGAGCCCACGCAGGGTTGCCAAAGTAGTTCTTAGATGTTGCTACAGCACTTTTAAATACTTAACACATCCGTCACTTATGCTTATGAGAACTCATTAGAGAAGACAAAGTAGGTAATCATTATATTTAATTGTATTGTAGAGCAGGATGTTGATGTCTTTTCAAAGTTGTCACGTAGCCAATGGCCACCCGAACGCAGGCATCTTGATTTTTTCGCTTTTGTTAAATAGTTTCGGCTCGAGCAAAATGTTAAAAGATTATATATATTAAGTATTATGAAAGCGTTAATTATTTAATATTAATACCTAGCGTTCAAAAACCCACAAATGATTTCATTGAAGGTACTTATTCTAAAAGGACGTATTTCCAATTCTACTTTAGGATAGATCCATTACCTTTACTTTGTCTTGTCTTGATAAATAACATTGTATAGACGTTTTTATGACAATAATGTGACGTTGTCAAAGTCAAGACTCTGACAGCATTTATTTTCGTACAAAAAGGTATTTCATCCATTCATCGGTATTGGTGATATTCTTCTTTTTATTTATTGTGTTGTATTTCATATGAATATATAGTCGTCCCACGATAACTCTGCAACGAACTGACAACAGTAGAAATCTAAAGTTTGTGTATGGCAACACTGATTTATAGCCAAACAACACGTTTTGAACTTTTGATTAGATTAAACATTAAACAGGTCATCGTTCATTCTCCATCCACAAATAAAATACCTCTCATATTTCGTTTTCTAGATTTTTTTACTGTACAACGGCAAAACCTACTAAACACTAGCAAAATTGTCCTCCAATGGACAGAACCATATTAAAAAAAAAACAGCGACTTTTGATTGCTACTATCATTATTATTTTTAATTAAAGAAATGTCTGAGTGACGTGAAAAAAGTATTACCACAGCGTGATTTTTCTGGGTTGCCAATTAATATCTTATGCAGAGTTATCGTGGGACGATTATATCGGTGTGGTCAGGAGGCAAAACTTTTTCGATGCCGCTCTATATTAATTTTGAAGGTGTAAATAAATGAAATGTTGTCAATTTAAAGCATCATTCAAGTTAAGGCCTCACTAACTAATCACAAGAGTACTATGACAGGAAATATGAAATGATGCATGAATATTAGGTTTTAATTGATAGTCGAGAGGTGTTCACTGTTCATTGTAATGAGAGAACGCCGCCGTGAAACGACACTGCCCTACTTGTCCGCTACAATTTATGTTTTTTGTTGAACGACGACCACCTGAGGCAAGTTTTTCTTTTATTCTTGAGAAATGTTTACTTGGGATTAAAAACAAGCTTTATTTCTGCCTCGCTGGCAATAGATTTGAAACCTTGGCATTTTATAAAGAATGAGAATATTCGAATTGATGTTTACTTTCGTTTTTTTTTATTTTTATGAAACATTCATAGTAGGAAATTCAATAAACAATGACAATGCAAAGAAAAATCAATAAAGCAGCTAAAAAAAATTGACACAAGGCATTGAAAAATTCGTTAGGTTTAGCTTGTTAAGTATGGCTTAATTGGTGGAGCGTGGTACGGATTATCGAAGTTGCTGGTTCAAGTCCAGCTTTTATAAGGAATCAGCTGATTTATATTTTACTTTAGGAAAAGGAAAAAGAGGAAAGAAACCAAATTATAGTGATATAAACGGATCCCTCACGGTCCGTCGAGTATAGCCAGACATGTTTCGGACTACTACGTAGTCCTTCCTCTGGGAGCACGCGCTTCAACGTTAGCGAAATACAAACTCCCCAGAGGAAGGACTACGGATTAGTGCTAAACATGTTTTGCTATAGGTACAATAAGATTGAATCTCAAACTTCTCACAGTAGTATCATGCTAAAAACAAATCAGACTTGTAAAATTAATATGCCTAAACGGTTTTAAAAATATAAAAGTACCTAGGTATTATATACTTACTTATGGTTTGGTCTGGCATCAACGTAACGTTCCAAGCAACATAGCATGATAGCGACCAAGATTGAACTCAACTTCAATATAAAAAATCGGACAAGTGCGAGTCAGACTCGCGCACAAGGGTTCCGTACAAAGATTTTAACGCTTTTCCCCAGTGTTTTAAGTTGTCCAGTGTTAGCAGCACCCTGCTCCTAAGCAAAATGTACGCAGTGTGGGGTCCTCTTATATTGGTCTGTGAAATTCACTATCAGACATAAAAATAGAGTGGTTGTGCTATAAAAGCTACCTTCATGCCAAATTTCAAGTTTCTAAGACAACTGGAAGTACCCTTAAGGTTTTCAGGGTACGGCAATTTGTACGGAAACAACCTTTTTAATTACTGTTTCTTTTGATTGCGTTGATTTAGAAGCTTGAATTTTACACAGCTTCAAGGGACTGCGAACATGAGTATTCGGTATTAATTTCAGCCCACCTCCACGCGTTCCAGAGAAAAAATGTCTTGACAGACAGACGGATAACAAAGTGATCCCCTAAGGGTTCCGTTTTTCCTTTTGAGGTGCGGAACCCTAAAAACGCTGTACCTACTGTCTTGTCAGCGATCTTTATTTATTTCATTATATAAGACAGTAAGCATGAGTACGACTAGCGCACAATGCATTCTTTTATCTTCGTATACCTTATTTGACCTACAACATGCCACATCTCTGAGCTTCATGCGCATGCGTGATTTAGTAAAGCAATCTGTTTCATGTGACTCAGTACCTACCTACTTAGGTAACGTACCCATACTATGTGACCCATTTTAACAGTTTTAGCCCCCTTCCCCCTTCGGTGACCATCCGTAGAACATGACAAGACCGCCCCCCCCCCCCTTCCCCTCGAGTTTTCACGTAGCACTTTAAATTTTAACTTTCCGCACGATACATATAGCCACAACACGTGCCACTTTTTTGAGCAACTATTAACTATTTTGCGTCAGTGTTGCCTCCTGTGACTTTAAACAGCGCTAAACGCTGCGCCATATTTGAATATACATAGCTCGAATAAACGTCAGATTTCGTTAGAAAATATCAACTATGCTACAAAAACCTAAGCCCTGACATTCAAATCGTAGTGAAATACTTATGTCGGGCTAAACTCGACTTATGTACTTGAGCGATCCGTTTATTTCACTATGATTGAGTCTCACGGCAGTTCATGATGAAAATGGCATTTAATTTTTTTTAACTCATACCTAACCGGGAATCGAACCTGTCAAATCTCTGCAAACAATGTTGTAAATTCTGCAAGTTAATTCGTTGTTATTGTTGATGATCATGTATAAAATCGACGCCATGGTCCCTAAGAACATATTTCCCTATCCTTTATAGTTTCTGACTTCTCCCTATTGACCCATTTGGATTGATCACCCTGTATAAACTCTCACTATAAAATGATTATTGACTAATTCTGTACCTGCATTGTGTCTTTCTTGACCTAAATATCGTAATGATTTCATCAGAATGATTTTTACCCACACTTAAGTGGTAAATAACTGATATCTTTCTGTCAATCTGTTGTTCGGGCCGCGATGAACTTGTGTCAGGGACTGTAAGATAAAGCCAGATTCCGGACACATTAGGTACTAGAATTTTCGTAAATAATCACTTAAGTACATTTAATAATTCAATCTCGTACTGTTACAACGTTCTGTTAAGCGAACAGACAGCCCCATCTCTTGTCTGAAAGTTGAACGAAGGTAATTTCATATGATTCCTGAAAAACTGTTAGAATCGTTGTCACATTTTCCTGTAATCTTTACACAAACTTGTATTATATACCTACTTTTAGCGTTTGCCCACAACTTTGTAAGCCCAAAAATAATTTGTGTTGAAGAATCCTGAATTAAATATATGTTACAGCCCATTAAGAGGTGTATTGTTAATAATTGGGGGTGTATACATCTATAGTCTGTGTTAGAAGTTTAAAAAAATATGTATTAAAATATATGATTACAATACAATTTTTTATTTTTAAATGATGACTTAACTTGTTTGAACTTGACATAATTGTCATATTGCGCGTTTCATATAAGTAAGTGAACAATATTATTATCTAAAGCACGAAACATTTCGTTAAATGAAAATGGAAATAAAAATACCATTCCGAAAAGCTATTAAGGCTTGTTGGTCCCTTATCCTGTCATATATTATATATTATAGGATAAGATAGGATTACAAAACAAATAAAAATACTTATGTAATAGGTACAAGACAACATTTTTTTATTTAAGCTAGCCGTCCAATAAGTTTAATTAAAAAATTACATTGCATAATATTTGTATGTACATTGAATAATTAACATAATATTACTGAGTCTTATCGTAAATTTTATTTAAATTTATGTTTAGGTAATTTTCAAGATTTTGATATATTATTTAAATTATTTTATTGGCCTGACATAGTAACATTATGGATATAATAGGTGTAGGCTTTAATAAATAGGTATACAAAGAAAACCATAATAAATAAGTACCAAATCTGTACCAAATCTGAAGAAACTTATTTAATTATTATGAATCACAAGGGTACTTTGTTTATTATCGAAATGTTGGGAAATATTGGCTCTAGTTAATCTCCATCTGTTTTGACGCATTGTAAGTTTTTCGCAAACTGTAAAACTTCATGGTCTTTTTAGGTTTATTCTCTGTTAAGTACTAAAGTTTAAAACTTTTTGCGCACTTCGGAGTTTTAGTATTGCGAGAAACAATAAGTTACCTACTGTATTTTCAAAGTTTTTCAGTTTTCCGACGAGAATATTTCCAAGTACGTCTAAAGTTTGCTAGAGGTGAAAAGTTTTTAAAATTTCTGAGAGTACGATACCAAACTGTTAATCTATACGACTAGGTATTTCCAATAGTCCCGTCCCAATATCTACTGAGATATCAAAAGCTGCAATAATAAAAGTCAAAACAACAAGGTCGGTGATATAACGACGATGACGAAGACGTCGATAAGAGTTCAGTGTTGTGACACCGAGCCCGTTGGCGACCAACGTCACGAGAAAACCAGTTAGCATGCCACATATTATTGTAAATGCTCAATTAATTACATGGAACTAGAAAATATTTACAAACATAATTGAATTCCTCGATACACAAAACTTTACAATTAAACAACAACTGGTGTTTTTTTAACATGGTTCCAAGGCTTGTTCGCGTTATAAGTTTACTTCGTTTTGCGATAATGGGCACTTATTGTTCCGTGTGAACTGGCATCGTTGGGTTCGAATTCGAAGCGAACTGCTCAAACAAAATGGAAACCTTTCGCGATTTCAGGTGTAATTCATCTTTACAACGCTACACACTCTTGGTTTTATTTTCTGACGCCTTGCTTACCGGTTGCAAAACCCTGTTCAAAGCCTGTTTTGCGTTCTATGAACTTAAATCTATTCAAACAGATTATCAAACCTACCCACCTATTACCTATTCTTAAACAAAATCGGGGATGCCTTTCTGTTAGATCCATGAAATTCGGCGGCAACCTAGATCACGCCTGTAATAAAATGATGTTTTTCTCAGAGAGTCCCAAGCGATTATAAATGCCGATAATGATAACCTGATAGTTGGAAGTCAATGTCACTTTGTAATAAAATATACGTACTTACCTACTATGTTTCGGTAGGCATATGTGATAAAAAAGTTCAGTTAAAAATAGGTAGGTACCTATTGAATCGCCAATTTATAGTAGTGTCATCTTAGCTGAGTGCATTAAGTTTTCTGATATTCAAAAATCGTGAAACATATTGAGTAATTCACACCTACACCTATCTTTAACTACATGAAACTACCGATTCCATGACGCTAACCAATACTAGCATAGTTTCCGTAATCAGTAATCGGTTCATACGTGCAGTCTTAAATTGATGTGAAACCTGCCACATGTAACCTTTCATAACACTACGTTGACTTATACACGCGCAAATTTTGAAATCACTCACTCTCTAACACGTACCGTCCTCAAACAATGACACCCTAGACTCGCAATAACGCAAGAATGTCCATAGACAATGCCTGTGAAGTTTACATAAAGACATAGTAGTGTGACTCACCGCGGGATGAACATGCGGGTGGGAGTATAGTTGCATTCTCTGAGTGTCCACGGCGTAGCCAGGCAGGTCGTTCATGACGAAGCCGATGGGGTAGGTTGGGCTCAGCTGCGCGGCATCGTCGCAGCCGTCGGCGAGCTCGTCCCCATCCGCCGTGCGAGCCACTATAAACAAACAACAGTCCATTGAAATCTCACAAAAGACTCAGGCCAAAGACGGAGGTGGGAAGGGACAAGCGGTTACGCTTATACTTTAAAATGAGGTCGCCTGCAGAATGGAACTCAGTCAGAGTGAGCCTATCCGTATTCCTGAATTTTAGACTAAGGTGCTCTATCGTCGGCCACATCATCACTGTACATCAGGTCGTCCACGTGTCTTCGTAGTCATTTTATACCTACTAAAATAATTCAAATTCAAAGTTTGACTAAGCCAAAAAACCATTTTTAATCAAGTTAGGCTATACAGGGTCGCAAATGAACTTGTTAATCCGTCAAAAATAGATTTTGTTGAACAAAACAAGTGATTGAAGTTACGGTTATATTTGATGAAATGACTAAAATTCTACGTATCCTATCATGGCCGCAGTGAATGATGAAATTATAAGTTTTCCTGAAGAAGATTAAGCTAAATCGGCAAACAAAAAAAAGGAAAATTTTGTTTCGAGTAATTCACATAATTTGTTTTGTTTCAAAGACAAATTCATATGAGTAAGAATGGGGATGAATTAGGTATGATGGATGGAGAAGTTGGTTCTAAGAAACAATACAACAATATTTTGAAGTCAATAAAACGAGCCTTAGGTACAGATTTTCGGAGATTAAATAGTTAGGCAGGAAAAAAGTTACATTAGTTAGAATAGGAACATCGCATTGCTAGCATAAGAATAAATAATTATTTATTCCTATGTTGCTAGTACCTAGTACTATTAAATATGTTATGGGCTTTTTTTTTTTCTTTATATTGAAGTCGCGTTTACAACAAAGCATCATACATTCTCTGTAGTCTGGTAGGGGCAGGTGAAATAAGGCTACGGAGTTGCATTGTGCTTACTGAAGTTTTGAATTAATGTTGCGCTAAACTTATATTAGAATGTTTTTAATTTTTAATTATTTATTTCAATTAAATCAACATTACTCATTATCCGTAACAGGCTTCGTCAAAACAGCTTGTTGTTAAATAACGAGTTCAATCTGATATAGATCTACTCGTATTTTTCAACTTTTTATTCAACTTCACTTTTATAATAAAACTGTACCTACTTAGGTAGTTTGAGATTAACTCATGCAAGTGGATTTTCGATTTAAATTCTGGTGCAATGTTAAAATCAAGTAGGTATTTAGGTACGAGTATACCTACCTAGTTACATACACTCAAAATACTTAAGTTGTATTGAGTAAAAAAAACGAACGAGATCTGCAAACGTTTTCGGGTGGTAGGACTTTGTGCATGATCCGCCCGGATCGCTACCACCATCTTATTCGCTAATCCTGCCGCTAAGCAGCAGGGCTTGCACTTTTGTGTTCCGGTGTGGAGAGCATGGTAGCCGGGGCCACAGTCAAGGGTCCGGGTTCGATTCCCTGGGATTAGTTATGTTTTGTACTTTTCTGTCACAGAACTAATAATGACGATAAAAGTGGCATGGTCGCGTGACGCATGACTCGTACGCCACAAGTGCGCGAATTGTGACTCTGCCCCCGACTACGAAGTGAAAAATTCGAACTTCGTATCGTACCGTCCCTCTCAAGCTAATATTATTTAACACGAGAATGCGGACGATACGATACGAACTTCGATTTTCGAATTTATAGTGAAAACTAATAAATTACTATGAATTAAGTATGAATATTGCCTCTTTAAAGAGTACCTTCATAGCTTTTACCTAGATTTGAATAAGTCATATTTAAAAAAACTAAAATTCCGATGGTACTAGATTGTACAAATTTTAATATTTGTTGACTTTGGCTGGGGACTTCACAATGAATTTAATTAATAGCAAAATATATGGTTTACTTGGACAAAATCTAATGTAACCTGGACGCAACATGGACAAATCTAATTTACCTGGACGCTAAATGCCAAAAAGTCCAAGTATATTATGTCCAAGTGAATTAGAAAACACTAGTTTTTTTTATTTAATACCAAAACTGAAATAAACGAAGTAATTTAGTTCTATCACATTGAAACTGTGACCCATATACGCGTATTTTGAAGAATAAGTACTTGGTTAATTTGTAACGTATTAAGAGGAAATCCCTGCAAGTAGATTAGGTACTTAATGAACACAGTTTTTTAATCGGCCGGAGAATCTATGTGACGGAAACCACATGCAGCTTTCCCACGTGCATCTCATCCTGATACTAGGCGGCGACGGACAGCCTCACGATGGAGAAACACGCGCTCGCGAAGTGCATTCCATTTCGGCATAGGAACGTGTTTAGGGTACATTCGAGTAAATTAGGTTCATGTGGCGGACGCTTATGTTATCTTTAATAACTTTGCAAATTGTGAATACACAACATATTAATGAAATTGTAATGATATCTTGCTCAATGTTTGTCTAGTTCATAAAATATAACAATTTGCTGATCAATGCGATGGTTCTTGGTTTATTCATACTTTTATGTTGACAAGCGGGTGGCGGACACTGCATTTCGGAGTAGCTTTCCGCCTTTTGTATTTTTTTTTTCAATTAGTTCCTAATGCGTTATTATAAATATTTTAAGTGCATCAATAAGTTTAAGGTAAGTACTTTAACATAAAATATTTTCAATACTCTGCGGTAATAATGTGATACGTTCTCACAGGCGGACGCGTTAAAATTACGAAAATTGAGAACCACCCAAGTAGATATAGCATTTTTATCCTCTTTTCATACTTCTTTGTTTTCTGCGTATTTTGCTTTCAGCGAGTATTTAAAGTGTAATAATAGATTTTAACAGAAAATGGGAGCAAAAAAAAAACGGAAAGATACTTTATTGCGCATTTTTTCATTTCATCACTCAAAGTTTTATACTAACTGTGGATATTTCGGCCATTTGTTTATTTGCCAACAAAGATGATTAGACAAAAATCCCATTCAAACTAGCCGGAAAGGCGAGGGTCACCGACGCATTTTGGACTTATCATAGTGTGCAAGTATTTTGAATAATATAACATTTTTGAATTCGCAACCTTTTTGGCTGTTGGTGGCTGAATGACGCTACGCCTATTGCCTGCACCGCTGGTCAAAAAAACGCCGGGTCTTGACGCATTCGGTTTGCTCTTGTTCGGACGGTTTGACCGCCTTTGGTAATTTTATAATATTTCGGTAATTAATTTGTAAATATTTGGATGGATTTTGTATAAGTGAGTGTAAATAGTTAATAGTGCTGTCTTATGAATTAACATTTTCGGGCGGTGCGGTGTGACAACATTTGCTAAGAAGAACATTATCACGGACTGTACGCGAATTCGGCGACCAGCTAATTCAAAAGCCGGCTCCTTTGAGGTTTGTGGTTCTGGATTTTATATTATACTCAAAACTGCACAGGGGACAATAAAACCACGGCCTTGGAGAGCAGTTCACTGTCGAAGGATATAAATATTGTACACATAGCACGCTGAGACGAAAGGTAGCTCTTGGAGTCGTCTTGCCTTGATAACACTTATTTATTTTTAAGATCAGGTAAACTACGTGACTCAATCATGGTCAAATAAGCGGGTCATTCACGTCGAGTTTAGCCCGACATGTGTTGGACTAATTCGTAGTCCTTCTGCCCGGTCCCAGAAGAATCTGGGAGCGCACTACTCGGCGGCAGCAAAGAGTAAACTGCGCTCCAAGGCTCTTCTAGAACGACTACTGGGCGCATCTGACACCGGCGTACAACTTATTTTATCCGTTTATTTCACTGAAATATTTAAATAAATATTTAATTAATCCCTAAATGCTTAGGTAATTATCCTGAGTGAAGCACTAAACAAGTAAGCATAATGCCATTATTCAAAAGCATCATCAAGCCTCCAATAGTTAAAGTAGGGTTTGTCATCTTCCTACTAACGGAAATGTTAATGTGACAAAAAATGACAAACGAACTTTGATGGCATTTTTAGGGTTAGTAAGTAAGTAGTACCTAAAGATTAAAATTGTTACCTAGTATTTAATTATTTGAATGTATATATAGGAGATCTCTTAAAAGTATAAGTCTGACTTTGTACTCCTCTGTTTTTTTGTGCAATTACGTATTTATTAAGAACCAGAGCGCCTAGTGTAATCGCCGACCAGGCTAAGAAATACGTCTCTATCGCGTTCGCGTTTAACAGTTCTCATACTATTTGACACTTTGACGCAAACGCGATCGAGACGTATTCTGTGCTTTTTGATTACACTAAGGGCACTGGTGTACCCGAACATGGTGGTGACAGTTAATACATATATTTATATAATGTAATAAAATATTAGAATAAATTTAATGAAAGGCCAACGTTCCTGCTGCTCTGGAAGCCGATCGTGCTGTAGGTCAAGCACGACTTTACGAATGCTGCGTAACGTTATAGTTAACGTATCGAGATCGAGAAACCTCGTACTAAATTTTAGTTCCAAACATCATACAAACTCGCTAACGTTTACTATTCGATTTTACGTGACGCAGGATTCGTAAAAGTCGTACTCGACCCTCTGAGCGATGGCAAGCGCCCAGACGGGATGTCTTCGATACCTTGGAAAATGGGCCATGCGCTGGTGTGGGACGCCACTTGCGCACACCCTTGGGGGCTGTCCATAAATGACGTGAGGCGTTTAGGAGGAGGGGGGGGGTGGGCGAATCTCACTCAATCTCACTTATGGGAGAAGGGGGCTCTCGGCAAATATCACGTATTTTTTTTTGAGGTCAGTTTATAGTAATAGGGGTCTCGGCGCCCAGTACGACTTCGCAATCGGTGTCGAGACACTCGGTTCGTAGCGCACGTGGACTCTACGGAGCCCTAATCAAGCGCTCGAGGAAGGCAACAAGTGTCCCTCGCGCAGGCAGCTTTCTCGTTCAAAGACTTGCTATAATTACAGTGCGGGAATGTTGCTTGTGATTTGGCACTCTACCTAAGGGTACTGGATAGTTTTATTTTGTTAAGTTATTTTTAAGTTAGTTTGTTTGTTTAATTTATTATTTTATTGTACAAAAAAACACAGACTAAAAACACAAGTTACAACATAATTTCTGTACAAAAAACACAAAAAGTTTCAAAAAGGGGCTTCCTCCCCCAAAATAGCTCGGGGCATTGTCCCCAAGACACTGGCTGCGTTTCCCCGCTGCACTGCGAGGCTCAGCCTTCGGGCGAAGTAACAGGCTGTTCTAGGGTCGCCAGAGACACCGACTAGCTTATCCGACACTTCTTTTATAATGTTTTTGTGTCGGACGACCACGGCCCAAAAGTTTCGACCGCAAGTGCCACAAATATTTAAAAAAAAAGCATATTTGCGGGTATCCGCAGAGCCTCCGCAGCGGCAGCAGGGATGGGGTTGGCAGGTCTTGAGGCCCAGGCGGAGGCACACCGCGACTCGCAGGGATCCCGGGTCTAGGAGAGATCCTATGTTACGGGAAGGGAGAGCGTGCAGCCAGTGTCCCGATTCCGCTTCGGAGACTGCCAATAATCGGGCCCGCTCGCTTTGGTTGTGGCTATTTTCAATCAAATCTGTAGGAATGGCTTTGATTTTTATTAGATCCCAGGCAGCTTGACAGGCTTTTTCTGTTGGTGGGCTTTCACCAGGGTTACTGGCTCCCCATGCCAACTCTGCGTCCGCCAAGCCTGACACCTCTGATGAGGGTGACAGTGCTGTGAACGGATGAGAGGAAAGCAGGGAGAGCCAGGTCGCCCGTTGTGTGAATCCCTAGTCCGCCATATTTAAAAGGCAAAGTTACCTGGGTCCAGCTTGTGGATATATGAGAAATATTTAGAATTTTGTTGGTAGTTTCTTTTAATAAAATATCGATTGACGTGGTCAAATTTGAAAATTTCCAGACGGTAACGGTAACTTGTAGCTTTATAAAACACGGACCAGCAGTGCGGGCTTCTGGGCATAGGGGGGTGAAGCTGAAATCTTGTCGTAGCTAAAAAGTTTAAGCACAAATCGATGTTAAAATAAAATGAAAATGATTAGTTTTTCATGTAGGTACTTAATTGTAAACATATATGCTTGTGCAAGTAAGATTAATCAGATTATTATTAACCTCATAAAAATAGCAGCTAAATACACCGATTAAGCAGATGTTCGATTTCAAATGTCATCATTATTTAAAAAACAACTTTGGTTGGTTAATTACACTGCGGGTCTTCTCACGCAAAACTAAGCAGAAACTTCGCGAAATCTTAGAGTCCTTCACGTAACTTATTAAACATATAGAAGTTGTAACGGTATTCAGAAAGTTTAACGTGTAAATAGCTTAGAATTTTTCCATATACTCGTATTACATTTAAAAAGTGTCTGCTTCACCACTTCGTTTTTTTTTAGCATTTGAAGATGAACAATCTTGACATGTCTTTTTATTGAAAAACGCATTTTAAAAATTAGTAGGTATGTAAATTAACAATATAAATAACTAGCAGCCCGTCCCGGCTTCGCACGGGGTAGACAATTATAAAATGAAAAAAGTTGTTGTAGTGACATAACTACAATAGTTGGACATATGCTACCGCGGAGTTTTTTGTAGACATTATGATGTTCTTTAATATTGTTGTACATTATTTTGTTCTATCGCTAATAGGTTCGGCAGCGCATTCGACGAAAGACATTTTAAGACTCATTTTTCTACACCTTCGGTTACATTGTTCAAATTTTACCAAGGATCCCTAATTTTTTTCAAAATGAAATGTAGCCTATGTCAAATTGGAAGAATGTAGCATTTTATTGGTGAAAGAATTTTTTAAATCGGCCCAGTACTTTTTGAGCCTATTCATTACAAACATACAAACATACAAAAATAGGTACAAATCTTTCCTCTTTATAATATTATTAGTGTAGATGTAGATTATATCTCACTCATTGTTAGTTTATTGTTACTTGCTGTTGCTTATTTTGTACTAGTAGTGGTTTTCAATAAAAAGACGTCAAGATTGTTTATCTTTTTCTCATTTAGAAAAGTACATAAGGTATATAAGTAAGTAAGGTATAAAGCATATAAGTAAGTACATACTTTGAATAGCGCTTCCTCTAGATTTTGTACAATGTTATATGGATTTGAGTTCACTTCTTGTATTCGGCGAACCCATTACATACATAATAATGATACTAGGTTTTGCAAACTATATTGACGTATACTTTAGCTGGGTAAGTAACCAGATAGAAAGAAGAAAATACGATTATGCTATTGAAAGCGCGCTTTGAAGTTATCGGACTCTTAGCAACATTGCATTTCCGTTAAAAGACCTGGTTGGTAATAATTACGCCTTTGTAAATTATTAGGAATATTTCGCTAAATAGCAAACCTGCAACACGATTTCAACATTTTTGAATAATTAACTTAACTCAAATGTAGTCTGATTTTTTTTATATACCTACTCTACAAGGTGACGCAGATGTGTTACATGATTAATGAGCTTGAAAAAACGATTTTGAAACTTAAGCAATACATAAATCGGCTGGTGATCAAATTAGTGAATCTCTCGAAGAACGATACACACTCATACAACGTCGTTGCGTCCTAATGACTTATATTATAATTTATTGCAAGCAAGCATTTACGCCTATTTTAAATTATTGAAAATGTTTACTAAACATACATGCATGTTTACGTAATAAACAGCCATTTAACAATGCATAAATCTATCCTAACGCGCAATAAAAACTTTACAACCATCTTAAGGCCCGATAACTACGAATCTATCTCTATATTACTCACCCACTTTTTATGTTTTGGCGTGAAAGCTGAATCCAACTTCAGAAGTCCGTGTCAATCTTCAGGGTCAACATCCTTTACGTCACAAAGTCTTAGTTTCACAATGATTTAGTGGAAGGTTTTAAAAAGTTTTTCGCGTGATTGGTGTGGGCGGGCGGACGCGACTTTAATGGCGGGCGATACGAGCGGCGCGCGTGATGGTCGAGCTAGGGACTGGCTCGGGTCGCGCCGTCCGCTACCACCGAAACGCACGCCACACTACGCTGAAACTAACCTGAAACTAGAATACCATCTTAACACTACCCTAAGAAAAGAACAAAAAACAGGTGACACTCCTTAAGCACATTTCGGGGGTCGAATAGACGGTACACGTCGTGTGGCCACAATGATAAATAAATATTGACGAAAAACTAACTTTTCAAGGAAATGTAATCTTAGTAATAGAGGACGTAGGAGGGGAAAGAAGCGGCCCTATTGGCTGAGCCGAGCGGCCTCACACCAATGGCGAAGGAAGGAGGAGCCGCATGCATTCGCTTTGAAATTTGGCGAGGAAAGTGCCTCCCTAATTTCGAGTTTTGGACTTAGAGCATTACGTTTTACGTCCGGCCTGGGCCCATCCTAAGATTCACCGGCATTGTTTATGCTTACAATGATTTGGTTCGTTTGCTTTATAATTTATTGGACGAGGGTGTAATGTGACCCATGAATAATTTTTCATTTAAAAATTACCGCATTGAGGGATGTGACAATTTTTATCGTTAATTTTGGTCAGCACTCGTTAGATTCATTGACGAGACCACGTGACGGATTAATTGGCAAGATCAAGATCTTGTCTACTACTACTACTGTAGAGGGGTAGAGGTGAGAGAACTTTTAACTTTAACTTTATCTTTTACACAGACTGTAAAATTAACAAATGCAATATGTTACAAGGGCTAAGTTCTGAGAACTCTTAACACAGGGAGGCTACAGGTGACTTTCTCGCTCAAAGACTTGCTAAGTATATCACAGCGCGCGAATACTGCGAAATGGACACCCTTAATACCCAAGGGTCCAAATTTAGATTTATTTTTGTTAAACTATTTTGAAGTCAGTTTTAGATAATTTTCATTTTCGTATTATGACTTATTTTTTGTGTAGATTTCCCTTTATGATCGAAGTTCTTAACACATAGAAAGAAAAAAACTCTTTAAACTTTTACTAGCGTAATATAATGTAAGTACATGTTAAATCCACATGGAACCGTGGCACAGTGAGATAATCGCCTGTGATGTTTATAAACACAACACAAGAGATCGGCAATGTTAATATGACACCGTTCCAACAGTCGTCATTACAATTTGCCAGTCAGCTTGTAGCGGGCAAGAGCGTCAAAGCGGGTACAGGCTGTGGTGCCTGTGGTGACAATCTAACAAGCAATTAAATAATAGTTGTCCAAAGTCACAACACTTTGTAACAAATAACAAACTTAATCATTTTTTAAAACGACCTAAGCGAGCGAACTGGGGTATTACATTCGCTAAGGTTCATCATATCGGTTGTCATTTTTGTATCGAAAAACATCACTCCTAGCGCTCGATTCTGCTTTAGAGAATACCCTGTACATTTCAAGCATTTTACATTGCATAGCAGTATCACGGTTTTTATTTTGAACCGTTTTTCAGTCGAACCGTTCGGCAGTGTAGTGTTGCCAATTTAGCGACGCGCACGAGACTATCACTAGCGCCACAGAACTAATAAAAAGATGGATAGAAGTGGCATGGTCGCGTGACTTTGTCATGGTCGCGCTTCTGACGCGTACGCCACAAGTGCGCGAATTATGATTGTGACCCAGTTTTGCTCGAAAGGTCGGCGTGATACATGTGTTCGAAAATGGTGTGTTGCATTTGCAACACATCGTCAAATTAATGAGTCGAGTGAGATCTATCTGACAATTTCCACCAATCATAGGCCAGTAAGTAGCTCGTCTGGCAATTGTGGAGAATGAGGGATAGTCCACCAGACAGACACCAAACAGTCCTAGCGGATCTTTGAGTCGCGATAAGCCCTACCTCATTCTCATTGGGTACATTGCGTTATACAACCTACATCCATGCAACTTATGCACGTTGTAGTCCTGGCAAACTAGATTGATGTCTTATTTTATGTTTAGAATTGTGTGAAAATAAAAGAACGCTCCTTGCTCCCGAGAGCAGATCAGTCGAGCTGGGGGCTTCAAACCAGCACGATGTACAGTCGAGGAAAATAATTCCTGACCCACCACGGAACAATTTCATAGTAAACGTCATAATGATTTGCCTTGTGAAGCAATGCGATGTCTCTATGACGTTTACTGCGAAAAGGTTCCATGGTGGGTAAGGAATTAACTTCCTCGACTATACACATCTATATATTATGTCCACGTTTAAGCTCAAATGAATATAGAACAGTCCCAGCATATCCAGTGTTTCTTATATTTGCAAACAAGTTATAGAAGTTTTATCAAGTCTACACTAGACCGCGTTCTCGTACCTCTTCAGTCCTCTTTCTTGAGCTACGCCCAACAGTACACTAATTTGTATTGTGTACTTACGTGATTGCGTATACCTACTGCTTAGATAAAAGCGGCGGCATTGCTTCTGGAAGGAATTATACGAACGATAGCATTTTTATCATCTTTTTGTTAATTCTATGACTCGCGCCGATATTTTCTAGCTTGTTAGGGGAGACCGGGTATGTTTGTCACACGGTTTGGTTGTCACAGCGGCCATAACAGAAAACTGAACTGACTAATGTGTTATCCTTAGGATAGCGCTCGCGGTCTTTCGACAGCGGTCGGTGAACACATTCGTTACTTCAGTTTTCTGACATGGCCGCCTGTGACAACCATCCCGTGTGACAACCATACGCAGTCTCCCCTACTCAGTGCGTTCTTATGTTATACCTGAGTAGGTATGCTATTTGGTGATCATCATCATCTTTATCCTATTACCTATTACGTCCCACTGCTGGGCACAGGCCTCCTCTCAGTATGGGAGGGCTTGGGCTGTAGTTCCCACGCGGACCTACACTATTGAACTGCTGTGCAGAATTGCTCTGGTTTCCTCTTTAGGAATGGAGTCAGTTAAAGACACACTAATCGGTCAAGCAAGTAACCTTGATCTAGTGACTTTTTAGGACGGGCTTCTTCGTGGCCAACATCAAAAGCATCTGTGACTTTTGATGTACAGTCAAGAATTAAATTTCCAACCCACCTAAGGTTTAATATCGTATAGCAAACTGTTACCATAAGAGCTAGATAGAACACGACGTTGCTTTGACATGTCGCGTTTACGTTGGCATTTTCGACCTTAATGCATTGCGAATGTCTAACGACATTTCAACGAAATGTGTAGGGAATTAAGTTCCTTGACTGTACTTACCCTCCTGTCATTCCACAGCCAGGTACTTCATACATACAGAACTTCATAATTGTACCTACGAGAGTGACAAATGACATAGAGCACAAAAGTGACAAGCTGCTTTTGATGCAGATTGCACTTCTTGAAATATTTGTGCAATACGTAATTAGATATTTTTTATAGTAAGTAACTAGGTACGACTACAGTGTTTCGTACGGTTGGTGAAATTTGGAACCAAATTTCCATAAATTCATAAGTCTTCATAAAATTTCTTTGCGATAGTGGGTTCATTAAGTTTAATCTAGGTACGTTGTCGTGCCCTCATTAAACTACTACTACCTACAGTCAAGTTCTCCGATATCTGTACAGCCAATGGTTCATAAATATCATATCATATAATATACGGGGAATAGAGCGCCCTCTCAGCGGGAAAAAATGTCACCCTCAACCAGCCTCTACAGCAATGCCATCTTTTATCTGTGATAGTCGACAGAACAGATTTCATAACACACACGCGCGCAAGCTCGGACACACGCGCGCGGGCGCACACACGCGCGCGGGAGCACACAGGCGCGCACACACATATGCACGCGCGTGCACACACACGAATTATGTGTACACACTCTTATTAGATTAGACATAATGAAAAACTCAAACTCAGAATTCAAAATCGTTTATTTCGTAAATTATACATTTAAGGCGTCCAAAATCGCAACAACTAACAATAGCACAAATCACAAGCATCTGATATCGCAATACATAACTGAAATAACACAGAAAAATTTTAACTAAAGCGTCCGAATTTTCGCGGCAACGTCCAATACACACGAACTGACACTGATAAAACGGAGGAGCTGAAAATCGACTCTACGTATTTACTAGTGGACAATTAACGAAATAACAGTTAAACACTGCGCATTTTCTAAAAAAACAGAAAGCCGCTGGGCGCTGCATCAGCTGCATGCTGTATGATCATATGTGTGACGTTTACTTGAGTCCGAAAATTTTGAAGGGATGTAGTAGGTGTACCAAAAACCGTTTTTGTTTCTTCTTTGCATGATGATAAATTTTACAAATTTTTTAACAGAATTACAAGCAATAATTTGTGACTGAAAATTACAAGCCTTCGGTTCGATATTTTTTCATAAAATTTTGCAATATGTAATGAAAAAAAAACCGTATTTTTTTAAACTGACACCAATGATTAACGCACTAACTACTAAAAATTAGCCTTACACAGGTAAGAGATGGCGCAGCTAAAAACTTCAACTGTCAAATACAGGTAACTTTCCTCCTCCTGATAAATATCTAAACGCAGACCTTATGTAACTGGCAATAGATACTTTTGAACTGTTGACTGTGTAGATATTGGAGAACTCAACTGTACTACTTAGTAACAAAAATACTCTCTAGTTTAGTGTATTCAAGTTCAGTGCTAATGAAGTAAAGCGGCTAAAAAAACAACCCTTGCTTAGAACTAATTAGGTGTTAGCTTACCTACCTATCTTTGTAGGCCCGTGTTCAGCAACCGTTAAACTGGCGTTTATGTTTTAATCGGTCGTTTACACAACGCCGGTTTAAGGTTTAAACGCCGGTTTAAAAGTTGATGAAAATGGGCCTTAGTCAATTCATCATCATCACCATCAGCAGCCTATTTACGTCCCACTGCTGGGCACAGGCCTCCTCTCAGAATGAGAGGGCTTGGGCTATAGTTTCCACGCGGGCCTAGTGTGGATTGGGAACTTCACACACACCATTGAATTGCTTCGCAGGAGTGTGCAGGTTTCCTCACGATGTTTTCCTTCACCGAAAAGCTGATGATAAATTACAAATGTAATTTCGCACATAAATTCCGAAAAACTCAGAGGTGCGAGCCGGGGTTTGAACCCTCGACCCTCTGCTTCAGAGGCGATAGGTCAAACCACTAGGCTATCACGGCTAGTCAATTCGTCTTATACATAAGTCAATCTTATTCACTCTAAGGCAATTAAGTTGAAAACATTATTTAAAAACAAAAAACCAGGCTGCAAAGACAATTAACTAAAAAGAGAAAAACTAGCTCATTATAAGTAGTTCATACATAGTCAGCTTGAATATTATAAGGACTGCAGGCGGGGGCAAACAAAAATGACGAAACAGCTATAACATGCCCCCGCCTGCACTCCTTATAATATTATAAGGACTGCAGGCAGGGGCAAACAAAAATGACGAAACAGCTGTAACATGCCCCCGCCTGCACTCCTTATAATATTATAAGGACTGCAGGCGGGGGCAAACAAAAATGACGAAACAGCTGTAACATGCCCCCGCCTGCACTCCTTATAATATTATAAGGACTGCAGGCAGGGGCAAACAAAAATGACGAAACAGCTGTAACATGCCCCTGCCTGCACTCCTTATAATATTATAAGGACTGCAGGCGGGGGCAAACAAAAATGACGAAACAGCTGTAACATGCCCCCGCCTGCACTCCTTATAATATTATAAGGACTGCAGGCGGGGGCAAACAAAAATGACGAAACAGCTGTAACATGCCCCCGCCTGCACTCCTTATAATATTATAAGGACTGCAGGCAGGGGCAAACAAAAATGACGAAACAGCTGTAACATGCCCCCGCCTGCACTCCTTATAATATTATAAGGACTGCAGGCGGGGGCAAACAAAAATGACGAAACAGCTGTAACATGCCCCCGCCTGCACTCCTTATAATATTCAAGCTACATTATCTATAAATTACTTATAATGAGCTAGTTTTTCTCTTTTTAGTTAACTGTTTTTGCAGTAAGGTTTTTTGTTTTTGTTGTTCTGCCAGTGTGATAAGGCTGTTATAGTCTTACCGCGGTTGTATGGGGCAAGGCAAGACTGACAATTTTACTTCTTACGCATTTTGTCAAATATAACGAATAGGAGGTAGTTATGAAATTACTTTCTTAATTCTAATAAACTATATTAATTACCTATTCTCTTAAATCATTGCGAAAATTAAGTCAAAGATAGGGCAATCCAATTCTTCAGGAACACTCGCTTGTATAATTTTAAACACCTTCATCGCTGTTTTTTTACTCCAACATACAATATACAGTCCATAGGTAGATTCTGTGATCTTGTTTTAAGTTCTCAGTATTGTACTAAACTTTATTGATAATATTTATTACTCGTAGTGGCACTTCAGACGTTATTACAACCATTTAAGGATTAGGTCTTAGATTTAGATCAAAATAATTAATATTAAACTGACGCTACAACGATGCCGTATGTTTTATTTTATTTTGGTGCCACCCGCTGATCGAGTTATCGCTAATCGAGTTCAAACCGCCGAAAATGCGTGATTTTCTCCTGTAGATATTAGCCTAGTGGCGCCCTCGCGGCGGAAAATTAAACACTATTAAGTAACAACCTGGACTGACTGATTAGTTACTAGCGACATCTAGCGTCTGTTAGCGGAATCAGCATGAAACTTCAGAAGCAGTTTCAGCCGCTGTTTCACTAAGTATTGGTAATTATAATTATAGAAAGCTTAGAGATGGCTCCATCATGACCAGGAATCGTAAAGTGCGAGCAAAACTTAATTGAAGTGAAGTCTTTGTCATGACGCAATTGTACTGTCATCTCATCATGTTTCCAGCTACCTAATGCATTTTTTTGCACTATAGATACCAAACCAAAAATAATAACCTTTTTCATATAGATGGCATTACGTACGTCTGCTCTGTACAAAAATGTAGGTAGTTATGTAATGTTTATAATTATAACAAGGGATTCGGTTCATAAGAATAAATAATTTATTCTTCGGTTCGGTTAAAGAAAAACGTATAAGTAGGTAGGTATTTAATTAATTGTACTACATAATTTGTATTAGGGATAAACTTAAAAAATTACTTAATTATTAAGATAACACGTAATCAGGTAGCATTGGCATCTTATTAAAACGTAAAAAATGCAGGGCAAGCTCTGAATAATATAGCTGTCTTAAGTAGGTATAATCTTCCCACGATAACTCTGCATAAGATATATTAATTGGCAACCCAGAAAAATCACGCTGTAGTAAAACTTTTTTCGTATCACTCAGACATTTCTTTAATTAAAAATAGTAATGATAGTAGCAATCGAAAGTTGCTGTTTTTTTTAATATGGCTCTATCCATTGGAGGACAATTTTGCCAGTGTTTAATAGGTTTTGCCGTTGTACGGTAAAAAAAATCTAGAAAACGAAATATGAGAGGTATTTCAACGGTGGATGGTGAATGAACGATGGCCTGTCTAATGTTTAATCTAATCAAAAGTTCAAAACGTGTTGTTTGACTATAAATCAGTGTTGCCATAAACAAACTTTAGATTTCTACTGTTGTCAGTTCGTTGCAGAGTTATCGTGGGACGACTATATATTTCCCTGTTCGTATATTATACGAACAGGGAAATTGAACCTGTCAATAGTAGATATTTACACAAATTTTCTTTCACATGTCATAATGAACT
The DNA here is from genome assembly GCA_963691665.1 of Clepsis dumicolana. NCBI lineage: Eukaryota > Metazoa > Arthropoda > Insecta > Lepidoptera > Tortricidae > Clepsis > Clepsis dumicolana. The sequence continues at coordinate 6,813,589 of OY829505.1, read as the reverse complement.
GCAGCCGTTCTGAAACTAGTGAGATGTGAGAACTGAGAACTTATAGGTATATCTCGTCACAAGTCAGATTCCTGAAGTTAGTAGTACCAAAGTGTTCTAAGCTCTGTATGGCCGTGTAGAGTTTTTCCCCGGGGCTTAAAGTGGAACTTAAGTCCATTGCACCCACGACTGAATAGTCACGCCGAAGATGGCCCAGGGAAACTCCTTCTTGTAACAGCCTCTGGAGCCTAGACATTTGTAGATCGGTGACTCGACTGCTGGCTGGAACATCGTGTCTGTAATCACCTGGAAGCATTTAATACCTCTATAAAATATAAACATCGGATATCCCCTTTGGAACATTTTGAAATAGGAACGGTGTTGCGCACGAACCAACCACCCTCTGGACACCAAATGTCAGGGCGAACGTTTTCGAAACGCATATGCTCATTTGCACCTGTAAATCTCTCTAGCCTCGAATCGCGGCTCACTTTCGACCATATGACAAGCGAGATGACAAGCTATAAACCAATCACGACACATTCCCCCGGCCCGCTCACCGCGGCTTTTTTCGTAATGACTTTCCAAGTAAATTATAGAAGATGCGGTGTCCAGTGGGTGGTTGGACCGTGGTGTTGTGAGACTTGCGAGCCTGCCGGCGGGGAGCGCCGCGCGGCCGTCGACACCAGAGGGTCGAGCTCGACTTTACGAATGCTGCGTAACGTAAAATCGAATAGTAAACGTTGTCGAGTTTGTATGACGTTTTTAACAGCGCCCGCCCGCGAGCGTGTTTGGAACTAAAAATTAGTATTAGGTTTCTCGATCTCGATATGATAACCGTAACGTTACGCAGCATTTGTAAAGTCGTACTCAACCCTCTGTGCGGACGTGCTCGCGGCTCATATCACTGATATGACACTAATTAACCGACTTCAAAAAAAGTGAAACCGCTTTCAAAAAAACCTCAGAAAAAAACATAAAATAATCCTCTAAAGCCATGAGTTTTATGGCCTAGCAGAAATAAGAAGTGCGATGCGAGCGGAATATTCTTTTCTCAAACATTGTCGGAAATGTTGTAATTTTACTCGAAGTAACAGAACACGAAGTGCCTTGTTGACGGCCGCATTACATTGCAGGCGCGATTACCTGTCCATAAAACTTTTTAAAAAGTAAAATAGACCATGGAAACATCCAGTGACATATCTCATTCAGCCAAACCGGTGGCTGTATGCAGGCGTTCTATTCGAAATTTAACATTTTTATCAATGTCTTAAATAGCTTGGCAGTATTAAAAAGAAAAATATGCTTTTTTAACTAAAAAAAATGGCGGGAATAAAATCATACGAAAACAAGTAACAATAACGCACAAAGTCTTGACTTATTTAAAGTTATGCAAGTTATATTAATTTAATAGTTTTTAGTGACAAAATCGTGATTTGTTGTATAGAAGTCCACCATGATGAAAATCGGAGAATAACTATTAACTAAAGCAAACTGCTTAGTACCGCTTAAATTTCAATGGAAATATTTAGTCGTTGTGAAACTATTATAAAACAGGGGTAAGGAAATTACCTAATGAATTTAGTTAGTTATTAAGTATTTAATTAAATAAAATAATGTTAATAATGACTCAGATATTGTAATATTTTGCAATAAATAATAGACACTGCCACAAATAGTAACAATGGCAGTTTTGGCTTGCTGTATTATGAGAGTTAATTAATAATTAAAAATTCCTTATTTCCTCTTAATGTTTGAGAAAATATCTATATCTGCCACGGCTGGAATAGCAATTGCTGGACTCGTACTTATTAAAAACACTCACCTGCGGTTCGTGTTTTTAAACTAAGTTCTCGCTCCAGCAATTGCTCACTTCCCAGGCCTGTGCATTAATCTACTATTGAATGAAGCACCGACTTTATATTTCTGCTAGGCCATAAAACTCATAGACTTAACAATCAACTTTAGAGGATTATTTTATGTTTTTTTCTGAGGTTTTTTTTGAAGGCGGTTTTACTTTTTGTTAAAAAAAAAAATATTTCACAATTTTAAGTTACGTTAATGGGCATATTCAAAAAACTGTGTGCCCTTTTTCCAAAGTTGTCGTAAATTTTTCCATACAAAATTTATTTGTCAATTTTGTGACGGCCCATATAGAATGTATGCAAAAAAGCGTCACAAAACTGACATAAAAATTAGGGACACTTTTTTATTATTTAAATAGATAGTCCTCGTGATTCTGAGCAGAAATAATCCAAAATTTGTTAGGTTATTCAAAAATGGTTAAAGGTACACAGTTTTCTGAAAACGCCCTAATATTTAAAATATTATCCTAACTCCTAACCGTTAAGGATTTGGTACCTTCCATCATCACCTCATCAACACGAGATTATGACTACCAGACGCAAGTACTTGAATAGCTTTCGAAAATATATAAAGCACATGATACGTGCCTATAAAATCCGAGGGTTTCCCTCGATTTCCCTGGGATCCCATCATCAGATCCTGACTTGGTGACGAAGTTACCGGTTACGGCGTTTAGAGTTAGACGCTTGGCTCTACATGAGATCTGATAACTTTTTAACAGTGGGAGCCATTAGAACGGTCTCGTCAAGACGTCTTAGCAACATTTTACATGAAAATTATTTACATGTTTTCGGTGGTCTTCTTTAAGTATTTGAAAACTTGTTGGGCAAGCATTATCTGAACATATTCCAAATCTCCTGTCTATGCTCAAGCGTGTTTGTAAGTTATAAGTAACGACTTCCTTAATGTTTACCCTTACTCACCTATGAAAGCGATACCGATGGAACACCTGTTGTAGTTACGAGTGTGAGCGCCTCTTCCATTCCAGAGACGGGAATCATACACTCGGCCGTCGTTGCCAACCACGAAGTTGTAGCTGTGAACACAATCATCACTATCACCGTCATTATACAGGATGCTACAAAAAAATATCTGGGCCTCAGTATGTTAACTTTTGCGTTACGTAGTACACTAAAATTCACTTCACGTATTTTATATTATACGAGTATTTGTCATGCAAAAAAAATCCAAACATATCAACTAGCTCCGGTATTTCGAATTCCCACATGATATGACACATTTAAAAGTTTAATACCTATCTCAAAAACATCTGAACCGATTTTTATGAAACTTAGCTAAGAACCATCTCGATTAAACTAGCTTTCGATTAAAAACAAGCTTCGTCCAAATCCGTTCATCCGTTTAGGAGCTACGATGCTACAGACAGATACATAGTTACACAGGTCAAACTTACAAAACCCCTCTTTTTGCGTCGGGGCTTAAAACTACCCGTAAAGTGGAAAGGGGTTGATCGAAGGGAAAAGGGTCTAAATGGTCCCTTATAAAGAGTTTACCTACAATATTTGAAAACCGTATACCTATCACTGTATAACTTATTAAATTTTTCATTGATATGCAAACTCTAACCTCTGTTACTAGGTAATCTATGGTTCCGGTTCTATGACGTGACTAATGTGCCCCGCCACATTGCACAGCTACGAAGCCACAGCAGAAAAATGCTACTTAGACTTTTGCCTGTTGCGTATGACAAACAAGCAAGTCTAGCATTTTTCTTCTATGGTTAAGATTGACTTCATAACGACGGGGCTCTTTGGCGTTGATAATTTGCAGTTTATGACAACCGAGATGACAACCTATGAACCGATCACGACGCGTTCCCCCCGCCCGCACACCGCAGCTTTTTTCGGAATGCGTTTTTAAGTAAATTACCCAACATCTGGTATCCAGAGGATGACTGATCCGTGACGTGACATGACATGTTGATTCAGGGCCGGCCTTAAACGTCTAGGCGCCCCGGGAGAGTCATGCATTTGGCGCCCTTTTGTAGATATCTTACTTATAAATTACAATTATAAATGAACGTGTTTTTTTTCTTTTACAGCGCCCAGGTTTTTTTACTTAATACAAAATAACGGATAATCATTTCATCAGACGACCGAATAGCCTAGTGGTTAGAGACCCTGACTATGAAGCTTGAGGTACCGGGTTCAAATCCCGGTCGGGGCAGATGTTTGTATGATGAATATGAATGTTTGTTCTCGGGTCTTGGATGTTTAATATGTATATAAGTATGTGTTTATCTATATAAGTATGTTTATCCGTTGTCTAGTACCCATAGTACAGGCTTTGCCTAGTTTGGGACTAGGTCAATTGGTGTCAAATTGACCCGTGATATTTATTTATTTATTATTATTTATTTTACAACAGTCAATTTGCAACTATACATCTATTTCAATTAAGAATGAAGTATCCTTTACTGGTGCTTCTCAGCTTAAAGTGTCCAGCATTCTTGCCATCATGTTGGTCTTCCGACCCCAAACTGATAAAGCCCTTTCTTTGCAATGTCTCGGCATCGAAGCAATCGAAGCACCCATGGGTATGCTGCTTCTATAAGTAGGTAACCATCCTCTAAAGGTATCGGTATCACTCACGGTAAATCAAAACCCAAGTAAGGGTTTGTTATGAAGTAATCCTGCATATTGCGCATTGCGGCTGCACAAGATTTGAAGTCGAAGCACTCTGGACTGACTGTGTGATGGATGATGACCATTCTGATGGGACGGTATTCGTCGAGGGTTAGGTTGTCACAGAAGTAAGTGGATTGCCACATTTCACGGGTCACTCTCCATGGTACTGCGGGGAAAGAAATAGGTAAGTAGGTATATTTTTTAAATACAGTTTCTCAAAAAGCGGTACTTTTTCAGGGTTCCGTACCTCAAAAGGAAAAAACGGAACCCTTATAGGAAAACTTTGTTGTCCGTCTGTCTGTCGGTCAAGACCTTTTTTCTCTGGAACGCGTAGATGTAGCATGCTGAAATTAATATCAAATACTCAAGCCTGCGGTCCCTTGAAGCTGTGAAAAAATCAACCTTCTAAAGATACAGTAATTAAAAAGGTCGTTTCCATACAAATTGCCGTACTCCGAAAACCTAAAGGGTACTTCCAGTTGTCCTAGAAACTTGAAATTTGGTATGAAGGTAGCTGTTATAGCACAACCACTCAGAAAATTCTCAAAATCGTAATTTTTTATGTGTCTGTAGATTTCACAGACCAATATAAGATGACCCCACACTGCGTACATTTTGCTTAAGAGCAGGCTCTGCTAACACTGGACTTCCAAAAACACTGGGGAAAAGCGTTAAAATCTTTCTACGGAACCCTCGTGCGCGAGTCCGACTCGCACTGGTCCGGTTTTTGTAGCTATCGTGCGGAAAGTTGTATTTTTTTCACTAGTGCTTTTTACTTTTCCAAGGCGCATGTGGAAGAGTAAAAAAACCTCGTTTGGTACACGTGTGGAAGTATCATTTTCATTCGTCCCGATACTCTTGCTAAATGACATACTTTCTACACTGAGGTAGGTATATCAAAAAGTACTATTTGTTAGTCCATTAGGAGTTTTTCGTACGAGAACATCCAAATAGATGCCTTGCGCTAATATAGTTCGCGTTTTCGACACTTAACGATCGAATTCGCGAGACAGCCACGCGATTTGACCAGCTAACTTTTTTGAAATTTAACGAATTGTTTTGGAATACACCTAAGTAGTCTAATTATTTACCTTCTTCGGGGAGCAGTGACACACTCGTCTTAGCGACAATAACTAAGTGAATGATGAGCGCTACAGTGAGCAGCAGCGCCAGTGTCACTCCGGCCCAACACAATCCAATCCAAGGCCTTTTGTTCTTCACTACTTCCCTATCAGACTGCAGAGGATTGGCTGAAATGAAATAGTACGCTAGTATTATTTATTTGTCATTGATCAAACAAAGACTTTCGATTCATAGCTCATTAAACCAATCCGCTCCCCGACCAGCAACGCCTCGTGTCGAGCCATTTAGTATTCTTTAATTTTGAATTTCTAAAAAGGTCATTAACATTACCTATGTATAGATAAGCGGTCACAACACAACACCAACTTATTATAATTACTGACTGTTAATTCACCAAGTAATAATTAATAAATTAATTAATTAAATCGGGTGACACTACGGAATCACTCCGAAAGTAATAACCCTTTCCGGAAGTACTACGAATAACTACCCTTATTGCGTACATTCGTCTTCTTTCGCCATTGAAGAGCAAATCATCATACCATACCTTTAAAATTGTTTGTTAGACCTAAGCTAGGTCAATAATTTATTTACATAATAAAAGCAATTTACAATGACATTAAATCTAAGCTTAAACTAAATAAACTAAAACTTAAAACTAAATTAAATCTAAATAAGGCCCCAGTGGCATAGTGCCCAAAAGGCTGGCAGCGTTGCCTCGCTGAATAGCGATGCTGATTCTTTGAGAGAGAAAACTGCCAGCCCTTTGGTCACAAGTTGCATCAGCTAGGTACAACAGGAATTTACAGACATTGCTACTGCCTACGATACCTACCCCTATTAGACTCTCTGTCGTCGACAACCTGCGTGACTGTCACAAGTTCGAACTTAGGTCCGATATGTAAGCCGGTGGACTCGTTCATGTTCACATTGACTACCGCGGGCACCGAACTGGCTAACAACTCTGGCGTTATTGCCTCGTTCAAAGCGGACGTTTGCTGTCGCGTGCTTTTACCCATCCCTCTCTCTGTCTCCAAATATGACCCCATCACATTACAAATGTTAGGTAATTGACCGATGACACCACGCAGACAGTGTTTTGCCGTGTCGTATAATCGCGACTGATTTTACACTAAAGGCATCGTGATAATGATAAACAAGTGGTATTTACGAATATACCTATCTGAGTGCGTACAAGATAATGTTGTGATAGCGCAGATCATTTCAAGAACGTAGGCACGACATTTTTTTTTATGTAATTGCTTTTAATAAAACATTATGAGTCTTTAAGATAGCTGGGTATACCTACGTAGGTCTGGCAGATTGGCTACTATTTTTATTTTGCAACTCACGAAATGGTTAATGACAAGAAGTACAGTCGAACCATTTTGATTCCCGACTCATCACCGTAGAACGTTGTCACAGTAAATGACATAATGATATTCCTTCTCTGGCAACACGATGTCACCATGACATTTTCTACGAAAAGGTTCCACAGTGGGTCACGATTCAGTTGGGTCGATAGTGGGTAGATAAGTAAGTACATTATATCATTTCTCAGGGGGCCATATATCCACCCATATATTATTATACTCTCATCATCAGCCTATTTACGTCTCACTACTGGGCACAGGCCTACTTCGCAATAAGACGATTTGGGCTGGTTACCTATCACACCCTCGAAAAACTTATTTCCGAATATTAAAATACCGAAAACGAAATGCTTTTTTTTTCATTTTCCAAATTATTAGGTAAGTAAGTATTTGTCCGAAGTGTTATAATTGCCATATTTTCTTTTGCCTAATGTTTTAAAATCCTTTTTATTATTTGACAAATGATTTAAAATCAAACAGTATTAAATTCCGCAAAATCGACATCCGCAACATCTTTGCTTTGTAAATATTTTACTGTAAGTACTTTGCGTAAAAGTTGTACAAAACACGCTTATTCTATTTGAAATACAAACGGGTATGAGAAAATGTCGACGGAGCTCCGCTTCGCGGAGCTCCTGTTCTGCCTTATTTAGGCGCTTCGAGTCTTGACGCAACTCTAACCTAACCTAACCTAGCCTATTTACTACATAGGTTATTATAAAAAGATGGCAAGTGATTGGGGTGTCAAATAAAAAAACTGGATATTGATATTCGGGATTTCGAATTTGTTGGCAAAGTTATGGAAAACAAAATATATGGATTTAAAAAATACAGTGAACCGTTCTCGGATAAATTAAATACGAGTAAAAGAGTTTCGAAACATTGATAGGTTACCGTTTGGGCTATAGTTCCCAATGTTATTAGGAACTTCACCTTTTTCATCATGTTTTCCTTTTCCTTCACCGAAAAGCTCGTGATAAATTACAAATGTACTTAATTTCGGGCCTTAATTCCGAAAAACTGAGACGTGACAGCGTAAGTCTCGAACCCACGACCCTCTGCTTATTGAGAGGCCATAGATCAAACCACTAGGCTACCACAGTTACTTTCTACTTCTTTGTGAACCTCGGACAAAATATTAGCTATTGATTTTTATAGTAAGCTAAATATATTGTGGGACCGTTTTCTAAATTGCTCAAAGTTGGTGTGACATAATTTACCTAAGTATATACCTACCTAGATAGTCCATGGCCCCCAATGTTAGTGAAAGTGTTAAGTAGTAGTGACATTAGTAAATTGAAGACTGTAGCTGTGTGGGGACCAGTCTACAGTCTACTGTGGTACCTACAAGGTCTACAAGCGGAAGTCTCTTTGTAACAAAAGGTGATAGAATGAGACTTCCGCTTGTAAATTGTAACTTGTACCTTTTTAAAACACGGCCCAGATGGTAAGTTTTCACCACTGCCCATAGACAATTAAAACACCCGCAACCCCAGAGGGTTTGCAGATGCGTTGCCAACCCAGAGCTAAGATAATACGAGTATAAGATATAAGAAAAGCGCAAAAATCTGAGCTTGCGCCGCCATCCGCAGCCTGCCGCCTCGGGCATGGCCGTTTTAACCCTTGGGTAAATACGTCCCTGCTTAGGGTTTACTGATTTACGTGGCTTCTACGAGAGCACAGTGCGGTTTCACTTTATTAATTAGAACCTGGTTAGAAGTTGTTCTAATGTTTAAGTATAAGTATTATTATTATTTGACGACCGGATAGCCTAATGTTTAGAGAACATGACTACGAAGCTTGAGGTCCCCGGGTGGGATCCCCGGTCGGGGCAGAATATTAATGTATGATGAATGCGACTGTATGCTCTCTAGTTTTGGTTTTTAATACTGTGTTTTAGTATTATGTAATATGTATAAGTATGCTCAGTCTTTATCCGTTTGCATAGTACCTACCCATAATCACAGAATACATAATAGTACAAGTACCTACCTACTTAACACCAGCTCTGTTTAATTCTTGTTCAATTGTTGTCAATTATCCCCACAATATATATTTATTTATTATGTTTAGTGTAAATTTGGTAACAATGTGCTTCCGAAAATTAACAACAGACAAGACTGCAAGTAGGTTTTTACATGTATAGAAACAAAATAGGTATATTCACATTTTATTCATAATAAATTATTAACAATCGAAATTTTTAGTGCAGCATATTTGAAAAAATGCCACTAGATCGTACAAATTGCAGTACGTTGCGGTGTTCGATCGCCTACTCGTTCGTTTTACGGCCTTGCATTGTATTGCAACGGTGATTGCAACTTGTATGCTATTTCTTCAGGTCTAAACTCGGCTTTAGACTTTAGGCAGTATGGGCTTTATTGCCCTAGCTGTTCCGGCATAGAATAAAAAGTCACCTGACAATGACAGATTTGACGGCTGTCACTGTCAATCATACAATAAACCGATTATAGGTAACACGCGAGATGTAAGCAGCACGCGCTTGTATTATTTAAGCATTTTCCCGACGCCACGGAAAGCGAGTGCAACTCGCCGATAAAAAAATTAGGTAATTATTGAACTTTTGCGTTTTACCGTACTTAGTTTTATTTGTACCAAACGCCTGCCCGTCTCGGCAAGGTTAGTAACAACTAATCGTGATTGTGTTTATCTCATTTATCCCAAGATTTGTTTCGAACATGAAGTTTTTTCACAGTTTCTCAGAAACAAACCAAACTCACTGGATGAGTATGTCCTTTTACTTTGTCCTTGGTTGTTTTGTGTGCCCTAAAACAAATCCATGCCTTCGCGAGGTCGCTACAACTTTTTAAACTTGTTGCATATTTTTGTGTTTTCAGTGCTTAAATACTGCCGTCGAATATGAAAATTAACAAAAAGTTACTGCCTATAAAAGGGCATTTTTTACTCTTCAATGCTGGTAAGTGCCTATTTCAATTTATACCTACTCCATTTATTTTAACATTAGAATTAACGGTCAAACTATCACACTCGTTTTTCCGCAATTTGAAGATAAGTGTACAATATACGTCTAATAAGATTTATTATGTTTTCCTCATACCTGTTTTTCTCAGTTAACCCCTTGTATGCATAAGTCATGAATCCGTGACAGTTTTAAGGCTATCTTTTTCTATTTTTTTTGCCATCTTAAAATTAGTATGTATAAAAGAGACCCAAATGCAGTTTTTTTTACCCTTGCATACAAGGGGTTAAGACTATTTTAAATAGTGCCTTTGTTGTACATAAAAACATGTAGGAATTTGACTATTGAATTTCTAATTTTATTATTTTAAATGTATGTATTAATTTAACAACTATTTGCATTACACCATATTTTACAATAACTAATTATGTACTTACTTACCTACTTGTTGGTTGAGGTTTATTATTGTTAATTATTTTTAATTAATAGATAAGTACCTATAAAAGTTTCAATAAAATATGTGCCAGTTGCTACCTCTCAGTGTATTGCACAAATATAAAAATAGACCAATGATGCTCCTCTTACTGTATTTTCTTCAGGGTTAGCTACAAAAAAAATAATAGAAACAGAAAAAAAAATACTAATTTATATCATAACAGTAACTAACACAGTAGAAAGGGTTAGATCAAAATTGTTATGCTTCATTTGATTAATAACCCAAATACAGGTATCTAGTGCCATTATATTAGCGCTTATCTAGGCTTATCATTGTTACAATATTGTTACTGTGACACAACTAACATTTATAGCAGTCACACACATTGAAAAATGCACTAAAACACATGATATACCTATAAAACATTTCTGAATGCCTTTAAAATAGGTATTATTTTGCAAAAATTAAGTTAATATCTAGGATAAGAATCACTATTGGGTGTTTCAATACCTTGTGAAAATTTAAGCTAAGGATTTTTCACATTTAAGTTTTAACCAACAAACTTTATGTCTGCAATGAGTAGTATAGATAACTTCAAAATTTCTTATCTTTATTGCATAATTTGCTCCTAAGTACACTGCTTATCAGTTTGATTTGATATATGGTACAGAACTAGATTGTCCTAATTCATTATTTATTACATGTTGCTATAATTAATAATGGTGATAAATTTAGCTAAATTGGGAATAACATTTATGATCCTATAAGTGGTATATGTATGGATTTCTTAGTCAAATACACAAGAAAGATTTTTCTGTACAATATATAAAAAAACTATGACTAACTTTGATATAAAGCTGCATCTTACCACACTCATCAAACCTATTGTATGACTATGGTAGGCTAATTCCTATGCGACCTCAAGGAAGCTTCCGTAACAGTAAAAAATGCATATTTATTGCAGGTACTGCACCTTTGGTCCCATATCTGTCAACATATGCTCGACAACTGGGATTCAGTTCTGCCACGGTTGGATTAATCTACACTGTGCTTCCTATTTTTGGGCTCATCGCAAAACCTCTTTTTGGTGTGATTGCTGATAGGTATGTAATAATTTTTTTATTAACTGACTGCGAAACGCAAAGGAGGGTAAAGGTTCAACCAAACTGCTGCTTAAAATATGGAGACGGTACGGAATCGCAGTGACGCATCGTATCCGTACCTCTAAAGCCATCAGTTTTATGGCCTACCACAATATGAAGTTGGTGCTTCATTCAAAGATATTCTACTCTCGCCATACCAATTTCATATTTGTGGAAGGCCACGAAACTGATGGCATTAAAGTATTATTTTATGTTTTTGAAAGCTGTTTTACTTTTTGTAATTCGAAGTCGGTTAAGCTATAACACGCGATGGATATTGATTTGTCCCCGCCTGCACTCCTTATAATATTCAAGTTAACTGCCCTATAATGACCTAGTTTTATCTTTTTTATTCGTTAATTTTTTGTTTTTGCAGTCAGGTTTTTGTTTTTGCAACTAAAATTCGCTGCAACTGAATAATGCATTCGCGAAATCCATCTAACAAATTGGTTTTCTTTTTAAAACACATGAAAATATTTAATATGTACATAGGTAAATGTTTTTATGCATCTGAAAACCGCGTCGATGAAACGCCGAATGTAAGTTTTCTTACTAGTGTGAATTTCAAGGCTAACAGTTTAGTGTATAGGTACCTACTTAGAATGCTTGTCCTTGCCCTTCCTAACTTCTTGTATTGTATACCCGCGACTTCGTCCTAGTAGATTTCAGTTATCACTATCCCGCGGGAACTATACAATTTTCCCGAATAAAAAGTAGCCAATGTTATAAGTTATGAAATATCTTCTTACCAAATTTCATCTAGATTGGTGCAGCGGTTTACCCGTGAAGAGGTAACAAACGGACAGACAGAGAGACAGAGTTACTTTCGCATTTATAATATTAGTTAGGATAAATCTGACAGGGATGAACACTTTATGGCGGACATAAACTCTCTAATTAGGCTAGGTCTTTATTTAGCGAAGAACTGAAGAATTGAGTAAGTGACAAGGCGAATAATGGTGTCTTATGGTAAGTACTAAACATCACCGCGACTTCACGCAACTTGCTGCGTTATTTTCTTGATGTTATCTGTCTATGCCTACCCATTTTCGCAAGGTCTTTTTTTATTGAAGAATGGTGTAGATTTATTTTAGCCATGGTTGTCACTGACAGTGACCTACTTATCTGATACACACATACTTTGAATTTAAGGTTTTTGTTCAAAGATAATATTATGTTAATAACATACAAACAACTGAACGATCATGTAGGATAAGAATGTAGATCGCAGTAGGCGATCTATTTTGTTTTTGTATTTCTTAGTTTAATATGTAGCGACCTTAGCCCCCCACCGCGAGTGACGTCATCACTGTTCTACATCGCGCTAACGAAGTTTCTCAAGCTGAATGCATAAATACAGCTTCCAACTCGCTTCCTTCGAACTTCAGTCCCCAGGCATAACATTCTGCCTTTAGAGATATCTCTCTATTGGAGTCTTATGCCATTATTAATACGACATTTCAAGTCTCCATTAGTTAAAATAGGTTTTGTCTTCTTCTTACTAACGGAAATGTCAATGTGACAAAAAAGGAGAAACGAACTTAAATGGGTTTATGAAATAATAGGGTTAGTAATCATTAGTCGCCTTCTTTTTAACCGACTTCAAAAAAGGAGGAGGTTGTACGTTCCACTGCTTTTTTTATTCGAAAGGGTATACTCCTGAGGTGGTCCCATTGTTACCAAGTCATGATCTGATGATGGGATCCTAGGAAAATCGAGGGCAACCCTCAAATTTTATAGGCACGTATTATTTTCTAAGGCTATTCAAGTATTTGCGTCTGGTAGTGATCATCTCATGTTGATGAGCTGACGATGGAAGGTACAACTCCTTTACGGTTAGGTGTTGGAGGATAATTCTGAAAATGTTAACTCAACATAAAATTGTGAAAAAAAAAAACTTCTAACGAAAAAGTAAAACCGCCTACAAAAAAAACCCTACAAAAGAATCATAAAATAATCCTCTAAAGCCATGGGTTTTATGGCCTAGCACTAGCAGAAATATGAAGTCGGTGCTTCATTCAAAGAATATTACGCTCGCACCGACTTCATATATCTGCTAGTGCTAAACCATAAAACTCATGGCTTAAGACGATTATTTTATGTTTTTTTCTAAGGTTTTTTTTTTTGAAGGCGGTTTTACTTTTTTGTTATTGAACAAGTTGTGAAGCTAGCACGCCTATGCTACTTACTCCAGTGCGTTTATCTCTTTCAGGTTTAAAATACAGAAATCCCTCTTCATACTATTCCAAATAGTAACAATAGTGAGTTTTTCGGCGATATATTTAATACCCGGCTCCAGTACGAATGTTGCTGTCGAGTTGGACTGTGACAACGGCTTGGCGGTAGTCAAGAGCTGTTACCAAGATGCACACCTTATAGACCAGTGTAAAATAGAGGCCCTCGCATCGAGTCACGACGCCTCGGCATGCCGTGTAAGTGTTCTTATTTTTAGGGTTCCGCGCCTCAAAAGGAGACGGAACCCTTGTAGGAGCACTTTGTTGTCCGTGTGTATGTCAAGGCCCTTTTTCTCTGGAACGCGTGGAGGTAGCACGCTGAAGTTAATATCAAATACTGAAGCCTGTAGTCCTTGAAGCGGAGGTGTGTAATGGTCGTAAGTTTTATATTTTATGATAGTCAAGTCATTTTTTAGCCAACACAAGCCCTTGAAGTCCCTTGTAGCTGTGAAAAAATCAAACTTCTAAGTCAACCCAATCAAAAGATACAGTCATTAAAAAGGTTGTTTCCATACAAATTGCCGTACTGTGAAAACCTAAAAGGTACTTCCAGTTGTCATAGAAACTTAAGGTAGCTCTTATAGCTCAATCACTCAGAAAAATCTCAAAATCATGTTTTTTTTTGTTTTGTCTGTATAATTCTCATAGACCAATATAAAATGACCCCACACTGCGTACATTTTGCTTAGGAGCTGGGCTCTGTAAAGACTGAACAACATAAAACATTGGACAAAAGCGGGAAAATCTTTGTACGGAACCCTCTGCGGAATCCATCTCGCACTTGGCCTTTTTTTTTAAATCATCATCAAATTCTGCCATCCGGAACAAAGACTAAACCGGTCATCTTTATCGAAGTTTGGAATTGGCCGCCGTCCTATCCTTGCACTGTTTTAATCCAAATATCCGGGGCCGGAGACCCCTCCCCCAGGTTTTTAATACTGAATGGCAATTATAAACTGCAAGCATTTATAAACTGGTCTTTCCGCAACCACCGCGATCCCGCGATCTTCGCCAAGTCGTCGCTCCATCTTGTTGGAGGCCTACCGACAGCTCGTCTCCCGGTCCGCGGACGCCATTCGAGAACATTCTGACCCCGTCGGCAATCAGTCCTGCGAGCAATGTGCCCCGCCCACTGTCACTTAAGTTCCGCAATTCTTCGGGCTATGTCGGTAAGCGGTGGATGCGGAAAGCACAAGACCGGTCTGAGTGGAGAGCCTTGGGGGAGGCCTATGTCCAGCAGTGGACGTCTTTCGGCTGACATGATGATGATGATTTATAAACGTGCATTTATTGACTGGTATGTTACTTTCCAGATGAATTGCGAAATGGACTCGCCCAAGATGTGGCAAACAGTTTGCGAGCACTGGCACATGCCGCAATACTGTTACAGTGCCACCGACAGCATAGACTACACAGCTTATATCACAAACGTCACGTTACGGGACAAATGCGCTTACATAGCCGCGAATAATGTCACGCTTGATGGTAAGTGATTTCGTGAAATTGATACGACCTTCAAAACTCGATACAGCCAATGCCGATGCCACAAGAACTTCAACTTGTGTGCCTTGCTGATAATGAGGTCATGCATTTATATTCAGTCGTTTGAGTCCACATGATTAACAGCCGTTCCCAATAACCTGATTTATTTCTTGTTTTGATCTACTGACGATTTTAATAAATAATGTAAAATCCAACAAATTCCTATCTGTAGATGATCCATCACCCTCCCAACGACAAATAGCAAACAGAGGCTCGAGTACGATTATTTGAATCCTGCGCAGCGGAACGCAATCGTATCGCCATTGAGAAACTTCATATTACATTTTAGTACCAAATACGCTCACGGTGGGGGCTGTTACAAACGTCATACAAATTTTCTCGATAAGGTTACTACTCTAAATATTCTTGCTTGGGCCTCTGATATTGGATTACCTACCGACCGACCGACAGTGAATTAAATGAGACGGCAAAATTGAAGATAGATAGTTTTTATCGTCAGTAGATCAAAATAAGAGATAAGTTTATTGCATGTTGGGAACGGCTGTTAGCTAAGGCATACCTACGCCGATATAGATTGCATTTTGATACTAACGTATCTTGACTTCACAAACTTTCGTGCAGTCCAATTGCAGTTCCGAAAATACACGCAGTAATTCCCGTGAAATTATATCTGCTGCGTCGGAGCTGGAATTGAGTTGCTCGCTCTGTATGCTTTTTGCCCTAAGTATTTTGTAGCAGGAATTTGACGACTTTTTACTTTGTCAATCATTGCGAGGTAATTCTTATCAGTGACAACATTTTTCTTTGTAAACGATTTCAAAACCCTACCTACCGATCCGGTGTCAGTATCTCAGTAATTCCATTGAAACCAAGGACCATAAAACCAAGAGGACTGCGAGTGTCTATACGATGTCGCGTTCCTGTGAAATAATAAGCCTGCTGTAGCTAGTTTTACTACAGAGGGGTCTCTGTACCATTCATTTGGTATGACATTTAGAACTCTGGCTAACACAATAGCGCCATCTAAATTCGTTTTATCTTCCAGTTCATAGATGGCGCTATTTTGTTAGCCAGAGGTATAAGTGTCATACAAAATGAATGGTCCTTGATTGAAACGAATAGAATAATCCGCCTCTACAGTTAGGAAATTAGGGGTAGGTAATTTGCTTTTCTCGAGTTGAAGGAAGGTCGGTCATTGAAATCGAAAATTTATAATGAAATCCGTTAGTGCAATATATGCAATATATATAAGCACTATGCAATATATGTGCAATAAAGTATTGAGTGAAGTACCGGAACTCCTAAATTCGTAGTCTGTTTCGTTTAAACTATTTTATTAAAGTAGAAGGGCAAAAAGCAATGTGATGGTAGGATGTAACCGATTTCATTTGTTTTTCAGGGAACATTTACACCCCACACTGTCGTATCGGTGGCGACTATGTCGACATTAACGAACCTTGTACGCTGAAATGCGACAATCAAAAGTTGGCCGGTGTGTTAGGCGACCGGACGGCAAACATGACGTGCTTGAATAAAACGCTGAACTATCGTCTATGCGTTGGCGATAACGATATCTCGACATTAGGACAAATACCTAAGGACCCCAACAGCGAATGCAAGGTATGTTTACATTTAAACTTGTTTCAACTTAATGTTTGAATGAAAACCGGCCGAGAGCGTTCCGTACACGCCCAGGGGAGCTAGCACGCGCGCCATTTTGTCGCTTGTCGCTCAGTGCGTCCTTCACTGATTCCGTCACTATGAAAGGGATGCACTGCGCGACAAGCGACAAAATGGCGCGCCGTGCTACATGTGCTTGTCGATTCGTTTTTTGAATAATAAAAAAAAGGAAAATTTTCAAAAATTAGGTCGCGAGGTCTACAGCTCCCAGAGCCCACAGAGCTCACAAAGCCTTACTTGAATGCGATGTTAGCTAGCATGTTTGCCACAGTCTCCACAGCGACGTTACCACGGACCAACCACCCTCTGGACACCAAATGTCAAGGCGAACGTTTCCGAAACGCATTTGCTCATTTGCACCTATAAATCTCTCTAGCCTCGAATCGTGGCTCACTTTCGACCTGATGACAAGCGAGATGACAAGCTATAAACCATTCACGACATGTTCCCCCGGCCACTCACCGCGGCTTTTTTCGTAATGACTTTCCAAGTAAATTATAGACGATGCGGTGTCCAATGGGTGGTTGTTCCGTGGACGTTACTTACAAGATCGAAAAGTATCATTATTTATTTCCTTTCGTAAATATGTTTGCAATGCCAATCCGGATATGGACTCATCCATTGTTTTCATTAAACCAAGAAGCTCAACTGTTGAATGGAACGTTTCCAGGCATCGTGTGAACTCGACCCGACCACGCCCTGGCGGCTCATGGAGATATGCGAAGGTTGGAAAGCTGACGAGGCCGGCTCCTGCTCCCCGAAGACCAAGAGTGGTGAAACCATACCCAGCAATCTCTCCTTCACCGGCTACTTGATGCTGGAAACCACGCAGTCGCTAAAGGAATGCGTTTACGTTGGGATTAAGAACATCACTTTGCCTAATGGTAAGTTAGTAGTGAAAGATCTGAGACCCCCTTCACATAATAGCTGTCGAACGCGCTGCCTACTTGTTAGAGCTAACAAGTAGGGATACTATGGAATCAATTGATTCATTATCTGACCCACCATAGAACGTTTTCACAGTAAACATCATAACGATGATGACGTTCACTGTGAATACATTCTATGGTGGGTTGGAAATCAAAATGTTCGACTTTACACTATATTTATTATTTCCGTTCAACGCGCGTTTTGATTTAATGCGCGCTAAGTTTTTTTTAAATCTATGTATGCAGTTTTTCTTATCACTAAAATCGATGACATGGTTCCTAAGAACAGATCTTTGCATGTCTTATTTATAGTTACAGACTTGCCCATTCTGACCGATCTAAATGTCAAGCATAAATCAATCTTATGTCAATGTCATAAACACTTTGACGTTTAAAACATTTCTCAATTCAAGTATACATAGATTATGTATCGTTGCGCAGGTGCCGTACATTACCCTAACTGTGCCTTCAACAAGCTATTCCAGACTTCGTGTGACATTAGATGTGATAACGCTGTAGTAAGTACATCCTAACTAATATTATAAATGCGAAAGTAATTCTGTCTTTCTGTCTCTCTTTGTCTGTTTGTTTGTTACCTCTTCACGGGAAAACCGTTGCACCAATCTAGATGAAATTTGGTAAGAAGATAGTTTGAATATTGAGGCTACTTTTTATTCGGGAAAATTGTATAGTTCCCGCGGGATAGCGATAACCGAAATCTACGCGGACGAAGTCGCGGGCAACAGCTAGTAATTTAAGGCGTAGTGTACAGATGAAATGACTGCACCACTGCCACTGTCACATTTCTGACGTAAAGAGCTTTAATATGGTCACAACTTTGTATGAAAAATGTCAATCCCCTTTTATTAATTTCCTACTTTTTTATGTTTATTCCGCTAAGTAACTTTTATTACGTTTCTTAACTCTTGGTAATTAAATTAATTTAGTAACTTTAGTATTTATTCGTATCTTTAGTATCTTTTAGTAACTTTAGTAGCTCATGGTAACTTTGGCATGTTCTTTCAACAGTTGAACGAGATCTTCGTAGCGGCGTCGGACAGCAAAGCGAACGAGACGCAATACACGAGGCAGTTTTGGTTGTTCTTCCTTCTGATGATCATCAGCTGGATCGGGATGGCGGTCGTTGTCACTTTCGCGGACGCTATATGCTTTAATCTTTTAGGTAATATTTTGTTTCTTAATTTAAACTTTGTATACAATGAGGGCAATCGCGAGTCAATAATCCGCTAGGATATCTAGTGTCGACCAAGTCTATCTGTCATTCTCCACCAATTAGAGACAAGCTACTGGCCTACGATTGGTGGAAATTGAAAAGTTGACCTCACTCGATACTGGCGATCCCAGCGGATCTTTCGCTATAGCCATCATTTCTGGGACATATTTATTTTGTTAATTGGGGTTGTACGTGACAGTCAAGGAAATTAATTCCTGACCCACCAGAGAACATTTTCATAGTGAACGTCATAACGATTTTCCTTGTCAAGCTATGCGATGTCACTATGACGTTTACGAATTAATTTCCTCGACCGTACATTGACCTTTTTAGGAATCTCTTAATTAAAAGCAAAGTTTGTTTTTGGGCATCTGTTTCACTTTATCCTCTTATATAAAAACATTAAAAGCCGAAAATCTATGCCACATAATCACATAAATAGCAAAAAAGTGCGTTGACGCTTACAACAGTAACAGTAAAAAAAAATTCAGTTTTTGATGCAAGTAGCCTTTGACAGCTGTCATTCCAGTACAATATACGCTATAACATTAGTGTTACGTTGAATTATAGTAGCATGATATTTATAATGATAACAGCTGTCAAAAGTTGAAAGAAATCTTCAGACTCATAGATTGCTGGGTGCAATCGAAAATGTATGGGCAGTCAGCAGTTACAATGCAGTCTGTAACCGCCCTAAAATGTTGCTTTTTTTTCAGGAGCCAAAGTGTCCCAATACGGCAAGCAGCGTCTATGGGGTTCCGTCGGCTGGGGCATATTTTCTCTGCTCACCGGGGTTCTTATAGACGCGTTCAGCGACGGCGAATACAAAAACTATGCCATCGCGTTCGTCCTCATGTTCATATTTATGATGGGTGACGTCATCGTTTCCTGTTTTGTTAAGGTATGTTTCATTAAGTTGCATGAAGACTGTCAAACACGAGCCCGGCATAGGAGACAGGCTACGCTCTGGCCCATATTTCACCATCTTTACAATTGTCAGATTTATATGACAACTAGCTGCTGCCCGCGACTTAGTCCGCGTAGATTTCGGTTATCGCTATCCCGCGGGAGCTTTATAATTATCCCGAATAAAAAGTAGCCTACGTTAATCCTCAATATTCAAACTATCTTCTTACCAAATTTCATCTAGATTGGTGCAGCGGTTTCCCCGTGAAGAGGTAACAAACAGATAGACAGAGAGACAGATACAGAGTTACTTTCGCATTTACAATATTAGTATAGATTAGTATGATATATGCTATTATTTACAGATTGATTCTACGAAAATGTCCGTTAGTATCTTAGCTGACGTGGGTACGCTTCTCACCTCCCTGCCTACTGTCATATTTTTCTTATGGACAATAGCAGTCGGTCTATGCACCGGCCTTCTATGGCAATTCCTTTTCTGGCATCTGGAAGACATAATGAAACTGAACTGCAACGGTTCAGAGTACATCAAGACACTGCAAGGGCTCGTCAGCGCCATACAGACTTTCTGTGGGGAGATACCGTTCATGTTTCTCTCTGGTGAGTTCTAAATGAATTTTATAAAATTACTAGCTTATGCCCCGCGGCCATAAAGCAGACAGACGGGAGGCGCCTTTGGCTTATCTATGCACTACAATTTTTCTGCCACTTTTTGAGGGGGACGAGGAACACACACGTACAGTGTCGTACAGCACACGTCTACGCTCCTGTCAAAATTTGTTACGTTCCTACAAACGCACTCTAAAACAAAACTCACGCAAATGCCAAGAACACGCACACAATCAACAGACCCTGATCATTTTAGTCAGACTTAATGATAGAGATTTGGCAGAGGGGAAATCGCGCGTTAACATCTCCATTCCTTTCCTGCTCTAAGCCCGCGGTTTTGTATATTTACATTTGACATTTACAAAAACCTTATTACCGCTAAAATAAGGTTGAAATATGGTTGTATGAAATAAGGTTTCTCCTAGGAGAAAAATAAATGTATCGAAATCAATTTCCATTCACCTTCTTCGTTTAAAAATTTGAATGAAAAAATTAGGTGCTTCCGGTCAATTCTATAAGC
Organism: Clepsis dumicolana; assembly: GCA_963691665.1. Classification (NCBI taxonomy): domain Eukaryota; kingdom Metazoa; phylum Arthropoda; class Insecta; order Lepidoptera; family Tortricidae; genus Clepsis; species Clepsis dumicolana. The sequence continues at coordinate 6,792,485 of OY829505.1, read as the reverse complement.
AGCTTTTCTCGCGACTTTGTCTTTTTAAAATTACGCAAATCTTCATTGATACATTTTCGTTTGTTCCCAGGTTACATACTGAAGCGCCTGGGGCACGTGAACATGATGAGTTTAGTTCTCTTCGCTTTCGGTGTACGCTTCATCCTCTACTCGCTTCTGACCAACCCGTGGTGGGTGCTGCCGATAGAAATGTTACAAGGGATCACCTTTGGCATGTTTTACCCCACCATGGCGTCCTATGCCAAAGTTGTGTCGCCACCGGGCACGGAAACTACCGTTCAGGTAATGAACAGTTTAACTGTGTACCAACCAAACCGATATGAATGTGTCTTCGCACATTTGGGTAGAGCAGACTAGGTAGTAAGAGAGCTATTATAATTGAAATTTGAAACAAGTGTGAGTCACTGAAGGCAGAGTAATAAAGGGTTATATGTAGTAGAATTTTCCTATTTAACAGTCTCGACTCTAGACTCAAATATCAAATAACAAAATTCAATTTTATTCAGTAAGTAGTTGGTTTTTTGTCTACCAGCGCTTTCGGAAAGACCATGATTGCCAAGACGAATACGCCGCAAGTAACTTGGCACAAAGTTTTTTTTTTCTATAAACAAGTTACGATAGCTCGTGTTATAATGGCCGGTGTGTGTATTCGATAGTATGGCGCAAGTGAACCTACCTTCATACCAAATTTCAAGTTTCTAGGATGTGACGTAGGTCCTTGAGGAGGACCACAATCAGCAGGTAGAGCAGGGAGTGGGAAGAAAACAAGCACTTCAGCAAGACACTTTTATTCAAGCCAACAATAGCACAGACTACGCCTACGATTCTCCTATGAGCTACTGTAGGATGGCACTGGCCTGAACAGCGCGACCGACGGAAGGAGACCGTTCTTCAGGAGTAGGCGGCAGCGCGCGGAGTCAGCTGTAGGAGTAGCGACAAAGATGGCCTGTCTTCGTCGTGGTCTTCGGGCCCAGTTCCTTCAGAGCCGGCTCGGGGTTGAAGTGGTGTCTAGACGGTGCCCAGGTTGATAGCGGTAGGGTGGTTCCTGGAAGGACAACAGGCATTAGGGCACTGCTTGACCGCGGCTGCGTCTGGCCACTCGTAGGGGTCGGTTACTGTTCAAAGCCAACGGCCATCCAAGATAGTTTAAATTTGAAAACTAGCGGCGGTTAACGGAAAGAGTTAGGTGGCTCGGAACAGCTGTTACATTTACAACAAAATACGGCACACTTAAGCGGGTCCGAAGCAATGGAAACTCACCCCAGCGGGAACTTGATGCTACACGCACTAGTATTTATTTTATTGATTTAAATATATATTCTGGAGCTTAATTACGTGTGCTTAAAAGTTTGACGTGAGGTATTAGTATCGAGTACACACGATGACGTTCGCAGACCGACTGGCTACCGCCGCTTATATAGAAGTGCATAACTATCTATAGTTATTGTTATTATGTGTTTAGGGTTCGGCGAGCGGGAGCGCGTACAAACTGCCGGGGCTAATTTACCCGCGCGCAGAACAATTTTATTAGTAGTTCCGTACAATAATTTTAATTAAATTTACAGTTTTATAATCGAATTAATTAAGATACATTTTCTTTAATGTTTTTTTTTATAGTAGTATTAATTATTATAGCTGGATTAGACGCAACGTTACAAGGAGAACTGGAAGTACCCTTGGGGTTTTCATTTCACAGTACGGCAATCTGTATGAAAACAACCTTTTTAATGACTATATCTTTTGATTGCGTTGACTTATAAGTTTAGTTTTTTCACAGCTTCAAGGGACTGCATGCTTGAGTATTAATTATTGATTTCAGCTTGCTACCTCCACGCGTTCCAGAGAAAAAGGGTCTTGACAGACAGACAGATAGTCAGACGGCCAACAAAGTGATCCTATAAGGGTTTCGTTTTTCCTTTTGAGGGGCGGAATCCTAAAAACAATTTCGCTAGCCGCGTCCAGCCAGATGAAAGTCTTGGCGAAATCCTGACGTCGTGGTTTCATAAGTTTACTTTTTACAGGGTTTAACCGGCGCAATCTTCGAGGGTGTCGGTACGTCACTCGGAAGCTTTATAGGCGGCCGTCTCTACGAGACCTACGGTGGCTGGAACACCTTCCAGTGGTTTGGCATCAGCTCCTTAGTCTTCTGCGTCATCCACGTTGTAGTCCAGTACCTCCTGAGGGACCGGTCAGGCCATGTCGGACTCACGCAAGGTAAAGAGAACGATGACGATGACAATTAGATTAGATTAGATTGAATGTGGCCAGTGAGAGATGTACGGGTTGAAAACGATGAGCGGTGTAGTTTATTGAAGTGATGGGATTTTGTTTCGACGAAAGTTAATTTACAATGGGACTTAACATGGATAATAGTTTAAGTCTAGATTACGCACAGCTTTAGAATTCCATCATTGAGTTTGTGTAATACGTGGTAATACTATCTGAGTTTATTTCGATAGTACCTAGTACTAGGTATGTGCGGTTAAGTTTTTCTAATGTGCTCGTGTATTTTCGGCTGGGCCGATTCGTGTACGTATTGCCATTTTACTATCAGACTGAAACATTCCGCATATTGTTTTCAATATCCGCACAGCTTCTAACAAATCAATTTAATTGAAACTACACAAGGACCAACATGCAAACTACAAAGGTTTGCTTTTTTTATACATTGCCAACTTGTATTTTGAAAATTTTATTTCTGTCACTATACGTATCGTAGGTTAATGTAGGTGGTTTAGGGAAAATTGTATTAGGATAACTGGTTTTTTTTTCTTTATACAAATGATTAGTGCTTAACGCTCTCTGAAAGTCACAAAAATTTAGTAAAGATGCTTCTAACAAATTAAGAAATGAATTGGTTGATGTAAATATGTGAAAAGCGCCCGGCGCTCGCTATCGCATTCGCCATCTCTTTCTTTAATGGCTAAGGCAAATATAGCTCGAGAAAGAGATGGTAACTGCTATAGCGACCGAGCTCGCTTTAGTTAAGGCCTCTGGTCCATTAGAGTGTCAATTATATTATTTTTGATACACTTTTGTACAATAAGTAGGTCCGTTCACAATGATGTCTTGAACATTCGGATGTGCATGGTTACAGTCTACAAAAATAGGAAAAAAATATTAGTTCAGTTGAAATATTTCAAGATTTTCTTTTTTGAGTCTGCAAAAACATCCAGTAAGCTTTCCCCTAATTATAAGTTTTATCGTAATTTGACTTAATTTTTATGCTATATATACGCCAGTTTAAGTATTAGTTCAATATGTTTTTGTCCAGTGGTTGCTGAACATTATTTTACGTGATTTTTAACGATATTTTCAAGTTTGTAAAAAGGTAGACAAGAAGTGAAAAAAATTGTAATACTCGGCGAAAGTGGAGATGACTTATCATGTGATTTCTTATTACTTACCGAATAATTGGCTGTGTTAATTGAAATAACGATTTTACAATTGTTTAAAACTTGAGTGATTACTGTAATTAAGTACCTTATTTTTACGCTATTTGGAATTTACTTACTTTCTGTTTTTCCTGACATTGGTTTGGTTTTTTTACTGTGTTTAATTTTATCTTTTACTCTTTTTCGACCTCTCCGTGCTGTGATTATTTTTAATTGGTTTAGTTTTGTTTCTGCCTTTAAAAGGCTTTCTTGTTGATTTTGCCCCTCTTGCCCCTCGATGTTATTATGTTGTTATATGGTTTTTGGTGTTGTTTTCACCTATTATGTGCATTTTTGACAATTTGGCGTTCGTTCTTAATTTTAAGGTTTTATTTTACTTACCTAAATTGTATTATGTACAGTCAGACAACAAAAACAAAAGCAGCTTTTGTTTTAAAAATACGGAAATTATCTACGGCTCATAAATTTTGAAACGTAGTCGTGCGTAATTATATATTTTTGAGACAAAGCAGTTTAATTACATAAGTTTTTGTTTTTGACGGTTAGGTACTTACCTTTTATTATTTCATAATCTACTTTAATACGTTAGTTCGGAGATGTGGCCGTGAGTTCCTCTCAAACCCAGTATTATATTAGAGTAGCCTTATTATATTTTAATAAACAGTATCCATAACCAATAGAGTGTTTGATTTAATCCCTCATACAGACGCGTATTGTAACAACGTCTTTAAGTATTGGACACGTTTGCGTGTCGTCTTTCGGGTTGCACTTGCCGGTATGGCCGCCAATTCAGTGAAGCATAGGTAGTCTTCTGTAAAGAACAAAAAGCAAGTACATTCCAATCTATGTTGTATTTAAATTACTAATTCTATAATTATTTTTCAGATTATGATATAAGTGTTTTACCCACAAAATTGAACGTTGAACATAAGTTTCTTAGTTTGATCATAAGAATAAAGAATAACACAGTAAAACGGAAACTCCCGCTCCGGACGGGCTCAAGGTCATGATATTAGAGTACTCGTTAATCGAGCTACTCAGTCAGGCTGTCACGGCCGGCGTCGCCGAACGCGCGTTTTGTTGTTTGTGCATTCCATACCTACATCTTGTATTTTATTTTATATATTTGTAGGTAAGTAATACTTACCTACTTATATCACCTTAAATGGATTCATTTGGTATGGCACTTATAATAACTTCTTATTTAGAAGTATCTTTTATATTATATGTAGGTACGTAATGATTTATAAATCTCATAATTTGTAAAAGTAGAATAAAATTATGATTTCAAAATAAGGAAAGACTTTTTAGCGATATTATCTTTATATTTAAGTAAGTAATATTTAACAGTAAGCAACCCTAGCAACACGCCTGGACGACAGAGGTGTAACGACGTGAAGGGGGAAGTAGGTATATTAGATGGCGGCGTTTTGAACTCGGTCAAAAGAGATTCCGTTCTACTCTGTTATTATTTATTCTTATGGTTTGATATACTATATATACTATGCAATTAATTTAGCATGTTATAATGTACCTTTCAGGAGGCTACACTTCAATAATTCGATACGAGCAGCCCAGCGATATGGTGTACATAATGGAAGACGCTGCCGATGGCAGAGAGTTACAGCTGCGATAGTAACAATAAATAAAATATACTTAGGTATTTAAAGAAAACTGAAGAAAAGCGTCGAACTGCGTTTTTTTCCTGTCGTTCTTCTCTTAACTATGACGCTATGACGATATCTTTGGGTGTCATCTTACTAGAAACGCTTCTAGAGTACAGAACTTACAAGGAACCATAAAATACTGGCTTTAAAAAAATCGTTGACCAACTCCTTAGTAATGTTATGGCATCTACTTAAACTTTTTACTGTATACTTTTTAATTCATGTAAGAGTTAAGGTTATAAATGTTTCGTAAAGATTGTTGATTCTTATGGTAATTATGGGTGCTAATTTCGGGTGTGGATCACGTGAGTTAGAGCAATTAGATAGTTTCTGTGATTTAGTATTTCTAGGTGTGCTACTTAGCTAAATTTACTGATCGTACGTTTAAGTAGGTACTTATTATAATAGCTAGTTAGGTAAAATTTACGTAGGCAACTTTAAGATTCATATATTAATGTATTAAGAATAGGTATCCCGGTGAGAGAGAATCTATTGTTTTTCTTGTTTTAAAATGGTATACTTAATATTTAAGTACGTATAATTTTTTTTTTTTCAACTCGGTGAGTTACTGCCGTACTCAGTGACATCAATTGCCGTAACATTTTATAAGTACCTTATTTGTTGTATGGTTTCTTGTTTGCCACACACAGGTGGTTATATTTATGTACTTAATTTAAAAAATATATGGTTAATAATATTATATTTATAAAGTTAATACCAAATTTTGGACTGGTTAAATAAAGGCTAAATATACTATTGTTGATAGTGTGTTTTATTTTTCGAATTGGGACGTTGACTCAACTTATTGAAGTGGCAAAGGCTCTAGCACGAGTTAGCGATTATGGCACCGTTACGCACAAGCCACGCTCAAGCCCAAAGGGATAAGTAAGTATGAGGAGCCATCTTGGCTTTTCCTAGTTCTGATGAAGCTAAATTGTTGTACAGACTGGTGAGAGCTGGTCTGAATGCTAGACGTTGATTAATTGCACTCAGATCATATCTCATCATGTCTTTAGTATTACTTAGTTCATAGGTTAATTTTCAATCTGTTAGAAATACTGAGTGGCATGGTCACTACAGTGACCAAACTCATTAAATAAAGATAAAAAAAAAGTATGAGGATATTAGCTTTAATAATTTTGACATCTTTGTACCTACCACTTGTTTTCGTCACCTAGTAGTTTTTTTTTTCTAATGGTACCTACATATTAAGTACTTAAGTACCTACTTCCTACTGAGTAATCAAAGCACCGAATTAGACTTGACATCGTGAGATAGTGTTGATTATGGAACATTTTTTTGAACAAGTAGTTTTATAAATAATGTTGCATAAATAACTGCTAGTAAGTATTTATAATGTAATAATCACTGAAACAAGTATCACATCACCAACCTTTTTTACGTCCCAATGCTGAGCACAGGCCTCCTCTCAGAATGCGAGGGCTTGGGCTATAGTTCCCACGCGGGCCTTTGCGGATTGGGAACTTCACACGCATCATTGAATTGCTTCGCAGGTGTGTGCAGGTTTCCTCACGATGTTTTCCTTCACCGAAAAGCTCATGATTAATTGTTACATTTGAAACAAGTATACTTACATAAAACCAGAAAAAACAGGCTAAGCGGGTGATCGAACCCGAATCTTTGACATTCTCGTGTCACGTGCCATTCATTACACCAAAGTTAGTGGGCAGGTAAGTTACTCAACTACTAAAATTGGAGAAAAGTACAAAAAAACTTAAGTAAGTTACTCCATTCGGATCATAAAGTAACTTCTGTTAATTGATAGGTGCATACATTTCCGTGTAACCACTGGTTACAAGAATATTCAACACTGAGTTGTAAGTAGACAGGTACACTGCATTTAAGTAGCATCAAAGAAATATTAGGTAGGTACAGTTTTTAATGCATTTTCATGAACTAAGAGTGTGTGGATAAAAATCGTTAGGTACTTACTTTCATTACAAATTCGCCCTGTATAATTATCTTATGTACTTACCAGACTTTGTACATAATTCTCTATTTATTGACTTATTTGCTTGTACGTTTTTGCGGCTGAAATTTGCAAATAAGTGAAAAAGTTGAACAAATTCTACTGATTGAATAAACTTTACGGCAAACAAAAAGTATAATCAGCAAAAATTCTGGCAAAAAAAATATATTAATAATTATAGAATAAAACAGTTTACCGCATTCAATTGTACAGAATAACATGTCGTCTCCATTCGTATCGTACTCATTAACGTTATAAAGCGTCTGCCGCATTAAAGGTCAACCAAATTGACAAGTCGAAGTCGAAATGACCAAATGTTAGAGTGAGATCAGACTATCGCTGGTTCGCCATAACTTGGCCTTAACCCTGACTTCAAATGTCTTTGAAATATAATCGTCCCACGATAACTCTGCATTTTATAAGATATTAATTGGCAACCCAATCACGCTGTGGTATGGTAATACTTTTTTCATGTCACTCACACTCAGACATTTCTTTAATTAAAAATTGGAAATTAGGCGGGAAACCGATGAGAGTGGATCGTGTCGTTAATCGAATTTTAGTTTCTGTGCTTAATGTTGTTTGGTGGATAATAAAGATAGTGTATTATACAACAAATTAACGTGACAGTGCCCAGCTAATGAAGAATTTAAGTGAAAACGCGTATTCCCTCTGTTTGTGACCCCCAAGTATCCGCTGGCTGCTGCTCGCCGTAGCTCGCCGTAAAGTACACTATCGCTTTACGGAAGGCATGAGCAGCTGACAGGACGTGACTAGGACAGACTGACAACTCTGACGGTGACAGGACTTCAATATACAGAAATTTACAAAACACATCAGACGTGGCTGTATGGAATCAGCTCCTTTGCTTATCCCTTATGAGATGAATAAAAAAAAAAATGATAATGATATTATGATAGTAGCAATCAAAAGTTGCTGTTTTTTTTTATATGGCTCTGTCCATTGGAGAACAATTTTGCCAGTGTTTAGTAGGTTTTGCCGTTATACGGTAATTAAAATCTAGAAAATGAAATAGGAGAGGTATTTTAATGGTGGATGGTGAATGAACGATGACCTGTCTAATGTTTAATCCAGTGAACGCATATATGACATGGAAGCATTCCTGTCACTTTAAAATGACCCCATGAAAACTATACCGCGGTGGGTGGGGCTTGCAAACTGTACCGACGCGCCGATCAGTTAGGTTGCGCGAGTCCGCAATGGCGGACGCTGTTTTGACAGTTTATTTTAATCATCAAAAATGAGACAGGTTTATTTTAAAACAACATGTGGGGAAGTTGTGCAAAAATCACACGGATCACTGTCCCAAGGCATCCAAGGGTAGTGGAATCACTTTTAACATGTAAGTACACCATTACCTGAAAATTCAAAAATCTTCTTGCTACCACAGGGATGTCATTATGCATAATGTAGCTCATTTTACTAATTATTAATTGCCTGTTGGACTATTATATTTATTAAGATACAGATTTGGATTTCAGGCGAATTCAAGCGAGTGGAAATTCGGAACGTTGTCCAAACCCAGGCTTGCGGGAAACTAAGTAATTCAAATGCCCGCCAAGGCATTTGAATTTGCCCGCCAACGCGTTAATTAGCCAGCCAGCCAATAGCGCGACGCGGCGATGGTCGGCCACACTGTTTCCACCTCCAAAAAGTAGTGGACTTAAAAAAATTGGCCCAGCTAGAAAATATATTGCCAGCCTTGTTTTATAGCGTTGTGGGCCTGAGGCGAGGGTTGACTACCTATGTTATCATATTTAACCATATTCAAAATGTATACTGTTAGCTTTCTTAAAATTAATAGGATAATTGTATAACAGTTTATATTCAATTTAATGTAAGTACTCATTTGGTTTTATTGGATTTACGTAAGTAATCTTACAATGCTCTAAATTTGCTGAATATAATATTATAATCATTAAGATAGTGCAAGAATATTTTTTATGACTGGTCCCGTCATACATAACGTTGTCCACGCATCTGACCGCATCTGACAGACATTGACATCGCAGCAGACGCGTGAACCAATAATGGCCGTAATCTGTCATACCGAGACCAATCACATTGGGCCAGTGCGCATTGCCGGACGCTGACAAACGCTACTGGCCTTCTGGTCAAATCTTTGAGTATTTATAAAATGGCGTAACTAGCAAAGCACATCCTAATAGCAACCTAGACTGGTGCGAATTAACGTAATTTTTGAATGCATGGATAGTTTAGTGTATGGTTACTTTGCTGCTGTGTGTGTACTTTATCTTTGTGCGAGTTTTGGCTCTGCTAGTGAACGATACGTTGTATGGAAAGACTGCTTCCATGTTTTATATGCGTTCACTGGTTTAATCACAGACCTAATAGCAAGTGGACCGGTGATACCTACAGAATTAGCGTGCATACCTACTAAAATTTGGCACGTAACATGGCTGCTTTTCATAGGGTTGGGACTGTTAAACGTATGCAGATATCGATAAAATCTACGCTATAGTAGTTTATGCAACTGTTACATTACGAGTGTTTTAAGGCCTAATTATCTAGAGTAGCATACATTACTTTTATCTACACACATATTATAAGTACTCTAAGACACGTTCAGAAGCAGAAGGCATTATCATATCCATACCTGTCACGAATTTGACTGTTGTTTTTATCATAGATAAGTAAACATACCGAGCTGACGTTTCGTATCGACTGTTTTTTTTATTGTAAATTATGTTGGTTTTTGCAGATATTTCACATTTTCTACGGTTTTTGAACGCATTATAGAGGAGTTATGACATGTGTGTATATGGGTTTGCAGATGCGTTGCCAACCTAGAGAGCTAAGATGGAATTCCTCTTTTGCCCGTAATTACACCAGGGCCGCGTTTTATAAAGCTACAAGTTACAATTTACAAGCGGAAGTCTCTTTCTAACAAAAGGTGATAGAAAGAGGCTTCCGCTTGTAAATTGTAACTTGTAGCTTTATAAAACACGGCTCAGCTGTCTTACTCTCCACACCGGGACACAACAGTGCAAGCACTGCTACTTAGCGGCAGGATTAGCGAGTAAGATGGTGGTAGTGATCGGGACGGACCTCGCACAAGGTCCTACTAACCACAAAAGTGAAAATAAAAAACATTTGCCTTAGGCATCTCCAAAGTATTTATTCATTTCTAATAGTTTCTGAAAGATACTTTGTCACAACACTCACAACTTCTTTTTCTGTGATAGCGAAACCTCTAATCTATAATCATTTTGATTACAGACATTACCTTACCCTCACACTTGATGTACAAAGCAACACAGGTGACAGGCACGAGTAGACTGAAAAAGAAGAATATTAAGTATCTATAAGTTTATCTCTAGCCTGCTCAAGGGACATTTTTTCCAAATCTCAAATCTGGTTCAGCCTGTGCGTTGTGTGTCAGTCAGTAAGTCACGGTTTTATTTTATATGTTTAGATCTAATAATTACCTGAATTGCTCCGTCACGTCATCAATCTCGTCACATTAAGAGTTCTGTTGAAGCATGACATGTCGAAGTGCATAGAGCAGACAAACCATGTCTTATGTCATGGGTTTATATTTTCAATTCCAATCCTTTTATTTTTGGCAGTTTCATTCACAGGAAATCTGACGAAAAAAAAATTCAAACAATGTTTAGAATTTCATTGATGCCTATGTCGATACTTAGCACCGCATAAGCTAATATGCCAAAATCAAGCAAATTATTTCTGTTGAAATAAATAAAATCATTGGAAAATAAAACAAATCGTAGTTAAACAGACGTTCGTACTCATTTTATAAGATCATTATGTTACGATACATGCCAAAATACAATAAAACATTCGAATTATTCAAGGTAACTGGTTACTAACCTTTGAAGGGTCAATTCAGGTTGATTAATGTTTTTTTAACACTACACTGTCTGACGCAGCACTAGGGCATGATTAGGACAATCAAAGACAGAGCCCTGCACACCATGATAACTCGTTTCTTAGAGTAATCCTCACAAAAACAGCAAATATATTCGGAGCCGGCTACCGTTTGACAGCACATCTACCACGAAACTTGGCACGGAACATGGTGGCACCTGCCACGCTGTCGTAAACTCGTGACGTCACTTAGAGAGTGCTTCCAAATTTAGTAACCAACAAATACTGTTTGTCTCTCCTATTCTTATGCAGCTGTCAGTAAGTTAAAAAGAGATAAAATGCCGTTTGACATGTATGTGTCGATATGGCAGATATTTGTATAAATCACGCTTCATATAGAAGAATATAACGCCTCCACTTTCCTATCTCAATGGGTTTAATCTAATCAAAAGTTCAAAACGTGTTGTTTGACTATAAATCAGTGCTGCCATAAACAAACTTTAGATTTCTACTGTTGTCAGTTCGTTGCAGAGTTATCGTGGGACGACTATATAATCAATGATAATCAAGAAATAATTAAAAAATAATTTGAGCCTTAACCGCTTTCTTTGCTTTATCTGTAAATCTTCATTCATACTTTTCCTTTCCTTATTTTTTTATATGGCAAATAATTCTTGCGCTGCTTTTTGTCATGTAATCGGTTTTTTGACAGCATATCGACCAATAAACTGAAACAACGTCTGTCAAAACATGAATCTTATTGGTAGATAACACATCAACTGGCATAACAATAAAACTGCGAAAAGTGACAATTTCTCTTTGGCAGTCCTTTTGGTATTCAATCTATGTTCTGCAGTGTCTAGCTACTTGAACCATGGTGACTCAATTATAATCTTTCGTAATACAGTAGGTAAAATCGTTTTAAAATGTTACTTGTCGACAGTAAGTAGCGTTCTATGGCTTGCGATGTCTCATAATCTTTGTATTCCAAAACTCTCAACCGTTTACAATGAGCGGCGCAAGGTGTAATCCGATCAACATTTGAATACCACCACGTCGAGACATGGGTTCCAGGCTAAGGTAATCATTTCATTTCCTCTTCACGTATCCTGTCAGTAACTGATGGCGTTTTTATACTTGTGTGAGCTGTTGAACATATTACTAAGTTACCTAACCTTGCACAGATATTGTCGAGTACCTATTAGGCATAATATTAATCAGTTTCCGAGTTGCCGTATCAGTTGGTAACAAGTCTGCTTGTTGATATCGTTGCTCCATAAACAAACAAGCAATACGCCTACTTCCTACATTCAAAAAGCTATGTATACATGAACAAGCATGCTATTAGTAAATTTTGTGATGAATCGTCGCCACTGGGTTTTATGGTACATTTTTGTTTCTATTTTAGTTATTATTAGTACTTAAATCAGATATGTTCTGTCAAAATCCAGAACTTGATGTTCCATCTTACCGTGTAAAAAATGACCTGCTCATTATTTATAGGACTAACGCAAGTAACAAGGTCCTGTTTGAAAAGGGGCACACATTCATACTAAAGGTGTCTCAGCTGGATTGAGATAAACATACAAAGCAAAGATGCCATAGCTTAGCATTTTTTTAAATATATGATATGTTATGCAAACGAGCAGGTGGTCACCTGATAGTAAGTGATCACCACTGCCCATTGACACCAACAACCCCGGGGCAGTTGCAGATGCGTTGCCAACCTAGAGGCCTGAGATGAAATGCTAGCATGTTTACTTAAGGCATTTTGACCCTTTATAGGACAAGAGTCAAACTTGTTCGCACAAGCAATCATTAATTCATAGGACATGAATTTGCTAGTGTTCACTTACTATTTTCGACTGAAAAAAAAGGGGTTAAGGCCTGTATTAGTTTTATGTGTCAATGCACTATGCCAGTCCATCTGGTACAGACAGATTAAGTTAGATCATCAAGAAATTACAAAAATTACCTATTCGGAGACATGTTTGTCTGTTTTCATAGCATATTTATTTAGTTAGTTACGAGCACTGTTAATGCTTTTGCTGTGTGTGATTAAATTTGCCAAGCTAATAAATAAAAAATCTTATTATGTATTACTCTAATTGCTTGTTTCATTATTTCATTAATAAATAATAAACCCAGACAACAATCAGTCAAACCAACCACAAGCAAGATGTCATTAAGTGGTTCACAGATAGTCTGTAATAATTTTTCGTATTGCTTGTTCCAAATACTATATCTTTCTTTAGACTAAGAAATGACAATATGCCTCTTGTTAATGATAGCCTGCTTAAACAGGCCTGTTACATTTTTAATGTACTGTTTTTTTTTTCAGAGACACTGTCCGCATTTTGTATGAATTATTTTGCGAGGTATCACCAGGCGATGAGACGAGAGAACCATATATTGTACGAAAATATCCTGAGACATACAAAAATGAGGAGGAGTTGAAAAATGTACCAAAATTTACATTTCCATGTCAATTAGATAAGTAAGTTAACAGTTCTGGAATCTTACCTATCTGGAGTCTTGACCTTGTGTTTTATAATATGAGTGTATGAGAGCTCAATAATTAATATTTGTTACAGTATTCTCGTAATTTTTTTAATAACCATGCTGACAAGAAGTTGTACTTTTCCACAATTCTTTAAGTGCTTGGAAATACTGATATTTAACTGTTGTTCTTTTTTACAGTACATTTGTCCAACACTACTCATTTGTGTTGACGTCAGTTGATTCCAAATACACATTCTGTTTCTGCCGATATGATCCCAGGACCAATACGTCGTTAGTTCTACTGTCACACTTACCATGGCATGATACATTTTATAAGTAAGTAACCAACTTTATACTGTAAAGTTTGTCAGATTAGCTACCCAAATATTTATCCTTGCTGGCTGTCATCACAACAAAGATGCCATCCCTTTCCATAAACTGTATGGTAATGAGACTATTATCATTGTGATGGCCGTCCAAGCACATTATTTTAGTGGACGGACTGAATTCTCCATGCCCGCGAATTTGACTCCAGCACCTCTAAAAATCAGCTAAATGTATGTTGCTAGTGTATTTTTTTGACATCTTTTTCAAACCTAGCATAACCTCCATCAATCTTTATTTTGTCAACTAACTCACTTCATTCAAAATAAAATTTAATTGATCGTATTTTATTTAGTAAGTTCTCAGGTGCATAAAAATAAGCTTTTTTTATGCAAGATGTAGATTACATTTTACTTTAGATTTTTAATAATCCTAACTAATATTATAAATGCGAAAGTAACTCTGTCTCTCTGTCTGTCTGTTTGTTACCTCTTCACGGGAAAACCGCTCCACTAATCTAGATGAAATTTGGTGAGAAGATAGTTTGAATATTGAGGAATAACATAGGTTACTTTTTGTTAGGTAAAATTATATAGTTCCCGTGGGATAGCGATAACCGAAATCTACGCGGACGAAGTCGCGGGCAACAGCTAGTAAATAGTAATGATATAATACTTTATTTTGCATGAAATGTGGTGTTACAGTGGTCTTTAACATGCTTATATTTAAGATATGCTCATTTGTGTATCTTGGATGTGCATGTGGAACATTGCAGTCAATTCCCTGGCTAAAAGGGTCAGCCATATCTGTTAGCAAGCCAGCAGTTTCATGATGTAGACTGTTGTTGACCTTTCAAACACAGAAAAAGCCTACAAACCAAACCATGATATTTTAAAACCGCGCACTTGTAGGTGGCCTATACTTTGACTCGTCCAGTGGTCCAATGTCAGGTCCGAGTGTTTTTTACTTCATTTATGTTCATGATTTGACATGCATGACATAAATGTTATCTGTGTAATTATTGATAGAAGATTAATATGCATAATAAGAAACGTTGTCTACTGTGGGAACCATAATGAATCAGCTATCACTCTTTCATAATAGAGTTCTACATACCTTCTGAGTTTGCTTTAATTTGCATGCCATGCGATTTGTTTATATTTAATTGACCCCTCGCTTCGCAGATCTACTTATTTTCCTTTAATTAATTCCTGAATTGTGAGTTTACATAATAACTGGTAGAGATCCCTTTAAGGGATAAGTTCGCCTTTGTACATTTGCTTTTGTTCTGTTATCTGTATTTTTTTGTTTTATGTGCAATAAAGAGATATACATACATACATAATCAATCTATGACTTCAAAGTTCACAGGTTGAACCATGTCTTTTTTAAACCCGTATCTGCTGCACCTTATTTTCATGGTTTTCAATTATGCAATAGACCTGGTTTTATGGAAAACTTCTTTTTACACTCATTCATACCTGGATTGTTCTAGCAATATTTAAAGGATGACCAATATAGAAATTCAAAGCAAAGACAGTATTCACACAGCTATTTTCAAAAACTATTGACCGAAATCTGGACATCAAATTTAAAACATTCGTCGCATTGCTGCTGACGGCGTCCTAGCAGTGCTGTTCAATCCTTTGTTTTTTTTTGTTATGTTTTTTATAAATTTTTAATAAGTAGATAGAGCTAATTTAAGTTAATTTGTTCCTTTCCTGTTATGTTTTTCTGGTAAAAACCAGCATGTGGCGATGGGAACTATGAGATACGAGTACCTACTTACATCTCCCCAATTTAAAGTCTGTTGTTGATATTGTAAACTGTTTTCTATAAATAAATCAAAATCTATTTAACAAAACACATGAAATTTGGTTTATTCATTAAACAACCCATAATATATGTGCGAATATTTGGCTATTAAAACTAATCAACTTGCATATGGAAAGCCTCTAGGGTAAAACTTGGCATCCATTTAAAGATTAAAACCTTTTTTGTTGACTTGGTTCCCTTTTTCATATATTTTTTGGTGGGATTGACCATTTCTGAACCTCAGTTATTACCATTAGGAAAAAAAATATAACCGTTACTAAAAAAATATAAACGCTGTTTGTGCTGACAGTACCTCATTGAGATGATTACCAATGACGATACATCGTTCAATAGAATTATGTAACCGCGATGATGCGTTGTATTATTGTTATTCCTAAACACTTCTTAGCTCACGGACACCACATTGTCATTAACTGTTATGAAGTGCGCTTAGTTAGCAAACATATTTCACGAATAATATACACATTGCTAAAGTTTGTTCTTGACTAATAAGTCTTAGTGGATATGGCCCATTCTAACAGGTATAAAAAAAACTATTACGAATAGAATGAAAACAGAAAACGTCTTAAAATAAAATGTGCCAAGTTTAAATCTCTTATTGCTTGTATTTAGAGTATGGTACTTATTAAAAAGTATTGTCAAAATTCCCATAATATTACTGTTGGGAGTTAGTGCTCCTCCTTAACGTAACCAAATTATTTTCAGGTTGTTAAACAGCATATCGAACCTGCTTAACAGTCCGGAGAAGGGCGAGCTGAATTCGTTCCTCGAGGCGTGCCGCATACGGCCGCCCATGCCTGGTCACACCATCAAGTTCAACAGCGACTCTGGCACCACCGTGTTCTCTTGCCAGAGCCCCGATACCAGGCTGCCTAGTATCCCTGAAAATGTACGTATATATTTAAAGCCCGCGCGGTGCGCCGAAACTTCTAACCGTGAGTCCACACTAACAATAATCTCACAGTTAAGTTCGCTGGCCCTGCATAAAAACCGTTCAGGTTCACTTCGTCAACATTCCCATTTCGTCAACTTCCTAACTCGTCTACAATCCCATTTCGTCCACATTCAATCCCATTTCGTCTATTTCCCAGCTCGTCAACAATCCCAAGGGGAGTTGACGAAATGGGATTGATAACGAGCTGGGAAGTCGACGAAATGGGAATGTGGACGAGCTGAGAAAGTGGACGAAATGGGATTGTTGACGAGCCGGGAAGTTGACGAATTGGCATTGTGTACAAAGTGAACGATAAAAACATGCAGGATGTCTCACGGCTATGCCACATTTAGGGTAAGTATACCTTAAATATTGTAAATGAAATATTTTGCTCTATTTCTATATAGATATTCCTTTATTTTTTTAATTAAGTAAAACTCACGTGATAATACTGAATTCCAATTTTTTTTTTATTTAAATTGTTTACACAGCTCCTGTGACCACGTTTCACACATTTGTTTGTCTCTAGTGCAACCTAACGGAATACTTCAGCGCTGTCGACACAAAATGCATGGCGGGGCTGTGGGCGGCGTTGCTCCACGAGAGACGTGTTGCTATCGTCGCCTCCAAGCCTTCCCGCCTGTCTGCTTGCGTGCAGGCGGCGAACGCGACTCTCTTCCCCATGTCTTGGCAGCACATATTCATACCGATACTGCCGAAACACCTGGTGGATTACCTGCTTGCGCCGATGCCTTTCCTTATCGGAGTTCCTGCTAGTGTTATGAAGGTTGGTGTACTGCTGTTTTAGTAAACCGCCACCAGATTTTTGACTAGTGGTTCCAGAGCTAAGCTAATGCATATACATAGTTAGTTAATAAATTTGTGCCACATAAGAGTCATACACACTTTGCATTTATTTGTTGACATACGGCTGCATAATGATAAGGACGCCGTATAATCATAGTGTAACACAGGGTAGGCAAAAAAACAATGCTCCGATGCAATAGGGAAACCACAGAATTTTAAATACCGTTTTATTTCAGACCGTAAGAAAGTCGGAGATAGGAGATGTTGTAATATTAGACGTGGATGCGAATGAATTGAGATCTCCTTTCCAAGACTTGGAAAGTCTTCCGCCTGACTTGGTAAGCATATACAGCTACTTATCTGAATGTAATTTTAGACTTCTTAAGTCTTAGTACACTGGCTATAACTGTAGTTGGCTATTGTGCAGTGAATCCGCCCAGTAATGCAACTTGCGGCTTGGACGCTGCAAAAAACGTCGTATGCAACTTGTGAAGGCTAATATTTATTTCAGAATATTGCTTATTATAAAACAGGTATAATAATGTAGTATAGGCGTACAACTAAGCAGAGATCCGCGGGGAGAGAGCAGAGTTGACAGTAAGCGATCTCGGGCTCTTAATAAACGTTGTGCGCCTAAAACTAATAAACTATGAGATCACGTGTCTGCAATGTATCTATTAAGTCCGAGCTACACCGGATGCGTGCGTGCCCGGTGTGGCTCGGCCTTTAGATTGTGCCTATAATTTTTTTTGTGTTTCAGATAACGAGTTTAAAGAAGGCTTTAAGTGATAAGAATGCGCTGGGAGATGCGGTGTCGAGGGCGTTCCTCCGCGCCCTCGTATGTTTGATAGGCGGCTATCGGGATGCGATACGGTAAGACCTGAGGCTCTATTGGCATTCACCATCTCTTACTCGCATGATCTTGTACAGTTTGACAGTAAAGGATGGCGAATGCCAAAGAGTAGCCGAGCGCGTTAGACAATCATTAATTTGTTTAGTGTACAGCTGAATATTTCCTCGCGACCCTCTCACCTAGCAGAGCTGAACATTTTAATTTTGCTTTTGCATTCATGAGCGTTAGCCTGAGGAAACTAAATTATATTGATCTCAATATTGTTCGAAGGCTATCCTAGATTGACGTCAATGACGTTACAAATAGGCATTGATTGAAGTTATATAAGCTGTTACTGATATTTATGGTATAAAGCCCCGCGGACGCGGTAGGAGTAAAATCATTCGTGCGGTGTATTGCTACTCGGATCTCGTGCGTACAATGACTCTATTTTAACTAATAGTTAAAGAAAACATTGTCGATAGTTATTTATCTAGACGACAGCTCTTAAATGTAAAGTGCTAAGCTTTAAACTGGTTGTTTCTTTTCACAGAATTGAAAAAGGTCAACAGATCACATTCAATCCGGAGGCGTTTGTGAGAACTAGAAAAAATATGCAACCATTCCTTAGAAAAATCCTGCAATCACAAATATTCCAACAGGTATGAATTTTATAAAAACGAACCGTTTTTTCTTACTCCTTGCAAAATGTAACTATCGAGCACGATAATTTACAAAACCGAGCATTCGTGAATGAATAGTTCATATTCTCATAAATGAATTCACTATTTGCAGTACAGGATTGTTTGTGTTTATTGTTGAATAATCTCTATTTGTTGCTCAGTTTATAGAATAGACACTATCTGTAGCTCAGTTTATTGTTGTATGACCTCTATCTGCAGCTCAGTTTATTGTTGAATAACCTCTATCTGTAGCTCAGTTTATTGAATAACCTCTGTCTGTAGCTCAGTTTATTGTTGAATAACCTCTATCTGTAGCTCAGTTTATTGTTGAATAACCTCTATCTGTAGCTCAGTTTATTGAATAACCTCTGTCTGTAGCTCAGTTTATTGTTGAATAACCTCTATCTGTAGCTCAGTTTATTGTTGAATAACCTCTATCTGTAGCTCAGTTTATTGAATAACCTCTGTCTGTAGCTCAGTTTATTGTTGAATAACCTCTATCTGTAGCTCAGTTTATTGAATAACCTCTATCTGTAGCTCAGTTTATTGTTGAATAACCTCTGACTGTAGCTCAGTTTATTGTTGAATAACCTCTATCTGTAGCTCAGTTTATTGAATAACCTCTATCTGTAGCTCAGTTTATTGTTTAATAACCTCTGACTGTAGCTCAGTTTATTGTTGAATAACCTCTATCTGTAGCTCAGTTTATTGTTGAATAACCTCTATCTGTAGCTCAGTTTATTGAATAACCTCTATCTGTAGCTCAGTTTATTGAATAACCTCTATCTGTAGCTCAGTTTATTGAATAACCTCTATCTGTAGCTCAGTTTATTGAATAACCTCTATCTGTAGCTCAGTTTATTGAATAACCTCTATCTGTAGCTCAGTTTATTGTTGAATAACCTCTATCTGTAGCTCAGTTTATTGAATAACCTCTATCTGTAGCTCAGTTTATTGAATAACCTCTATCTGTAGCTCAGTTTATTGAATAACCTCTATCTGTAGCTCAGTTTATTGAATAACCTCTATCTGTAGCTCAGTTTATTGAATAACCTCTATCTGTAGCTCAGTTTATTGAATAACCTCTATCTGTAGCTCAGTTTATTGAATAACCTCTATCTGTAGCTCAGTTTATTGAATAACCTCTATCTGTAGCTCAGTTTATTGAATAACCTCTATCTGTAGCTCAGTTTATTGAATAACCTCTATCTGTAGCTCAGTTTATTGAATAACCTCTATCTGTAGCTCAGTTTATTGAATAACCTCTATCTGTAGCTCAGTTTATTGAATAACCTCTATCTGTAGCTCAGTTTATTGAATAACCTCTATCTGTAGCTCAATTTATTGAATAACCTCTATCTGTAGCTCAGTTTATTGTTCAATAACCTCTATCTGTAGCTCAGTTTATTATTGATTAACCTCTATCTGTAATTCAGTTTATTGAATAACCTCTATCTGTTGCTCAGTTTATAGATTAGACTCTATCTGTAGCTAAGTTTATTGATGAATAACCTCTATCTGTAGCTCAGTTTATTGTTGATTAACCTCTATCTGTAACTCATTTATTGAATAACCTCTATCTGTTGCTCAGTTTATAGAATAGACTATCTGTTGCTCAGTTTGGTGAATAACCTCTACCTGTTGCTCAGTTTATAGACGAAAGACTGGACCTGCTCAATTCTGGTAGAGGCTTTAACGACGAGTTCGAGGTTGAATGCAACCACTACGCGGAAAAACTAGGCACCGGCAGCGGGCAGCGGCTCAAACAACAATACCGGGACTGGGCCAAAACCGTGAAGAAAGAGGGTGGCGCCTTCTTTAAAAATTTCAAAGACAAGGTATTTAGAAATAAATAATGGTGTCTTTTATAAATATGTCCTTTCATATCACTGTGACTAATGAAACGAAAAGTCGTGCGCGCGAAGAACTTCAACCTTTCAAGCTAGTAAGCCGCCCCAGGGTGGTGATTCGATATCTGCGGTGCCATCTAACGTGAACCCCCTTCAGTAGCTAACATTGCTTGAACTTAATACATTACTTCGTTTTAACATGCCTCTTGAATTTAGCGAAAGCTTTTTTCTGCAGTAGAGCCTATGTACGTCCTACATACACCCCTGCCGTATTTGCATTTGTCGTTAAATATACATTATTCCCAGTGAGCCTTGTAATGAATGACAAATTTATATTGATTTTGACGCAAAGCTTTCCCTTATCTTTTCAAACTACCGTTCATGCCACGGACCAACCATCCTCTGGACGCCAAATGTCAGGGCGAACGTTTCCGAAACGCATATGCACATTTGCACCTATAAATCTCTAGCCTCGAATCGCGGCTCACTTTCGACCAGATGACAAGCGTGATGACAAGCTATAAACCAATCACGACATTCTCCCGGCCCGCTCACCGCGGCTTTTTTCGTAATGACTTTCCAAATAAATTATAGAAGATGCGGTGTCCAGTGGGTGGTTGTTCCGTGGTTCATGCACTAATTCTCCTCTCACGGTATCCTTTTATAGTTGAAACACTAATAAGCTGTAACCAGCATACTTTTCTTTAAATTTCAAGCATTTGAAGCTCTCCGTGGATAACTCACTAAGACAGATTTTGTACATGGTTTATTTTTGGTCTTATTAACTTGTTTAAACATTGACGATACACACACACATATACACACATACTTAGTCACAGATGACATTTATGTAGACATAGATGTTTAAAAATCTATCAATCGGAATACTCCCAATCGCAATACGTACCTGTAGTTAAAGTGAGAAAAGCTTTCCCCTGTCAAAATGTATAAGATTGATTTTTACCTGGCCTGTGGGAAAGGTTTTTCTACTATATCTATACATTTACAATACTGTTCTAATTTATTCTTACTAGTAATCGGCCGACATAGCAATCGGGTGATTTGTGATTTGGATATCACGAAAATAGTTCTATGGTTGTGATATTTTCGCAAATAGTTCTATCGTGCCTAAACGAACGCATAATTTTTTTGGTTTTGTGTCGCCTTTTTTCCTGGCATATGCCGCTGTATTGTATGCCTTTTCCCAGCGCTAATATCATAACTCTCCACATCATCACACTTATATTAACTAACTAAAACTGTTCCTATGCTACTCTAGGCAAGAGTAAAGTAGCAGAGTAAACGGTACTAGTGCATTGATCCGACCCATCCCTTCCATACTCATGTAGTGTTACCCTATGCATGCATGCTTTAACTACGTGAGTTTTCCGTTATTTTTTAATATTTACAGGCCAATCCAGCCGTACAGTCTGCTGTCAAAACGGTGAGTCCCAGATGATAATAGCTGTCAGTCGAATATATCGTTTTGTTAATTTTTTTCGTTTTATTCACCACTCTGTGGAGCGTACTTTGTAATTTAATACTGTTAATATTTTTTTTAACTCATTTTGGTCTATGTTTCTTATTTATTGTAGAGGTGGCGGTAGTTGTGTAATAGTGCTGTGATGCTACCTATTATTACTTTTTTATATAGTTTAAATTATATTGTAATCGCATGTTATAAATAACGATGTCAAGGAAGAAACAGAACTAGTGTCTAAGACACAGGCTCGGCCTAATTTAGACACTAGGGTGTCGTATGTATAAGATATAATAACCTTATCACCCATGTCAAAACTTAGATCTATGTTAGTTTTTGTCAATAAACATTTTTATTTATTTATTTATAAAATTTATACTTACCGGCACAAATTAATCGCTCAATCTATTTCCCTTGGTTATTGTGAAAACTCTTTATTTAATCAATGAATAAATAGTAAAAAAATACGGAGGGTGATTACGATTAATCGTCCCGGTGTAATTTTATTGTAAGATATTACCTTCTTACAACATTTATTTTATCTATTTGTTGACTACTTAACTTAGTTTACTTAATTAGTAGGTATAAAGAGATACTTAAAACACTTAAAGAGACTTATTAGTTAAACATCGTAGCTTTGCGATTGATTCTTGCTAATAGTTTATCAGTCAATTTATGTATGTACCTATACACATATTATTTATTAATCATATTATTTTGTTAAAATTTTCGTCTTTTAAGTTATCAAGAGTTGTATTTTATCTATAATTATTTATTAATTTGTTTATCTAATGCAAATATAAATTAAGCATGCCGAATAGTTATTCGGTTATTTAGTTAAATTTACAGTATTATTGTAAAAAACAACTACATATTTATTAATATATTTAAGTGCATTGCTCACAATTACCTAATTGCAAAATAGTGTAGTATAACAAAGTGTATGTCCTCCACAAAGTAGCGAATATGTTATGAAATTATTCGTTTTTTTTATCCGCACTGGGTCTCTATCAGACGAACTGTATTTACTGCATGTTACCGCATATTACCACATAGTTACAATATAAAATAAAGGTTAAAAACTTCAGATAATATGCCGCTACAGTACTTCTGTTAACCAATAACCATCTGCCACTCCGCGTGTGTACTCTCATCGTGGATGGCTAAAATACTTTGACCGCTGAAACACCAGAGCTACCATTGGTCGTTAGTAAAACAGAAGTACATTTCTATTATGCAGGCTAATACCCAGTACTTAAAGCATATTACTCTGTTTTTTTTTTCTCATAAATAAACTGAATAGATAGAAGTATATTCTTGGTCTTGAAAATCAGAAATTAATTATTTGTCTTAATTATTAATTGGGTCAATCAACTTTTCATTGCCACTCGTTGCCATAGAGATGTCTCCTGGGTAACTCGTCTAAAATAAGACTTTCTAAGATTTGCATGCTTAGGAGACGAATCATGAAGGAATTGGCATATAACTGTCGAAACTCTTAATCTTTGATGGAGTGGTGCCAAGTATTTTGAGGTCGCGTGAATATAATACCATACCTAGTTGGTCAAATCAACAACTTTTTTTTAAATGTCAAAACTATCGGTTAGTATGAAGTTTGTATTGAATTACAGTACTATGACGTGTACTGTACACACAACATTAAGCCTAAGCTTAATGGCCTTATTCATAAACGTCACTCAAGCCTCTATTTAGCTAAAATAGGTTTTGTCTTCTTCTTAACGGCATTTTATTTAAAATACGTTTATGAATAACCGGGTTTATGCTTAAAACACGGCATAATTTCTAACGGATTTTTAACAACAAATGAAATGAAAATTGTTACTTTATCTCACAAGGTGGTTCTTCAGCGATTGTACATGTACACCGCATTCACAAATAAATAAACAATTTTGTATACTTAATTAGGCCACATCCACCAAGACACTAACAAAAGAAACAGCAGATTCACATTTTATGTTTGTGCAAACAAAATATTTATACATTATCATAAATACTCGGGACTTAATCGCGTAAAAAAATATATTCAAGTAAATATATTATTATTGAGTACCTTCGAGACCATGGACGCAACGTCGAGGTATTTAAATTTAAATATATATTTTTTATGCTATCAAGTCCCGAGTATCATGATAATGCGTGAAAATCGCGAAAGCTTAAATCAATACAAAATATTCATAGATACTATTCTACCTCACTCTATGTCTTTAGTTTATAGAATTATTGATTAAAGAATCCAACTCCAAAGACTTCAAAACTTGTGAAATTAAAAAGGTTTTTACTATCAAAGGTCCGGCAAGGAGGGAAAAACATGAAATCGGCTGTGAAAGGTTTGAAGAGCAAAATTCCCAAGACTGGGTCGCGGCCGTCCTCGATAAACACCACTGATGACAGCAGGTAATGATTATGAACAATTACTAACTTTAATTGATTTGTAATTCTAACTAATATTATAAATGCGAAAGTAGTTCTGTCTCTCTGTCTTTCTGTCTGTATGTTTGTTTGTTACCTCTTCACACGGGAAAACCGCTGCACCAATCTAGATGAAATTTGGTAAGAAGATAGTTTGAATATTGAGGGATAACATAGGCTACTTTTTATCCGGGAAAATTATATAGTCCCCGCGGGATAGCAATAACCGAAGTCTACGCGGACGAAGTCGCGGGCAACAGCTAGTATTATATATGCGAAAGTAACTGTCTCTCTGTCTGTTTGTTACCTCTTCACGGGTAAACCGCTGCACCAATCTAGATGAAATTTGGTAAGAAGATAGTTTGAATATGGAGGAATAACATAGGCTACTTTTTATCCGGGAAAATATAGTTCCCGCGGGATAGCAATAACCGAAATCTACGCGGACGATGTCGCGGGCAAAAGCTAGTTTGATATAAATTTTGTCCCGTTATATTAACTTTGGGACTCGCGTTGACTGTCCTGCAAATCTATGCGACAAAGTGAAGTTACGATGACTGTTTCCGAATCGAGTTTCGGCCTAAGCTATCAAAGCTATGAATATCCGAAAGCGATCAGTACATAGAAGTAGCGAAAATAGTCTCTAGTCGAGTGGCGTGATAGCCTACACACACACACACATTAAGCGTGTCCGGAAAGGCCAAGCCCCCGTTTCATAAACGTGACAGGTGATAAATGACAACGACAGTTTGGTGTAGATTACCGTTTTTGTATCACCAGACTTCATATTAAGTTGGAAATGTAAATCGAATTGTCGTTGTCATTTGTCAACTGTCACGTTTATGAAACGGGGGCCAGTAGATATGCGCTCAGAAACAGTGATAAAACCAAAACCGCTGAAGTGGTTTAAATTCGTTACGTCAGTATAAAAGAATTAACCTAAAAATGCGTCTGAAGTAGGTTTTGTCCAAAATAGTTTTAATTGCTGAAATAAGAAAACTAAATAGAATAAATACTCTAATAGGGAGATTCACTCCAGGCAGATGTTATACGAAAATTTTCAATACATTTGTAAGAAAACAGCTAATTATATGTATAAAACAAATTAAAAAATAATCACTAGTTAACTAACAAAAATGGCGTGTCCCTATAACCGCGCATGCGTAAGTTTTATTTTTAATTAGGCAGTTATAATAAAATTATCAGGCAAAGGTTCTCGAACGTTCAGCCACTGCGAATTTTTCGAATAAATAAAAGGCGAAAAGCTTTAAAATCCGAGGTGAATAAATACAGTTTATATTTATAACATTTAATTTATATGCTATACTTAGTTTTCTATATTTCGACGTATTTACAAATCGTATTTTATTTTATTTTAGGAATTCGAAACTCCTTACTTATAAACTTTTAAATTGGACTTCTAATAATTAAAAAAAAAACTGTAAAAAAAAGTAGCACTAGTGCGGTAAATTTAACTCACGTGCCATGTAATACGTCCTTTGAAAGTGATTTTTTCGAATAAATGTATTGAAATACTTATTTACATTATAGGTTCTCCTGCGGCTCAGCCACCCCAGTATCGTCGGACTCTTCCGACTCCTCGCCGTCGCGCGACGCCCCCCGCGATCTCCGCGACCCCCCGCAAGACCTCCGCATCGACCTGGTCTCCGAGATGGAGCAGCTCTTCAAGAACAAGTCCCGGCGGGACAGCCTCCCCAACAGCTCGCACAACTCGGAGCTCAGCCTCGCCGACAAAGCAGTAAGTGATGCGACCAGGGAAAAATATCACGTGATTTACTCACACCGTACCTTCAATTGTGGAATGTGCAAAGAGGTCAACTTTTAAGTGATGCTCGTTGCCATGGAGATGACCCTTGGACGACTCATTAAAATGAGATTTTTTAAGGCACCAGTTTACCAAAAATTTAGAGTTGCGACAGTTATATGCCAATTGGACTTTTTTATCTCCTAATCATGCAACTCCTCAGTTTTGGTGGAGTGGTGCCTTATAGATTAGATTAGATTCATTTATTTCAATTTGAAAATTACATATATTATTTGACATGTCAAAATATACTTCATTCACAAAAAGATCGTTATCAATTAAATAATAATAAAAATAAAATTGAATTCGAAGTGGGACAATGTCCCCGTAATATTTCAAATGTCAAGAATGAAGAATAAAAATAAATAAAAAAGCACATAAAAATAATAAGATCAATAACGGAACGAGGAATAAAACGTAGCTAAGTGTAAAAAAAAAAAATTAAGTCGCAGAATGTGAGAATGTTAATAATTATAAAATCTTATACAGACTGCGTTTTAATGAACCGTCGAGAATTCAGCCAGGGGTTGAGCAAATCTAAGTGAACCCTATAAAGTTAGTGTTTGAAAAAAAAAAACATTCCTCCGTACATGACGACCGGATGGCCTAGTGGTTAGCGACCCTGACTATGAAGCTTGAGGTCCCGGGTTCGAATCCCGGTCGGGGCAAATGTTTGTATGATGAATACGAATGTTTGTTCTCGGGTCTTGGATGTTTAATATGTATATAAGTATGTATTTATCTATATAAGTATGTTTATCCGTTGTCTAGTACCCATAGTACAGGCTTTGCCTAGTTGGGACTAGGTCAATTGGTGTCAATTTGTCCCATGATATTATTTATTATTTATATTTATTTATTATTTACATTAATTGCCTCCGCTGGTTGACAATAATGTATGGGAGAATTGTTATTTTTGTTTCATTTAGTTTTTAATAAAATTCACAGGAGTGTTCGTTTAAACTTGCTCAACCCCTGGATTAATTCCCGACGGTTCATTAAAACGCACCGTGTATATAATGAGTTGTCCAGGGGACATCTCCATGACAACGGGCGACATTTAAAAGTTGATTGACCCTAATGCATCTTTTAGTATGACGTGTGTAGGCGCTGAGGAAAAATAACTCGTTACGCTAGTTCATTGCCATTAAGGCTTAGACTTTGGTCTTATAATTGTAAAATTTCACGCGAAACACTCCTACAGCGTCAAGTAGTTTCAGAAGGTACAGCGTTAGTAAACAAAATAAAGGTTTTTTTACTGCGTCCGTATGGCGGCCGTTTTGAAGTAAGTTCCCTCCCCGCACGCCGCTCGACGTCTCTTTACAAAATGGCCTTGTATCTGTTTACTGTTTACCTACTTCCATGTGTCACTACTAGTATTGACAATGTAGGTACCGGTATATACCGGTTTTCAGTGGTTGTGAACCGGTATCGAACTGTAGTATTATAGCATTAGATGCTTGTGTTGTGCTTGTTTAGTCGTCTTAGCTTTTGTTACAATACTCTTACATGAAGTAAGATTAATTAACCAGGTTCAAGGCAAAATATTGAAAACGAATTTGAGCCTAGTAATTGGCAATGAAATAGTCTGGTTACAAAAAGATTTGACTGTAATTCAGATGAAGTTAAACAATGCTTACTTTGTATGCAGAGTGAATATAACGAAAGCTGCGATGGAATACATTTTCATTGTCACTTTTTTTATTCCTATCTGGTACCCTATGGAAGTTAAAGTCATGAGATCTTTAGATACAGATAATTCTTTTCGTAGGCACGTAGATAGATGACATTAATTTCGATAAGGCGCCTTTATGGTCTCTGTTCAGAGTTTCGCTGTCTCCGCTTATTTTCATTTCATGACGTGTTTCCATCCGACCGTCGCGCTTAAGTCATGCCGTATAGTGATTGTTGTGCGTGAGATGCGAATGCGCCAGCATGCCGTCTCTCGGGGCACCGTGGCACATTATTCAATTTTATTTTGCAGAAGACCCTGGCACCAAGCCTCCCACCCCGGTTACCGGATCGCCCCCCACCCATACTCCGTTATCCAATAATTTCCACGAGGAATTTGATAGACGTTTCGGACGCGCCCGCGCCGCCGCCGCGCGCGCAGCCGAGCGCCAACCATTCACATTTCGTCACTAACATCACCAAAAACAGCGATCATATGAGCGATTTCCACACGAGCACCATTCAGTTCATGGAGGGGAAGGAAAAGGGCAAACTCAAACTGACCATGTCGACGAGCCAGAGGAAAGTGTCGGAGGGCGGCAACCCCGCGCCGCCCGCCCCCGCGCCCGCCCCGCTGCAGCCCAACGGCTCCGCCAAACACCTGCCGCTCACCCCGCCCAGTAGGCCTCCGGAGCCCAATAGGTTACCCCGGCCCCTAACCCGAACCGTCCGCATACCGAATAGAGGACAAATTCAAGAGGTAATTCTGATATGCGCATTTGTAATCATATCGATTTTGTATCTTACTGTAAGACAAAAAGTGGTCGACTACCTACACTGAACAGCGAGAGTGAAATTTGTGTGCACTAACACGGTTTTAACTTCAAACATAATAGATACAGATAATTTATTTATTTAAACATTAACTAGTAACCTATAATATTGTTAATTACTCTGGATTAATACATCTATTCCTAACATATGCAAGATGGCTCTTTTTTTAATCACGACATATGAGCTACGCGCTGTCTCGAAGGAGCGGGCTGTGGTCCGAACGGGGAAAAGCGTTTTGAATCCTCCCCTCTACAGCGTTCCTCTATGACATGACCCAATATAACCTGTATAACGCGGCGCGGTTGGCCGACATAAAATAGTATTTCAGGGTTCATGCCGAAACGTTCTAATCTGGGACAAAAACAAAAAGTGCCCAGATGAGAAACTTACTGCAAAGACACAAAGGAGATCGTTCTCTTACTTAAAAAAGGTAAATATCTGATCATTTGTAAACAAATTAATTAATTTTAAAACGGCAATTGACAATCGTCGATGATAATAATAACAATGTATGCTGCAGAGTGTAGACGAACATGTAACAATGTTTTATGGTAGCATTCTGATTTTGGCGACCGCGCTCCCATGTTTGTACGAACGAATGATGAAACGTTTTCCATCATTGACCATTGCTCCCCAGCAATTGGTGATTGATTGCATTTATTCGCGCCTTGCAAAATGTTACAATAGAGGTATTTTGGAACTCGAACTCTATACTAGTCAAGCGGTTGCTCGCTACGGCCCTAGGACGATAAAACCAAAAAGACTCCCAATGTAATTACAATGTCCCTTTCCTTTAAAATAATATAGTTTCACTATAGACAGCTCTCTACCGTTTATTTCGTACTAGCTGTTGCCCGCGACTTCGTCCGCGTAGATTTCGGTTATCGCTATCCCGCGGGAACTATACAATTTTTCCGAATAAAAAGTAGCCTATGTTATTCCTCAATATTCAAACTATCTTCCTACCAAATTTCATCTAGATTGGTGCCGCGGTTTTCCCGTGAAGAGTTAACAAACAGACAGACAGAGAGACAGAGTTACTATTTATAATATTAGTTAGGAAGTTAGGATTAGGATATAGTGGAAGACCGAATAGCCTAAGTGGTTAGAAACCCTGGCTATGAAGCTTGAGGTCTCGGGTTTAACCCCCTTGCGGGGCAGATGTTTGTATGATGAATACGAATGATTGTTCTCGGGCCTTGGATGTTTAATATGTATGTAAATATGTATTTATCTCTATAATTATGTATGTATATCCGTTGACTAGTACTCGTTTGGTAGTGGCTTTGCTTAATTTGGAACTAGGTCAAGTGGTGTGAAATTGTCCTATGATATTTATTATCATTATTAACCCTCTAAATTGATACTAGTTTTCGCAAGCTTATTATTTTAAAGGAACGCGACATTGTGTGTTTACGCAACATTGGCAGTCTTGGTTATATCGTTTTGTTTCGAGCCGCTGATCGGAATCGAATGGCGCACATCTGGAGGCAGTCGCCATTTTCTTAATGCCATCGACTTAACGCTCAACTAATGCTAGATCACTGACTGATAAAACGTGGATTTGGTCTACTCGTAATCCGTTTTTTGTGTTTCTTCTATTGTAACAGTTTTCTAAAGCAGCGTTCCAATTTTACGTGAAGCGGGTAACGTATAGCAATTGGCATTTCATTTGGGAATGTAATACACAAGTAAAACGTATTGTCCTCATTGCCTCCTTGTTCAGGGTTTGCTCATTATATACATATATCGTAGATGAAGTAATTTTAGTTTATCTATCTGTCCTCTAACGTATGCTCATGTAAATAATGTACTTATGTTATACACTTCTATTGTCATGCTTCCCTAGAGCACGCACTTGCATGTCACTACATTATTAATAGACTAGTAGTTAGTAGATCATGACTATTTATTGGCAGTCTAGTGTAGAAGTAGTAGAGATTACATTGCAATTTCAACGGTATGCCGACTTACCGAGGAATGGATAACCGAGGCGCAGCACTGATGTAAGCATGACGGGCAGGTGTATGTTAAACAGGAATTTTCTTTTGCAGTCGTGTGGATCAACAGATCTCATAAAACTGGACGATTCGCCGACGAATCTAGAAGATTTCGATCCGCTCAAGTGCCGTGATAAAAATGAGAAAGTTGAGACGATCAAGACCACGGATAGTGCTCTCTTACACGAGTATGGTCTGGACTTTAGTCAGTTTGGTTTCGGGCTGCTGGATTACTCGCCCGGGCAGAGCGCGGGCCCCAACCCCGCCCCCGCCCCCGCGCCCGCGGCCGCGTCCGCGTCCGCTTCTAGTGTGCCCCGAGGGTGGACAACATTCAACTAAGTGTTCCAGCTACACCTCTACTGACAATATGTATAATTTTATTTATTAGCGATGTCTTTGAGTGGGTCATAATCATAATGCGCCACTAGGAGCTCAGAGCTTCTAGTGTAATTTTTGACACAAGAAAACCTTTCGATCGCGTTCTCGTTAACGTCTCAATTACTATGTTCAAATCGGCAGCGCCTCTAGCGGCGCGTATGGGCAACGTACTATTGACACGTTATTGCGGACGCCATCGAATCGTTTGTTGCTACGTGAAATTTACACTAAAGGGTCTGAAGCTTTTACGTTTTGTAATAATTTAAACGTTTCACACGCTCCGAAAGAAATACCATTCAGGCTAAAGAAATAAGTTAAACAAGATCACTGTACTGAATTCCTAGCTTTAGCATCTTAAGAGTTAAAGGCTCTACATGTTTCATAGGGGGTCCCAATGAAACTCAAAACAGGGAGTTTGTTTGTATTATTTCTCTAGCCTTAGTAGCTTTTCTTTATGTTTTTAATACTCGCTGTACTTATACTAAAGCCGACTTCCACCGACCTGTTACACTAGTTAAGTTAGACCTGGGATTAATTTGCCTACTTTGTACGTTAAGCCAGGGTTAACGCCTAACCTACGTCGGTGAAGTCGGCCTAAGTAGAGTAGTCACGTGCTAACCTTGTATAAATATTTATTTTACACCTGTGGCGGTAGCAAGGATTAAGGAGCTACGTACTCAGTTTTAGTTGATATTATTGTACATATTGTGACATATCAATGAAATTGTAATATAACTGTGTTGTTATTTATAAATATAATCAGTATAAAATTATATCTGTATATGTGGTTTAACTTAGGTACGTCATATTAATAATTAGTCCAGATAGACCAATTTTATTATTTTTGTGCAAAATGTTTAATATTTTTCCTAGATCTTCCGCATTGTTATTGTATTTGTGTTAAACTTTACATACCAGTATATTTAGTGTCGTGATATTTTTTATAATTATTGAATATGTTCGACTGAATGTAAATATTGGAAATAAGCATCGAACTACATCGTTTTTTTTTAACTATACACTAAAATTCTATCAATGTGTGATAACTGCTAAATGTCATATTCGCTCGCAGTATTTTTTTTTTTCAATTTTAAAATAATGTAGCTAGGGTAGTAAATAAATTTTCAAAAACTATGAAGCACAACACCTGGACATAATACCTGTTATGCTCCAAATTATCTAATTTCGTTTTAATTTATACGAATTTAGTTCGAAAAGCACACGTTTTACGAAATATTGCTTTTTGCTATGAAGTCGAACTTTATTTCTTGTAATGAATGACATTCTATACACAAGGACTTTGCATTTATGTCCACTTTAATTGCCAGTCACCTGTTGGCCATTGACAACAAAAAACGGTGTTATCTATCACGAATATAACTTAACGAAAAAGTTAAATTAAGCAATGAACAAAATTAAATTGGAAATTATTCTATTTGTTGTAAATAAGCGAACGTGCATCAATCAATCGCAAATATTAACTCGATCTTAAGAAAATTCGACTGTGAAATTCTTACAAGCCAAACACACTTTAGTAAACTTGGGAAAAGCGGAAATTTATAATTTTAGACAAATCAGATCAGCTGAAGTATAATTGGTGATCACTTACCATCAGGTGACCCGCTTGCTCGTTTGGCTTCCTTGTCGTATAAAAAAATGGTTGAACGCGCGCCAAGTTTTGTCTTTGATTTTGTATGAAGTGATAGGTTCTAAAAAAGACTGGTTATGATTGATGATGATGATAGACCCTTGTGTGTAGAAAGTGATTGCCTGTAATTAATAAATTAATATGTTGTCAAAAAGTACAATTAGACTTTTGTAATAAGATAATGTAATTATTTTATTAAAGTAGCCACAGTTGGATCCAATACTATTATAAACGCATTTTTTTTTTCATAAGGTGCTTTAACAAGCGGTTTTGGTATTTAGGTGAGCCTAATCTGTCTTGACCAAAATGTATTCAACTTTGGCCTAAACCGGTATGATTCTAAAGGTAGGTAATGTTCAAATTACTAGGCGAACTCCAGTGCAATATTTCAATTAGGTATTTGTTTCAAATTTTAAACTTATTACTTATAACCTTACATTCAAAGCCAAAATTATTTATTTTACTACGTTTTATAGATAAATAAGTATAATTTGGACATTACCAAATTCGCATAATTGAGTTTTTGCAAACTAAAAATCGACACAAGTTTTTAATCAATTACAATTACTATTTTCTGTGGGCAAATTAATGATTAACAACTTATGTCACAAAAAACTGTAGCACATATATTTATTTTGTAATGAATTATAAATGCTACAGTTCGACTACATACAGAATGCGCTTAGGATTTTTCGTCATATGAATTGCGTATTTCGGTTAAAAACAATAGGTACTTAGTCATAATACGGTACCTAATCACCGGTGCCCGACAGTGGGATGTTGAAACTTGCCAAGCGGAGTTAATGCAGTAAATAAAATTCCGATTTCTACATGTTCTACATTTGCCTCGAAAGGGTTCAAGATGGCTAACGGGCAGGGATACCATGTTCTAATATTATCTTCTAAGTATAAGCGCTTTTTCCACATTATCGGAAAGATTTCTATATGCATTCTTTGTGTAGCCTCACTGTATTTCACGTCAATGTACGTCAATCTATAAAATACATTTTAAAGTAATTGCGGTCAGCTGAAATGTATTTTTCATGAAATGTGAGACTTGTCTTATGAGCTGTAAACGTAACCATTAAGATTAGGTTTTTGGCTGAGCGTCAATTCTTATGAAAGAAAGGATATTTTTCCATTGTTTTACCCGGATTCGGAAGACATAAGATAGCACATTTTAAATTCCATGGCAATAAACTATCAAAGTATTAAAATGCACTTGCTAACTAGGAAAATAATGTGTCAAATTACGAGTAGGTACGATTTCGTAAGGGGCATATCAAGAATGAGTAAGTGGAGAATAAGTTTGATACTAGGGAATACGACTCTTATTATTGAAGTCTTAAATGTTACGGCGGCACTATCTTCATTATTCTTGTCATAGTCGAACCATTTGATTTCTGACCACACGGACCGACCACCCTTTTGACACGGCATCTTCTATAATTTACTTGGAAAGTCATTACGATAAAAGCCGCGGTGAGCGGGCCGGGGGAATGCGTCGTGATTGGTTCATAGCTTGTCATCTCGCTTGTCATCTGGTCGAAAGTGAGCCGTGATTCGAGGCTGGAGAGATTTATAGGTGCAAATGAGCATATGCGTTTCGGAAACGTTCGCCCTGACATTTGGTGTCCAGAGGGTGGTTGGTCCGTGCTTCTGACCCACCGTAGAACGTTCTCACTTTAAGTGTAATCATGATTTTCCTTGTCATGCAATGCGATGTCACCATGACATTCTCTACGAAAAGGTTCCACAGTGGGTCACGATTCAGTTTTGTCGATAGTACCTACATTTATTTTCACTGGAGCGATAGAGTTACAATGACAAGAGTGTTACCATGAAGGTGTGTCAATTATGAGAAAGGAATAGAAAAGGTTAACAAACATTATGGCGCCACAAGCTTTTTAGTCTAATTTACATACCAAGCGAGAAAAAGCGCTCAAGTGTCATTACATTGCGATTGAGAGTGACCGATCAAGTGCCGCAGTGTGATGCAGTTTGCATTTTTTTTTATAGAATTTTTCTTTTGCTTCTGATTGTGAAATACTTCGATTTTTTTTTAATGAAATTAACCCGCAAATTCAAATTCTCACCGTGTTTTATTACATTTATAGCAGTAGCAAATACAAATAACACGATGTGTAATGTCAGTAGTAATACTGTCCATTATGTTTTGTTTTAATGTAGAATTTAACAAGAATCCCACTGTTGTATTCTTTTTACTTAAAAACTGGTTCTAGTTTGACTGTTAAATTTCTCATACTTTAGACGAACTACTTAGGTATAGGTAGTTATCTAATTTCCAAGTGGCTAACTATGGTTTATAGATATCCTATTTTTTTAACTCTAAACGTCTTTTTGTCTCGTTAATGTTTATTAATTGTGTATG
The DNA here is from genome assembly GCA_963691665.1 of Clepsis dumicolana. Lineage (NCBI taxonomy): Eukaryota > Metazoa > Arthropoda > Insecta > Lepidoptera > Tortricidae > Clepsis > Clepsis dumicolana. Next base: position 6,757,137 of record OY829505.1, on the reverse strand, counting down.
CTGCCTGATGAGATTGTTTAATAGTTCCTTTGCAAACGGCAACTAGTAAATGCTCAGCGACTCAAGACGCTAGTCTATGTAGGTACCAATCCGTAAAAATAAAAATATTTTGTGATCTACATAATATATTATTTTACTACAAACTTGTTGAAATTAATAATTTGTTTTAATTTTCCCCCGCTGTCGCAACCGCATTCAAGTTCTCTTTTTAACCGACTTCAAAAAAAGGTGGAGGTTCTGAATTCGTCGGAATGTTTTTTTTTTACCACTCATTTTTCTTACACCGTTTGCCAAAAAGGATCGTTGAAAGCGATCGTGATGGTGCACGCCTTAGACAGTCTACGGATCATTTCTCGATGCCTCGACCATTTTTGCATAAACTACTATAGGTATTAAAGAGTTCCACGTACCTATAATGTATAGGTTCATTGGCAGGTAGGTACTTGGGAATTAATAGATTCATAATAAAATTATTTAATCAACGGTTTTATCGCACATGATTTTGTTTTAGCAGCAAATTGATTAGCTATAGCTATACTGTAGTCGGTCGAGATTATGATAAGGTTCAATCTGCTAACCGTTGATGATAAGTAGATAAGATAAGGCGTACTTAGTGAACTGTCACTCGGGACCAGAAAATTCATGAGCGTCGTGACAGTAGTTACCAGGCAAGTATTTAAAGATAATTATTATTATCTACTAAACCTTTTTTTAACAAAGAAGTGGGTCACCTGGTAAGTGGGTGTAAAGTTAAAATCTTTATTAGCTGAAAATGGGTTCTTAAAGTTGGTACAATATACATAATAATTTGGACTCGCCATCTTCTACTTTATTTAGTATGCGATTTTTTTTTTTTTTAATGCGAATCTTTAAATGTTTGGTAACATTGACCGTACAATTTAAATATGTACCTACATATTTAACTAAGAATCTACAGCCTTATTTAAAAACTTGTTTATTTATAATTAGTTTTCAAGCTAAAAAAATCGTTAATATTGTAAAAACACAATTTGCACAACCATACATATAACTCTTTTGAATTTCTTTAAGGGCAGATCTTTCATCTGTCTCGGAAGTTTGTTAAAGATTTTAGGGCACATGTGCAGAGGACTGCGACTAGTTTGTTTCAGGCGACATCTAGGGGCAAAGAGTAGGTTGCGCTGTCGAGATATGTGACCAGGCCCTAAACTATGAAGTGCAAAATTCGAACTTCGTGTCGTGCCGTCCGTCGTCCCCCAGGTGGTGAAGTTGTAGGAGATTGTTAGAGGAAGAACTACGGATTAGTCCGAAACAGTCGGGCTACCCTCGACTGTCATCACGAGTGATCCGTTTACGTCAATGTGATTGAATCTCACGGTAGTTTAATATTAAAGGAAAATCGCCACTTACGTATACAACTAGGTATACCCGTACCTACTCTTGTTTGTGAGATAGGTACTTAAACACTCCAAAAGAGACGGACAAACAGACACAAGAAATAATGCTAAGAACTCGTAAGTAAAAGTGAACGAGAATGCCATGTAACCTGTAATTACTCTGTCCTATTTTCCATGCCGGTACTCTACAGTGCTCAGCACTGCTGCTTAGCGACAGGAATAGCCAGAAAAAGGGTGGTAGCCATTAGTATGGACAGGCCTTGCACTAGGTCCTAGGTACAGTCGAGTTCTCCAATATCTGTACACCCAACGGTTCATAAATATCTAAACACGGACCTTATGTAACTGGCAATAAGGTTTGTGTATAGATATTTTTAACCTGTTGATTGTATAGATATTGGAGAACTCGACTGTACTTGCGCAGAATACCTTACTCACTTTGGCAGCTTGACTAAGTAGGTACTTGTACTTACATTACTTAACTAGTAACATAATTGTCGAGAACTCGTTTGATGAGCTTGGTTTGTAATTGTGACTTCCATTCACTAATCCCCATGTAAATTTAACATATTAACGTAACAGAGGAAGAGAAAAAGTTTGGGCAATAGTGCCAACTTAACCCTTTTCCAGGCCACACCAATCTTAGGCGGCTTAGCAAATATCTAAATTTATGTTCACAATGTAATAAATTTCGCAATAATTTTAGGACGAGTAACTACTTACTTATTCTAGTAAATTCATTTTGATTTGCATCTTAAATCTTGGTGTTAGGGTTGAAATGAAATTGTAACTAAGTAAACTTATGTGGTTGCTTGTTGTACAGTCAGCGTCATATATACGAGGGGCGGCTGATAAGTAATCTCCTTGGTCAGAAATATATACAAAAATAATGCTGGCTGGTATGGATTTATATTCGTTTGTTATTCTATTTTTAAAATGTATTACATTCATTTGTTTATTGCATCACGTTTATTTGTCTCCTACAATTGTTTCAAACATGTCGGTTGAAAAAGTGAAAATGGATAAAATCGAGCAGCGTGCGGTGATTAAGTTTTTGATTAGAGAAGGGAATACGCCTTCGGAGATCAGACAGCGTATGTTACGTGTGTTTGGCAGTTCGTGTTCTTCCGAATTTGTTATAAAGTTTTGGTCAAAGCAGTTTAAGTTAGGTCGTGAGAGCCTGGAAGATGATCCTCGTAGCGGAAGACCAGTTTCGGCCGTCACCGATGAAAATGTAGCCAGGGTGAAAAAAATTATATTAGAGCACCGACGAGTGAAGCAGTGGGAGATAGCTAGAGATGTGGGCGTCAGTAAAGAGCGAGTCAATGAAATAATTCATGAGCATTTGAACATGTCCAAGGTTAGTGCACGTTGGGTCCCCAGAATGTTGACTGCATTTGACATTGAGAGGCGTGTCAAATGTTGCGAAGAGTTTTTGGACATGAGTCGAGGGAAAGAGGAAGAAATAATTTCTAGAATTGTAACATGTGATGAGACTTGGATTCGACAATGGGACCCGGAAAGTAAGCAAGAGTTGTTACAGTGGAAATTTAAGGATGAGAAGCCGCCTCGGAAATTCAAGGTCTGTCCATCGGCAGGTAAACTTATGGCTACAATCTTTTGGGACACAGAAGGGATTTTGCTCATAGATTATTTACTGAAGAAAACTACAATGAATGCTGATTATTACTCAAACTTACTATATCAACTAAGAGAGACAATAAATGAAAAACGGCGAGGTAAACTAAGCAAAGGAATTCTGATTTTGCACGATAACGCACCAGTGCATACCGCCAGCACAACGAAGCTAGCAATTAAAGACAATGGCTTCGAAACCATTGACCACCCCCTTATAGTCCAGATTTAGCCCCCTGTGACTATTTTCTGTTTAGATTTCTCAAGAAAGACCTCAGGGGACGAAGGTTTATGACCGATGACGAAATGAAGGCTGCGGTTACTGACTTTTTTGACGACAAACCGATTTTTTTTTTTAATGGTTTAAATTCAATATTTGAAAAATTTAATAAGTGCATTTTACTAGCAGGAGACTATATAGAAAAATAAAAAAAATTTAGCCACGACAGTCTTTTGTTTCATTGTTAGGTAGATTACTTTTCAGCCGCCCCTCGTATGGTGACATCCAAAGTGATCAAATAGTTCGGTACACCATACAAATCGTATGGTGTACCGAACTATTTAAGCACTTTGGATGTCGCCATATATACGACGCTGACTGTACACTCAAGAGCAAAAAAACGGGTCACTTTGTATGGAATTGTTCATTCGTTTTTATTTCTCTTGAGTATACTATGCTTGGAAAAGGGTTCAAACAATTTGTGTCAACAAACACTGTAACAAAATTTTGCCTGCTAAGTAAGTAAGGACTCGTCTTTATACAGGGTGAAATTTATAACGTGAATCAAAAAAATTTTTTCGAAGTCTGTTTTTAATTAACAATTAATTGCGCTATTAGTTAACTCATATAAAAAAATTTTTTTTTTGCTTTTAATTTAATTTATCCTGATTTGTTTTAAAAATTTTGGACACCCGATATTAAGTTTCATAGTTGTCACAAGATTTAACGAAAAGATATCCAAACTCTTAGCAACTTGCTGGCTGGATAGTTTTTTAAATGCCAGTAAAAAACAATCAACGTCAACATTGTCATCACTTACTTTTCAAACGAAAATAAAGTATTAAATTTTATTAAAAGCTAAAGCTAGAGATGCCTCCTCTCTATCCTTACACCAACATACAACGCAGTGATATGGTATCTTTGTACGCACAGACTAGTGAATTGCTCGAACACAAGAACTTTTTAATGAAAGATATCCAGAGACGCCGGTACCGAGACGTAATTTGATTATGAGGATGGTGCAAAACCTGCGTGATTTTGATCAGTTCACCGTTCCGACGCACGCCCAGGCCCGCGGTCGCCCACGACTCCATCCAGACAGGCTGTATAGACGCATACGATTAGCTGCGTCAAAGAATTGTGAGTGCGTTTGAAGCAGTAAGAGCCGTGTTTTTGTGTTAAGACGTGTAAAAAATAATCTGAGGCGACGGGCGGATTCGTGTTTACATGTTCAAGGAGAACACTTTAAACATTTGTTAAAATACGTGTGAATAAAAGTTGTGTTTCAATGTAAACTGTATTTTCTTTTAAGGTAGGTCAAATTCTTTAAGGAAAATTAATCACGAGTTAAAGGTGTTAGATCACATACACGTGCATGGTACTCATGACGTTTGCACTTATTTAGAAAAACATTGCATTGCTAGTCACGTGATCCAAGTAGGTTGACCATGGATGAAGATGAGTGTGGCTCAAATTTCTCTTTTTATTGATAATTAAGGATCTCATTGACTGCGATTAGCACTAGTGCCTCGTGTTAGTCTTCAGCTGATTTATAGGAAAACTTAGTTTCGATTCACGATTTAAAAATCATCCTGTAGATTTACTTAATTGATGAAAGCCACTGATTTATTTGAAATTGAAAATGTTTTTCAAGTTTAATCGCGCCGCGTCGGCACCTCGCAGCCAAAATGCCTGAAACTGACGCCGACAAGAGATTAATAGTAGGCTGTATTAAATATCGTTACAAATAAACCTTCTTATTAAACGTTAACTGGAAAATAACAGTCAAGTTGTCGGGTCCTATTTTCATTCAATCTAGAGAATAAATTGAATCCGAATTAAAATCTGTGATAATTTAGTTAGGTAAGTACTTAGCTCAGAATGTGCCGTTTGAATAGGCTATTCCTGCTTGTTTCCACGGAGACAAATTGGAATAAAATTTTAATATTACTAACAACTTTAAACCCTTGTTATTTATAAGTTGCATGGGTGATGTATCTACCGACTCGTATTTGAAAATGTTACAGCTAAGATACTTAGGTACATTTATTTTAGGGGAAACGCGGCCAGCGTTGGGAACTTTTGCACCGGATGCGGTTCATGGCAGTGATTTAAATAAAAACATTCGGTGTTGTTGTTCATATAATTATTAACATTGTTTTGATGAAGCCTGTGGAGGATAACATTTTTGTGTTACATTTGACGAAGCTTGTTGCTGATTTATCTCTGTGTTCTTCTCATTGTTTGTAATTTGTGTGTGTATTAATTCATTTATGTACCAACTTTCGTGGTTTCAGATTTCCTTCTCCTGAAATTAAAGATTTTTTTTAGTTTTAGATGTACGTACGAGTATTTATGTGTTAAATCAACTTAGACCTTCCCTTAATACGGCAAGGCTATTCGGAACCTTGCGGGAGGGCTCAGGGCTCACTGAAAAATGATAGCTATTACGAAATGAAAAAGAAGGTTACTTTGTAACAAAGGATACTACCTACTACGTATGATATAAATATATCATAGACATTTCAGCAATTGCGTTGAGAAATTAAAGTGATCAGTTATTCCGTAAGATATTTTACTATAGGTAATTATTAATTTTATTCATTGACGGTAATGAAAATTTGTTTTCTTAGTTGTGCTAAAAACAGTAAGTATATCAGCTCCCCTCGGAGACCAATACTCCAGAGTGGAATCGCGACGGACGACAAATTGAAAGTCACGTGGTCTGTTCTGGAACTGGAGACAACTAGGCATTACTGGGGCAGGCTCAGCGGCAGCTAGGTGTATTTAAAATTTTATTGATGGAGCTGCAACATTTAGTTCCCACACAAGTACCTACCTACCTTTCTTACCGCCGATATTTATAAAGTTTCATTGTAGGTTCCTCGTTCTAGTCTCGAATCCTCTTTAGGCCTTTTAGGAATGTAAAACGTTCTATTTCCAGAGCGCCTAGTGTAATCGCCGACCAGGCCAAGAAATACGTCTGGATCGCGTTTTCGCGTTTAACAATTCTCATGACACTTTAACTAGAGGCACGTACGGTATTGTTAATCTGGCAAATAAAACTCGCATTTCAATTAACTTCATTTATTCCTTATTCTAAGACACTTAATTGCTAAGTAAATTTCCAAGATTTATATACAGAACTTAGAACAAAGTTTACTTCTATTTATGGCTAAAGTTGTCTTATTTTTAATTAGTATCTAGTTCATCAAGATTTTCGCTACTTGAAACTCGGCATTCTTCGGTTATAGATGCTGTTGAAAGAGTAGGCTGGTGGGCTGTTGTAGTGCTTGTCTTCAGCTTGATACTTGGCCAGGAGTGACGGCCAGTCTTTGTCACTCTCCTGGTTGTTAGGGTTGGCTTCCATCCGCTGACGGATCCTGGCGGCTTTTGCTACAACCTCGGAGTTCAGCATGTTCTCGAGGTACCTCAGCTTATGCGGCAGAACTATTTTGCTTTCCTGAAAAAATACATACCTACGTTTAGATTTTGAATGCAAATACGAGTACCTTTACCAACGAAGCGCTCGATCCATACTAAGCTTTTCACTAAGCTCTATACTTAATACAAAGGGCCTACGCACGATTCTATTCAGGAGGAGGGGCAGCTTTTCGTCAACTTTTTCTAAGGGAAAGCGCCATCGCAAAACTAGAGTAAATTACCGTAATGTTGACACCCAAATGCTTGGCATCTTACCTCTTAATATCGAAGCATATCGAGAGAAAACCTAACAATTTATCTGTGTACCAATGATTGAAATTAAAGTGTTGATAATATTGGAACTTGGTACCTAGGCAGCCCCGTTCGACTTTTGTGCTCCGACTCGTCACCACACCAATGCACAGGTACTAAACGCCATTTAAATTAGGTAGGTACTCGCTTTTTGACGGAATAGCACCGCTGGCAAACGAAGTCGTTGGCAAAGCTTGTGTGATTTCCCGAATGGAAAATTCTTCTCGAATATTTACATACGACTGAGTCGTCTGAAGTGAATCAGTCGCCGGTTTCGGAGGACAAATATTTTCGACAGGGACCAGGTAAGTATACACCAAATAGAGTTTATAAATACAAATATTGATAGCCTCTGACGTAATCTTCGGGTTTTCTATTACATAGGTGTAACAGGTAAATCTATACATTCTTTCTAACATTGTTCCAGTGATAATAACGGATCTGCCGAAGCTACCTAGCTACTACTAAAACCCATTTTACCTAATTTAATGTAGGTTTTTCTATTACTTTTTTGTCTGAACTGCTTATTTAGCTATGCTGCCGAAATATAAATAAGTTTTAGTGACTATGCGCGCAAATAGGTATCACAGTAACGTACCTAGTTACCTGAACTGCAGAGTGACAGGAAACCGGAAGATACATCGCGGTCGAGTTTTCGCGGAGATGTGGTGGTACTTGTTATCTTAATACTTAGGAACATGGGTAAATCCACAGAGGTGTGCTAGCAGGTGTTTCTTTTTCTTTGGTGGAATTTAGTTTACGCGCCCTTTACCAGGCACTGGACCGAATCTACTCTGAAGCTCGAAATAGCTTACCTATTCTATTTTGAAAACCCATTGAACCGTACATGGGTAATCTTCTAGGATATAATATTATAATGATCAGGCTTACAGAGGATATAGATAGACCAGGTTAGTACCTAATTACTATTTATTAAGGCAATAAGCGATGGCAGGTAGGTACCTAATATAAATTTATTTTGAGTGGGTGGGTTGCATTTTTTAAATACCGCCTAAAATAGATTGTGAAAATTACGCGCGGCCCTAAACCACGTGTGTCCATGTTTACGCATCGGGTAACATAAATCTACACACCCAACAGCTGGTTTACTAAAAAGTTCAATTTCGTAAACCGATGACGTTTTAATTGCCTAATTTGTGAATTTGTTTCGGACAATGTCTGAATTAAAAGGATATTCAATGACTAGGTGCACATACTTAATGCATTTGTGGTGTGTGCAATTTGCTACTCATATACCAAAGTAAGTACTGACCCTTAAGATCAGATGAACCTATGTGAATGTGACTTTTAATTTTTGTGTCTGGTTTAAGCGGGTTGCTATAATAAAGTACAGGCTACGGGTGTGTATTTTTGTGTTCTGTGTTTCTTTGAGGCTAAGAGAGAGTAGCACAGTATAAGCTCGTTATGCTCACGGTATGCGACGCGGAGGCGAATCCCTCAAACCCATGGTAAGTAAATAGGTAGTTAGTGGAGGGCAAAGTTGAGGGATTAGACCAGGCGGGCAATCACAGATGAGCGAGACGGACCAAATATGACGGTCTAGTGGTTAGAGAATCTGACTACGAAGCTTGAGTTCCCGGGTTCGATCCCCGTCGGTTCAAATGTCTGTATAATGGATACGAATGTTTGTTTTCGAGTCTAGGATGTTTATTATCAATTTATGTATAATTATTATCTATTTTATTTATCCGTTGTCTAGTACCCGTAACACAAGCTCTGCTTAATTTGGGACTAGGTAAATTGGTGGCGGTTGTCCCACGATATTATTATAATAAAAACGCAGTTAAAGATTCTCTACAAGAACTCACAAGGAGAGCGGCAATTCGCGATGAGTGCACATGAGTGCTCATGACATGGCGTTGCATTGTGCAACAAGCTATAACCTCAACGTGACCACGATTGCCACGACTACTCTGGCAAGAATGTAACGCCAAAGAAGAAGAGTATTATAAGTAGGCTGCAACTGAACCGTGTCTTAGGGGCCATTCATTTATTGCGTAAAACGATTTTTGCCAGTTTTTGACCCCCTCCCTCCCCTATGTGAGAAAAAATAAGATGCGGCTGACCCCCTCCCCCTGCTCAATTTTTATTACGTAAGAATTTAAAGGAGAAAAATAATGGACATTCGGTTTGGTTTAATTTTTACTTTTCAAGTTTAGGAACGCCTGTTTTGTAATTTTTGTTTTAGCTATGAAACTTTGGTTTTATTTTAAAGTTTTCCTTTATAATGAAATACGCATCCGGGCGAGCTATCACAGTATGAGCTTCGCTTTGCGCATTTTTGTGATGTTACGTAAGAACCAAGAAACCCTCCCACCCCCTTGTAAGGAAAAAATAAGATATGATTCCCCTCCCCCTAAATCGTCTTACGTTACGTAATAAAATAAAAAAATATTCCAACGAAATGAGAACCTCCTCCTTTTTTGAAGTATTTCACGACTAGTCCCTTACGCCCTTTGCCTCTCTGCACTTTTAATATGCATTAAAATATATAAGAAACTGCAAAAGTAAATACTTACTACTATCGCCGCACAGCACACCACGACAAGGGCAATGAGGGTTTTTTTATTCGCCATTACGTCTGTTGAACTATCGATGGCGTGTCGAACTATGCTCTAACCATTTCTGGTATCGCTAAGAAAGAAACAAAACTGTTTACAAAGCTAACACTTGTTTAACAAATGGTGCAATAACTAACGCGTGTGCCATAACTCTTGTATAGTTATGCTATTCTCAATTTCAGAGTTCCGCAAAACGCAGATTGGAAGGGTATTTGAAGTGTCAATAAACTGGTTTTAAACGGAAGGTTCAACGTTTGAATGCCTTATAAGTTTTCTATTTTGTTTTTTAGTGATAATGAGGGGGGTGGGGGATCGATGGAAGTAATTTGCCTGTTGCTAATTAAAAGCAGAGGTAAAAGAAAAAGTAGATGAGTACTTACTGAAGTATTGCAGGTACATTTCGGTGCATAAACGTCCCAATCATATTTTAATTGTATAAATAAAACAATAAACAATAAAGAAGGTCATTAGAATTTTCCTATACTATTGTGACTAATTAACAATTAACTAAGAATATATTTAATAACTACCTTAAATTTATTATACCACTTTTGCATCGGTTGTGAAAAAAATACAATACTTACGAGGGCTGTTTGATAAGTACCCGTTTATGGAAAAAAAACCAATTTTTTTTGTATATATCCATTTATTTTTCTACGTAGTCACCTTTTAACTCTATACATTTGTTCCACCTATACTCAAGCTTCAATAAACCATCCAAAAAGTATGATTTTGGAAAGTCATTAAAATAGGTCTCTGTGGCGGCAATGACTTCGTCATTTGATCCAAATCGCTTGCCACCGAGCCATTTTTTTAGGTTGGGAAACAAAAAGAAATCGCATGGGGCCAAATCTGGAGAATACGGGGGGTGAGACAATAGTTCGTAGCGTAACTGTGCTAATTTAGCCGTCACAACTCTGAACGAATGAGCCGGGGCGTTGTCGTGACGAAACAGTACTTTTTTCTTTTTTAAATGGGGTCGTTTGTACTTCAACACGGCGTCAAATTCATCCAATAAATTGGCATAGTACTGCCCTGTTATTGTTTTTCCCTTTTCTAAATAGTCAATATGTATAATACCCTGCGAATCGAAAAAAAACGGTCGCCATGACCTTTCCAGCCGATGGGACGGTTTTTGCTTTCTTTGGAGCAGGTTCACCCGGTAAAATCCACAGTTTCGACTGCTCTTTCATTTCCGGGGTGTAGTGGTGGACCCACGTTTCGTCCACGGTCACGATACGACGCAGAAACTCCTTCGGGTTACGTTTGAACACAGCCAAACACTGCTCCGAAGTAGTCAGTCGGTTCCGTTTTTGCTCCTCCGTGAGTAAACGCGGCACCCACCTCGCCGATACTTTCTTCATACCCAATTTTTCTTCTAATATGTGTTGTACCCTCTCGATTGAAACGTTTACAGCATCAACGATTTCTCGAAGTTTAATTCGGCGGTCGGCTAAAACGATATTTTCAATTTTCTTAACCATATCGTCTGTAGTCACCTCAACTGGCCGGCCTGGGCGATCCTCATCAAAGACGGTTGTTCTCCCCCGCTTAAACTCGTTATACCAATATCTGACGGTTGTCATAGAAGGAGCACATTCATGGTAAACCGCTTGCATTCTTACTTTCATTTCATCACATGTTTTTCCTTCCAAAAATAAGAATCTAATTACAGACCGATACTGTTCTTTCTCCATTTTAACAATTTTAAGTTCACGCCTTCACTGAATCGTTGTCAAATGAGAAAAAAAAAACAAAAGAATGCCATTTTTTTTTAATTTTCCCGCCTCTGAAAAATGGCTTAAAAAGGTGGTATACTTATTTGCGGCCAGCAGTTATATTAATATATTTAGAAAACGGGTACTTATCAAACAGCCCTCGTACGTGGTAAGCTTGGTAATACTTAGTAATAGGTAAGTAAATACTTGGTAGCATTCAATAGTTATTGTTAGCTGCGATCCATAAACATGGGCTAAGTAGGTACTAAATTGATGAAACTATTCACCCAGAACTATTTTATGTATAAGACTCCCGCTTCTTATCGTAATCTTATAATCCTTACCTTCAACTTTAACTAAGTAAAACGTTATTTACGATAAGAACTCTAAACTAATCTAAGGAAACTAAAACTTTGTAATTGCGAACAGTTAACCCGCAGCGAAGAACGTATACCCACCTACCTACTTCTACCATGTGGCGTGTGATTAAACAGCATTGAAGTCACTTCATGGGTATATAAATGGTTTATCATAATACATCATCACCAGCCTCTTTTACGTCCCACAGCTGGGCACAGACCTCCCTTCATTTTATTGGAAACTTCACACATACCATTAAATTGCTTCGCAGGATTATTCAAGTTAGCAATATACAAAAAGGAAAGATCCGATTGACTGATTCATCAACGCCTTTCGGGCCTAGAAAACTAAAAATTCTCGTAGAGGTTGGCTTTACAATGTACGCATGGAATAAGAGCGATTTCGCGAATCTCCCATGGGATAGGGAATTCGCCACTGCGGGCGAGCGAAGCCACGGGCGTCAGCTAAGTTTTAATATAAATGAGGCTGAGACATTGTGATTGTTCCTGAGGAAGGATCCCCTCCTTACAGGACACTGTCAGTCATCATTGCTGTTGCATCATTGTACTCGTATGCTCTTGTTTTTATGTAACATTGTATATAAGATCTTTAGAGCTCGTTGAGAAATGGTTGTAGGATGCCTTTTTGTTGCCTTTGTCCAGGTAACCGATATTAACTCGTCCTGTAGTTAGTAGCGTTGATTTGATGAGATTGCGTAACGTGACATGGTTGCTTGTGATTGACAAATCAATGCTTAGGATATCTGTTTTAATTTGACAGTATTACAGAGCAGCTGATAATAAAGTTAGAAACGACAAACTTATAGTGTCGATCATGAGGACGTTTATTATCATCGGTTCATCACCGTTATTACTCTCATAGTGATTAACCGTACCTGTAGGTACCTAAAGTCAGGGAGAACCTGCAAGTAAGTAATAAGCTAGCTGCTAATAATAATGTAATCGATTCAGCAGGCTCCAATAGACACAACATTTCCGCACCAGTTAAACGAATTAGCACAAAATACACCCGCCCACAGCCCATTTGTTAATCTTTCCTCAGACGTCTTTTGTTTTTTGATAAAAGTGTTTTTCCAATCCGACCAGGATTAGTGTGTGGGAGAAATAAGCGTTAATCGATGAATCAACCCTTTTTGTAGCCGACAGTCTGTTTAAGACTAATTAAAGTCGGACCTCGGTGTTGATTTTTGTGGCGGAAACTAGGTACTTCAAGTTCTGTAAATGTTTTACTGGTCTGGCTAGTCGCCTATTTACAAACCTTAGTTGTTTGCGTATAGGTACCTAGTCACTTGTATTCAGGGATCCCAGAATTTAAGCGTTGGAACATTCCAAATATTTTTTTGATAAAATCTTTTTTGATCTACTAGCGAAGTATTACTTACACCTGGACTTACGTTATATAAATACGGTACGATAATTACGGTACATACTTAATTATATTGATTAGTTTTAATAATGCCAATGTACCTTCACTGAACACCAAAGAACCTAACTTAACCTCAAAGAAACACACCCAAGTTTCCTAAATTTTTTTCACTCTTAAAATTTGACGCAACATTTATGCAAAATATGATTTTTACATCGCTGGTTGCGCGGGGATGTTGCGGATTACCAAAACGAATTCCCGAAATATTTTACCATTCCAAATTGAGGTTTGCGTAGCTGCGGATTGATTTGTAAATCAATAACGCTACAAAAAATTCATTTAGGTAAATATCTGCCAGCCAGGTGGTGTTTATTGACGTTATGTATTTAGTTAATGCTTTAAAGTTCCGCGCAAGTGTCGAATCAAAAGGCAGCATTATTTAAAGTTTATCCTGACACATTGCACAGCTATGAAGTTTCTGATTATTGACAATGCTAGGAGAAATGCTAGACTTGCTTGTTGCGTGTGGCGTTCATAGCAGCGTGTGGAGGGGCACATAGTGTCTCTGTGTAGGTAAACCTCTGGACATTTTCAAACTTTTTTTAATCCCAGAAACGGATTGACAAAAAAGTCTAATTATAATATTTATAATTAGGTATCGAACCTGTTCCCAAAATTTCTCGAAAATCGGCTCACTATTTATCTTTTTTTTTCTTAAAAAAAATCAAAAAAAAATAATCGACAAAAAACATAAGTACTAACTATCGAACCTGCTCACAAAATGTCACGAGAATCGATTGAGAAATGAGACCAGAGGGTCGAGCACGACTTTACGAATGCTGCGTAACGTAAAATCGAATAGTAAACGTTGTCGAGTTTGTATGACGTTTGGAACAGCGCCCGCCCGTGAGCGTATTTGGAACTAAAATTTAATATGAGGTTTCTCGATCTCGATACGATAACCGTAACGTTACACAGCATTCGTAAAATCGTGCTCGACCCTCTGTAGAGGAGATCAGTCAGACGTCTTTGCTATTTCTCCATCTCCGAAACGCCAACTGAGCGCCTAATGTAATCGCCGACCAGGCGAAGAAATACGTCTCGATCGCGTTCGCGTTTAATAATTCTCAGCGCCTAGTGTAATCGCCAACAAAGCCAAGAAATACGTCTCGATCGCGTTCGCGTTAAGCAATTCTCATACTATTTGACACTTTAACGCAAACGCGATCGAGACGTATTTTGTGCTTTTTGATTACACTAAGGCCACAGAACGCAGTAACATTAGATAATAGCACTTACTTCAAGCCAAGTGTAAAGTTAGACCTGCAATTAAAATTGTGCAAGTTGCAATACCTTGCGGCGTTCGATCGTCCACTTCAGACTCGTTCGCTTTACGGCCCCGCATTGTATTGCAACTTGCATGATTTTTCTTGCTGCTCTTTCTTGACGTTTAATTAACAATAGCCGATAGCCCTATTATGGACGTAACCGAAATCAAACTGTACACTGAAACCGTACGATCATACACGGAAATGGAGGACAATGGTTATCACACAATCGAAATGGATCTAAATCGCGTCCAGAATCGACCTACAAATAATATGCAGCTTGCAGCATAAGCATATGTTTATAGCCTCTGCTGTCGTTAGCAATACCAGCTCAATTACTAGCGATACTATAATATAGGATTTCTCAAAGTGGAGTACGGGGGTTCGCCAATGATCGTAGATGCTTCACAATGAAATTTTCACATGCTCACAATAAAAATGACAATGACAAGAAACAAGCCCACTCGTCACAACTTTTACTTAAATAAACAAAACTTACTTTGTTCGAACAATTTGTTTTAAAAGAGGTTCGTGAATCGTGGGGCTATAAGTTTGAGAAACATGACATTACAATATATCGCTCCTACGCGTGGCACGTTAACGTAATGTATGATTGTGTGTGTGCGTGTGTGTGTCTGTGTGAACAGACGTCTGGATCTACACCTAGCTATGACGTCACAAGTATTTTGTGAGGATTCGTTAAGCGTCGCCGAAAAAGTATTTACACATGAATACCTTTTAAAAACATATCGAATTAGTTTAATTAATGTAATTTAGCTTTCTTGATGCATTGTCAACACAATGTATGTACCTACGTCTGTAAAGATAGTGTTCGGTGAAACAATTATGCTGACAAATACACCTGTTATAAGTATTATGTAACTACCTGAATTCCACACACGATAAAGATTTATTGATTATTGATTTACTTTAAAAATAACGTTTTCCCGTTGAAACTTCCACCATCCGTTTTTTTGCCTCCTTAGGGATAGTTAGTGCACTTCTACGATATTCAAGGTTATGTCTGCCGAATTTCAAATCTCTAGGACCAGTGGTTTAGGCAGTCAGTGTACTTTTATAGGTAGGTGTAGGTATAGATAATTTGTTGGTTGTCACATGATCATTGCAAGGAAGATCTGAGAGGGGGCTATAGCTGTAGGTAAGCGTTCTGAGCGAGGGTGGCGCCGGGCAGATTTGGCTGAGAGAGATGGGCCCATCGGCATGCCAGCCACGAAAGCCAAAATAAAGAAGCGAAACAAAACTTTCACTCGTAACGCCGCTTGTGCCCACTGAATATTAATATTTAAAATATTAATCATGAGATGTTACAGTCTTAAATGAGTATTCAAGTATTCGAAACTACCTAATAGGTGTATCTTTAGAATTACGTAGCTTCGTTTAAAAAATAATCAACTTTAGTTTTAACTAGTAGAAGTTTGGGATGGAAAAAAACTGTTTTTAATGTAAAAAAAACAATTTTAAATAAGTTTCATTTCAAAATGACTCAATATCTAGCAGACTTGCCGTAATTATTTCAACGCACTATTTCACGGCGTTTACGCCTAATAATTGCTGTGCCCTTAGTGTAATCAAAAAGCACAAAATACGTCTCGATCCCGTTTGCGTTAAAGTGTCAAATAGTATGAGAATTGTTAAACGCGAACGCGATCGAGACGTATTTCTTGGCCTGGTCGGCGATTACACTAGGCGCTCAGTATTAAAGGAGCGCTTGGCACATCACTAGCGAGGGCAGGAGAACCATTCGGTACTTGCCCGCCCAGAGCAGTCGGCCGCGGCGGCGAGGGCGGACGCGCCCTACACCCCGGACGAAACGCGATCGCGTACGAAACTCTGCAAACTCGTGAGTTAAACTCAAACTTAAAAAAATAATCCACGCATCGCGCGCAGTTGTAAATTAGTCCACGCATAAAACAAACACACACACTTTGCGTCGGTTGCTCCGTGAATTTCGCAACTACCAAAGCTTTCGCGCGGCAATGGTATATAAAAGCTGAATCAGTGCGGTAATAGGATTCGATAAAGTAAGGTAAGATATTATCTTTATCTTTTTATATTGCGAATTGTTTACTAACACTGGTTCGGGTCAAAGTTGACACTGTGAAATGTTAAGTGTGAAATTACGCTGTGTCTTCTTCACATCCAATGTTTTAATGTACCGCGCGTATAGTTTTTCTCGCGAAGCTAAGAAAGAGTGCTAAAGTAGCACAGCTATAAAACAAATACATGTTTATATGTAATTAAAACTACTGCCTCTAGCTGCTTCCGTTTTTACATAGCTTTCTCGTAACTAATTTGTAGTAAACAGTCAATGTTATCTGTGAGTTAATTAGAGTGTACTAACTGCCTAGCGAAGGAAATAGTAGTT
This sequence comes from Clepsis dumicolana, assembly GCA_963691665.1. Lineage (NCBI taxonomy): Eukaryota > Metazoa > Arthropoda > Insecta > Lepidoptera > Tortricidae > Clepsis > Clepsis dumicolana. Next base: position 6,740,411 of record OY829505.1, on the reverse strand, counting down.
TAGTAACTTTTTAAACCTTCTAAGGCTGGTGTAACAGGTGGAAGGAACAGCCGCTTCGAGGGCGAAAGTCATGCACTGAGAATTTTTTTTTTTATACAACGAGGCTTCATTATTATTTTTTATAATTATAATATTACAATAAAAAACCACTTGGTCAGGCGCTTGTATGTTGTGATTTATCACGTACCTATATGTCAAAAATGTGTACACAAATTTATTTTGTTCGTGAGGTTGGGTTTAAAAAGAATCAGCGATGTAGAATGTTATAGTCGCTGTTTTAAAATAGTTACTAATTCTCCTAAATAAAGCAATAGAGCACTGTCAGGTATATATTTGTATGAACAACATTTACCTACATTTAAGTATATTGTTTTTAACCGACTTCAAAGAAAGAAGGAGGTTCTCAATTCGTCGGAATATTTTTTACATTAGAACGAACTATGCCTATTGAAACAAAAATAGCAAAAAAAGATAATCTAACTTACCACCTTATATTGTCTAGACTTTTTAAATTTGTCTATCGAAAATCGCAGTTCACTGTATTCATTTCGTGGATTTCGCTTTGGTTTGGAAATAAATATTAGGTATATTATTGTTGTGACTCCCTCATGTTGAATGACGCCAATAACTGTGTTAAACTGTGCGATCAGTTACCGAAAAACTAAAACATTATACTTCTATTTTAGCCTCATATTACTTACTTTGTATTGTAAGTATTTTTTAAACGTAGGTAATTTTATTTCGAATGTTGTTAAAAACCAATCATAAACTAATTAAAATAATACTAAAACTATATAGGTACAAAATAAAACTATACATAAAAAAGCTGTCCCAGGTCATTGCTGGTAACAGTATGTGCTCTTTTTGTATTTTTGTCTTAGTCTGACATTTTCGGTCAATGACCCAGATAGATAGCTCATTCTGTACTTACATATAATACTTATACGCCTACCTGTTATTTTTGAATCACCAACGCTTTTTACTGAAAGCGGCGTCACCCCTCTGTATATATAGCCTCCGCCCTATTTAATAGCTTCGATTCGAAGCTTAATTTCGATACAAAATTCTGTCCGAATTATCCCACGTCAAACTCAGTGATTTGCTATCACTGATTTCAGGAACAGGGTGTGCTTTTGATAAAAATAGCGTAAACAGTTGTTACAGTGATAATGCATAACGGCTTGATAATTATTCAATATTCATTTAATATTGCATGGCCTGTACCTACCTACAAAATTTCAACTGAATTATCTCGTATCAAATCATTAACATTATATATTTATAATATAATGGGTTTCGGGAAATTGGTCTTGGAGAAATAAAATATACACACATGGTCTTAATTTATTTCTCCACAATGATTATACTTAACGACAACGAATACGATGTAAAATTACTCTATTTAAGCCCTGTAAATACATAATAAAACCAAAACATAACAAGAAAAAAAATATATAAAACTAAAAAAGAATGCCTAATTAAAAAGTGCTAACCATGTACCTACACTCTACACTATGTATAAGTGAGTACCAAGAGAAAAGCCTACATAATGTAATGCACTACGTAGGTAGAAAAGTTCAGAATTATGATCTCAATTGATTAATAGATAAGTATAACTTAAGATAATGTAGGTACTTAAGTACCTATGTAAAAGTTTAAAATATTACACACTGTGGACGTGTTTCCGCAATTACCAATGCTGCAAAACACCATTTTAGAACACATAATAGGATTGCAAGCAATACGGAGTCACACACTTGTGGAGTACGTTTCACAAGCGCTGCAACAAGGTCACGCAACCATGCCATTTCTACACTCTATTTATTACTTCTGTGCAAAGGATACAGCCATTTGAACGCCGGATAGATATGGACGGACGGCGGAGGCTGAGAACTCTAAAAAGTATCCAAAGATGCCTATAAATAGTTGCCGCCGCTGCAAAGCTTAGGGACTTTGGGAGCTAAGTATTAAATTACGCTCAAAGCTTATTGAGCTAAGCTCCACTGCAGCCCAGCGAACACGGACGCTTGCACTCAGTACCTAAAGCTCCGACACATCGAACGCTATAGTGGGAGTCTGTTGTGTAACACTGGAAATGTATGGACGGGACCTAACGAGAAAAATAAAAGTTTAACAGGTGTTTGTCGCGAAAACTTCGAGCATTTATGATACATGGTTCATCTGTGTACCTACGAGTACCTTTCTGATCTGGTATACTTAAAACAAATACTTATATTTACTGATATTAAAGCGGAGGTGTGTAATGGTCCTAAGTTTTATATTTTATGATAGTCAAGTCATTTTTTAGCCAACACAAGCCCTTGAAGTCCCTTGTAGCTTTGAAAAAATCAAACTTCTAAATCAACGCAATCAAAAGATACCGTCATTAAAAAGGTTGTTTCCATACAAATTGCCGTACCCTGAAAACCTGAAGGGTACTTCCAGTTGTTCTAGAAACTTGAAATTTGGTATGAAGGTAGCTCTTATAGCACCACTCAGAAAATTCTCAAAAACTTAAATTTTCTCTTAAATCTTAAATTGTCTGTAGATTTCTCAGACCAATATAAGATGACCCCACATTGCGTACATTTTGCTTAGGAGCAGGGCTCTGCTAACACTGGACAACTTAAAACACTGGGGAAAAGCGTTGAAATCTTTGTACGGAACCCACGTTCGCGAGTCCGACTCGCACTTGTCCGGTTTTTTTGAAGGCATGAGAGCTATTTCGAATGCGAGTTGCTCTTGCGGCTTTTGATATGAGCAGCGAGGGAAGTCATTGCGTTGTAACTGCATCGTATCGTGTCGGTAGAACGTTGAGTGGGTAATTTGCCAATCAAAGGGAATAATAACGCTCCTGCTCGACAGCCACAAAAGAATCCTTGTAAATTTGTCGACAATGACATTGATATCGTTACTGTTGGTATTTACAACGTAGATATCCCGTTGAAAAAGCTCGTCGTGGATTGAGAAAATATTTAACATCATTAGATTATGTATCTAGTACAGTCGAATTCTCCAATTTCTATACAGTCAACAGTTCAAAGATATCTATACACAGACCTTGTTTCCAGTTACACAAGGTCCGTGTTTAGATATTTATGAACCGTTCGCTGTACAGATATTGGAGAACTCGACTGTACTTACGCTACAGTATTTATGTAAGTACAAGCCATTAATCGATTATGGTTTTTTTTAAATCTAATATTTTAACCAGGCTTGAGTGCACCAAACGTGACTATGTCAGCCTCATGGGAAACCTCAGACCTCAGAACTCTCACTCAGAACTCACCCACAACAGAACACCCAGAACAACAGCATAGTTGAAGTATAATTGTTGCACCTCACCGCCGACAATTTCGTTTAATCATAGTTGGAATAACCTGGTCTTAAGAAATTTATTGGACAATAAGCATTTTTAGTTTGTGACATTATTTACAAATGATTTTCAAAGACATACTCTCGTCCACCAAACTTCTGGTGTTATCCAGGATACAATCTATACTCATTAGAGGCAAAATTAACCGCCCCCCTTGATCACTGTAAAAACTGTTGTTTAAAAAAGAATACTTTTACGAAAAATAGTGAAAACAGGGTGGGCGGTTAGGCGATTAATTGTGCATATTGTGTATATTAATAAGTCACTCAAAATCAAATATGACGAAAAAGATCGGGAATTAACTAGTTGTTTTGGTTAATGCTGCAATATTTCGCCGAGATATTTTTGTTTAATGCGAATTACCTTAAAAAGTTGTAATTTTCATGGTGAAAAAGTGTGTCATTTGACATTAATTTTCATTATAATGATTGCCACAAACACGGCAACTTTTACGGAAACGCTGTCAGACAGGTCCTGGGGATTTGAAGCTGAACAAAGTTGAAACAGCGCTTGTTGTCAGCCCCAGCAGCCTCAGTAACCGTTTATAAACTTTTTGGGCTTAAAAATGGAAAGTTTTTTGTTTAAAAATTATCTTCGTATCTCGTGGTAGATATGTATTGTCGAAGATAACCTTTTTATAAATAATGTTTTAAATTTAAATACCTACCAAGACTTTGTTTTCTATCACTTGCAATGCGCAACTTCTTGAATCAATTGAATTTTAGTTTCTTTGCTTAATGTTGTTTGGTGTATAAAGATAGTGAAAAGCACAACAAATTAACGTGATTAGTGTTCATAAAATGAACATGCAAGTGAAAACTCGTATTCCCGCTGCTTGTTACTGCTAAGTGGGACTCTCCTCGCCGTAGCTCGCCGTAAAGTACACTATCGCTATGAGGAAGGCATGAGCAGCTGACAGGCAGGGCATGATTAGGATTAGGATAGACTAAGTAACTCTAACTGTGACAGAACCTTTTCATAAAATTGACAACAGACATGGCTGCATGGATTTTGTATCCTTTGCCTATCCCTGAATGGATGAATTTTATTTAAAAAAACATTACAATCCATTGATCTTCATAATACATCGAGTTTTGGCAGCAGAGCGTTAAGAATAAAAATGATGAGATACAGGTTTTTGAAACATGGCAAACGTTAAAAAACATTGTTTACAAATATTTGACGGGAGTAATTATGAGAAATGGATTTCCAGCCTGAGATTATTAGATATCAACGGATGTCATAATACCTACACTACAACAGATTTAAGAAACTGAATCGATAAAATTAGATTTGAAGGCAACGAGTTACATCGTCGCCAGTATTAAATAGTCAGTTGGACATATATTCAATAATGGATTGGTGTGTGATAAGGACATTAGATAAAATGAACCGCAAACAAATTACTATGCAAAAAAATTTAAATCTGAGAAGAATGTAAACGAATTAAAGAGTGCAGGACAACAGATGACTGAACATGATAAATTGAACAATTTATTGTGTTTGCCAGAAAGTTACGCCCATGGAGCAGAACGAACCTAAAAATATGTGGAAACTTTTAATAGTTAAATGAAAATGGCAAATGCGATTGAGGACATGTTATATAAGTAGATAATAGAATGCCAAAGAAAAGCAGAAGAACATAGAAATATACCAAGGTGGCGTGGAAATTATAATTATAGGGAAACAGTAACATGCGAGTAAATTACAATTTGAGAGGACAGAATCATAAAAGAAACAACATAAAATATGACGACTCGAGGTAATGTTTCATGTACAACGCGAGATATGAGGCGAGAATGTTATTATAATTCATCCCAAGATGGTACGAGTGGAGATAATTCTTTTAATGTCGGGGTGATGGCTTCTGCAAGAAATCCAGTGAGTGAAGATTATTCCAATAAAGACAATTTAGCATTATCCATAAAGTGGGTTTTGTGACAAAATTATAATCAATTAAGGTGAACGTCCCAATGGGTGATCCCAGTAACCTTTATTGCTACCTATTAAGTTTGACGGTGCCAACTATTGGGACCAGTGTCGGGCACAGGGTCAATTACCTTATGAATATTTTGTAGAGTTTAAAAAGTTACATTACCTATACAAATTATTGATATAAATTAAATTAGGAGATGACTTATTCTTTAAAAGCAAATAAGTTGGGAAATATTTTAATTTATTTTAATGTGAACGGTAGATGGTGGAAAATATAACGATTAGGAATGTTTATAAGAAACGTAATTTATTACGTGAATAGTCTATTACGAGTTTTAATAACTATGCGATTTTCGACAGTGATGGGGCTATAGTAGTTTATGCAACTGCTACATAATGAGGGTCCGTAAAACACGAGTGTGTTTTTATGAAACGAGGCGAAGCTGAGTTTCATAATAGGATCACACGAGTGTTTTAAGGCCTAATTATGTGGAGTTGCATACATTACTTTATCTACACACATATTATAAGTACTCTAAGATGGGTTCAGAAGCCGAAGGCATATATCATACCTGTCACGAATTTGATTGTTTTTTTTAAATCATAGACAAAAATACCGAGCTAACGTTTCGTAAACTGTTTTTTTTATTGTAAAATAAAATAAAATATCACATTATTATTTATACATGTCTGACCGAACATGACTTATATACGTAAGTGATCCATTTTATTTCACTATGATTGTAAATTACGTTGGTTGTCAAATTCGAAAAATCGAATTCGATATCGAAAAGTTATAACGACATCGAATTCGTTGTCGTAATGACTATTACTTTACTGCTGGACCTGCTGGTCGTGGTGGTTGGCGGCGGAGGCGACGTTGTGCTGCAATGCCGGTCATTTTCTACGGTTTCTGAACGCATTATAGAGGACTTATGATATGTGTGTCGATAAAGATTTTTGATTCAATGATTGATTTGTTTTATTTTTTAGCGTGGAATTCTTGGGCTTACTAATTTTGTGTCATAATAGTAAAAGCTTTAAATAAGTGTGCAGACAAAAGTTATTACACTAAATAAAACTGTGTTGCATTAGGTAGGTATAGGTACACCTAAAAATGAATTGTTTGAGTGTTTTGAAATACAGAGTGGTGTATTAACAGTTAAGTTCAGTTAAGGAGTGGTGTATTAACAGTTAAGTTCAGTTAAGGAGTGGTGTATTAACAGTTAAGTTCAGTTAAGGAGTGGTGTACCTTTTAGGCCCCGGAATTATTGACGACAAACTTTTTATATAGGTAATGTTTTCTGGCACTTTCAATCTGACCAATTAATTCCAACAATTTCTCAAATTTTTAAATACCTTTGCATTTTTTAAATTTAACAAACTTTAAGAGGAATTTCTAACAAATACGCCATGTCTAAAAATCAATACCATATTTTCACAGTATTGACTTTTGTGTCGAATATCTACTAAAAGTTTATGGAAACTTCAGTTTATCCCTCAACGTCGTTCGAGATTTTCCGGCATAATAATATTCAGCCACGAAGCGCGTATGCCATAATAAATCTCACGTGTTTTTGAAGCATGGAACTGCTCAGTTTGTTTGTGAGAGAATCGCGGCCGCTCATATATTTCCCCCTATAATTTCGCTGTACGAAATATTTACAGTGGCTACCTATTACAGGCGAGGAATGCTCGCGCGCAATAAGATTGTATAGAAGTAAGAAAGGTTCATCTGCAAATGGCGTCTTTTTTTTCAAGTACAATCGTTTCAATCGTTTGCTAACCATTAAATTAGATATCCATTTTTTATTGAACAGCTGTAAACAAAAGTAGGTATAAGATTGTGTTCAGACAGCACCATATAAGTAGGTAAATCAGAGCGATCTAATTGCTCAAAAATATCTGAACTTAACTTATTGTCGCGTGTTTAGATACTTTCAAACATTCCTAGCCGGCTATATACAATTAGCAGATGGCGA